>CM052886.1:69868276-69898552 GCA_028534135.1 Potos flavus
AGTGCTGTGAAATGTGTAAGCCTGAGGATCCACAGACATGTACCCTGGGGCAAATAATACATTATGTGTTAATTAAAAAATAAAAAATAATAAAAAATTAAAAATTAAAAAAAAAAGAAATACATATTCAATACTTTCAAGTGCAAAAAAGAGTTAATGTTGGAGGGGCTTCTTACAGAGGGCTATCAATTTGAACCTCAAAGCAACTCTGTGGTTTGAATAATCTTATTATTACCGTCATTTTACACAGCAGGAATTGTGGCTCCAAGAGTTTCAGGTCCAGGTCGTGGGACTAGCACATGATGAATAGACCTGGAATCTGGTTGTTCCTAATTCAAGTCCTGTCCCTTGCCCCTCTACGATACTCCCTCTGTTCTGTGTGTCTTCTTAAGTCATCACCTGACCAGGATTATTTCCTCTTGTGCTTAGTCTTGTTAATTCTAGGAATTTGGATGTCCTAAAAATTAAAAATTTTACCGATTTTTCTTTTGGGAGATGATAACTAGCTTGGACTACTTAGGGGGTAAAGTTCATTCTGACTAGCAGATACCCTGAATTTTAAAAAGCTTTAAGAAAATCAGCCTTTCCAAAACAAAAAGGAGGCCTATTACAGATTTCTTTTTTTAAATTTGAGACAGAGAAAGAGAGCATGAGTGGGGGGAGCGGCAGAGGAAGAGGGAGAGAGAAACCTCAAGCAGACTCCCTGCTGAGCACAGAGCCCGATGCAGGGCTCCATCCCAGGACCTCAAGATCATGACCTGAACCAAAATCAGTAGTTGGGTGCTCAACTGATAGAGCCACTGAGGCACCCCAACCTATTAGAGATTTTTAAGGAAGTTATTTTAATATACATAGGGATAATTTGCCGTAAGAATTAATTATAGTTGTTTGTATAGAAGTAGAGGTTTCTAAAGGACTTGAATTACTTCAAAACTATTGGATTACAAATATTATTTATTAAAATTTGGTTTACATTTTCTTACAAAAGAGTTTTTTTAAAACAGCCTAAGTAATTCAAATTTCAGACTTAGACTTGTTATGTATTGTTTTCCTGAATAAATTATAGAATGTGCTGTCTTCTCAGTATGTAAGTTATAAAATGTTCTGTTTTCTCAGTTTGAACTCATAATTATGGATGGTATTTTCCCTTTAATTTGGTTAAACTCTTCTCTTGGAAAAGAGGGTTTAGTGGTTTGATTATTGTCAATGATAATGACAGTGCCAACATTTATTGAGCTCTTATTCTGTGTCAGGCACCATACATTTAGAAATATCTTATTCCTTCCAACAACCCTGTTATCATCCATAAAGCCAAAGAGACTTAATTAATTCACTCAGCGTATTTACCTAGTAAATGAGAAAGCTAGGATTCTAATGTTGGTAGACTGACTTGAGAGTCAATATTTGGAACCTAGATAAGTTCTCTAGATCAGGAAGAAAAGGCCTAGAAGATATCAAAGGACTTAACTTTTAATGGGAGGGGCTCAGATTATTCCTGACATCAGACACACCTCTGTGAAAATGTGGTGTGGATAGGGGATGGGTTATAGCAGAAGGAACAACTCTGTGGCATTCATGTGTGCTACAACTTTTACATTTAATCATCATACATCAACCCTGTGAAGTAGTTATTATTTCCTCATTGAAAAGAAAAGAACAGGTGATTCTCCATTTATAATCATCAGTTGCCTACCCCATCATTTTGAAAACATCGTACTGTCTTGCTCTCCACAACGTTATTTTCTCTTTTCCTTTTGCTCTGCTTGCCTCACTGCCATTTCTCCCACTCTTCCCTTAAGTGTTCCCCAGGGTTCAATCCTTGTTCATTTTTCTGTCATTCCACGTGCTCTTTCCCTTGTGACCTCAAACTCTGATGTGATTTTCATTGCCAATGACTCCTCCATGTTTCCACAGCGCTGGTAGAGCCTACTGGATACTTCTATGCAGCAGGTGTCCACAAAGTACTTCAGACACAGGATGTTTAAAAATTCACCCAATCATATCCTTTCATATCTGTTCCTCTTTATGCTCTGTCCTGGATCCTGACTTCGCCATCTCTGCCACCAGCCATGCCAGATTCTAAGAGTAATCCTGGAACTCTTACATCCATATCAATCACCAAGTCTGTAGATTTTACTTTCATATCTTCCTATCTTGACCATCACCAGTGCAGCCCTCTAAATTCAGGTTTCCATAACTTCTGCATTATAGTGGTGTCCAACCTGGCTGCCCACCAGAATCACCAGAGGAACTTTTGAGATCACAGTCCTAGGCCCTATCCACAGAGAGTTTGATTCAGTAGATCTGGGGTGGGGCCTAAGAATCTACACTTGTAACAAGCAGATGGTTCTTACGTGGGTGGCCCAGCAACATAGAAATGTTTGAGAACCACTGATCCAACTGGTTTCCCCGCCTCTTGATGTCTCCTCTTCCCCTTTAGTCCATCTCCCATTGCTTCTGCTATTATCCTTTAAAAGCTAAATGTGATCCTCTATTTTTAACCGATAAAGCATCTCCCTGTTATCTACCAGACAGATTCTAACCTCTTCAGCATAGTTTGTTAAGACTCTCCCAGGTCTGCTCTACGCATAAGGCTCCAGTCATCTTCCTTTGTAAATATTCTCTACCTCAGGCCTGTTTAGTTTCCAGAATAAATGTGTTATTTCTTGCTTTGGGACTACTTATATATATATGGTTCTCTCTGCAAGAAGGTCTTCCTCCTCTCTGTTTTGCAAATTCCTCTTCTTTTCTTCAAGAAACAATTCAAATATCTGTTCTCGAAGTCCATCTTATCCCCTCTAACCTGCCCTACCACTGTTCTTAAGACTGGCCCCTTGTTCTTAAGACTTACACTTATCATCCTGCAAATCAGTAGATTTTTTATGTCTGTCTCCTTTTCTGGTAAATGAGTTTTGAGAGGTTAAGAACCAAATAACCTGCCCCAAATCACTTAGCTTAGAAGGGTTGGAGAGTCTGACCTGAAAGTCTGTTCTACCTATCTATCATGCTGTGTGATTTTAAGATACAGATCAGGTTAAAAATAAAAACCTGTTGGTGGAGAGTATTTGAAGGAAGCCCCACTTCAGATATACCATTTTTCTTCCCACTTGTATAAAGGTATAATTTACACATAATAAAACTAACTCTTTTTTAGTTAACAGTTTGTGAGTTTTGACAAACACCACTGTAACCATGTTAACCATGTAACCATTACATGACCATTACATACAGTTGTGTAAGCATTATATGACCTTTATCATATGGAATAAAATTGTGTGATTTGTGACCTAACTAATGTTTGCAAATAAATCAATCCTACTTGGCATGAGCTTTATGAAATAAGCAAAATGTTCTAAATGGAAACTATTTCCTGAGAAAAAGTTACCCCTTAAGGATCCAGAAGAGTTAAGGTAATGTGTCTTAGTAATTCTTATTATTAAAATATAGTTTCTTGCTCCTGAACTTGTTTTCTATAATACTTAGCTTTAGGTTTGTTTAAATTTAATTTAAAACTAGGATAAGGAATTCATTGCCAAAGAAGACAGCTCTTTCTACTCACAGAAAGACCCACTGCTTAGAAATTTTCTGAATTTAGGTGTAATTCAGCTTCCTAAAACTTCTTCTCATTGTTTCTAATTCTACACTCTAGAAATAGAGAATAAATCTGAGCTCTCTTTAGGTCTTTTAGCAATTGGTGAGGCCTCTTTCTTTTCTCCAGGCTAGACATCCTTAGTTTTTTCCCACCTTTCTTTGTGGCATGGCCTCCAAAGCATTCATGATCCTAGACCAGCGCTGTCAGATGCAGCACCTAAGGAAGTGTGAGACCTGGTGTATCTCTTGTCCTTCTTTCTACTAAGGAAACTTTTGTAGGTCTCTCTTATTTTCTTTCCCTTGAAGAAACATGATTGATAGTCACAGTTCTGTCTTAAAATATCACTTATACCAACAATTGAGAAAGAAATTGATGGAAATTGTCTCCCTTAAAATTAATGGATGTGAAGACTGAGTGGTACTGGAATAGCTGCTAGGATACAGGAGGCTCTTGACTTCTCTGAACCTCATTGTTAAGATAAAGAGATCATGTCTAAATCTAAATCTAAAATTCTTCAGCCCAGGTTAGGTAAAGGTTTACATGTAATGGCTTAAAGTTGTTAATAAGCTCAAAATAAGGGCAAAATCACTATCACATGAAAGCATAAACATGTTAAAAAACATATTAATAGTTATAAAATATAGGACAATTTGACAAATAAATCAACTAGAGTCAGTTTATATTTGTGCCATATTAATTCCTCCTTCCCCCAAGACTTTGGAAATAGAGAATTCCTGAGAATGTTATATAAGACTTATTTGAATTTTGGTATTCCTTGATGACAATGTTTGACTTCAGTGGTGGCAGGAAGAATAGGGTTTCAATTGAATTGTTTTCTCTCCTTTTTTCCCCCTAATAAATTCATGATATGGAATCCTATTCATAACTGCATAGAGGGCGCCTGGGTGACTCAATCAGTTAAACATCTGCCTTCGACTCAGGTCATGATCCCAGGGTCTTGGGATCGAGTCCCTCATCGTCAGGCTCCCTGCTCAGTGGGGAATCTGCTTCTCCCTCAGCCCCTCCCCACCACTTGTGCCTACTCTCTCTCTTCCTCTCTCAAAAATAAGTAAATAAAATATCTTAAAAAAATAACTGTAGAATTCAGATATTGACAGTATACTAGAAATATGTCTTCTTTTTACTCTAGTGTGCTTAATCTATATTTGGATTCAATTTCACTGAAATGAATAGGAAATTTACCCTGGAAATATGTTACTTGAAATAAACAAGCAGACAAAACTCAGAAAAAGAGATCAGATTTGTCCTTACTAGAGGTGAAGGGGAGAGGGGAGTGCTGGAGGAAGGTAGTCAAAAGGTACAAACTTCCAGTTATAAACTAAATAAGCACTAGGGATGTACTGTACAACATGATGGCTAGAGCACTGCTGTATGATACACAGGAAAGTTGTTGAGAGTAAATCCTGAGTTCTCATTACAAAGAAAACATTTTTTTTCTTTATTCTTTTCTTCTTTCTTTTCTTTCTGCTGTATCAGATGTTAGCTGAATTTATTGTGGTCATCATTCACAATATGTGTAAATCAGACCTTTAGGCTGCATGCCTTACACTCACACAGTGAAGTTTGTCAATTATGTCTCAATAAAACTGGGGGGAGGGGAATCTAAACAAATACACACATCTTTCTTGAAGAAAGGCAACATATAATGTTACTGAAACATTTGAGTTTGTGAAAGGCTGGCTAATTCATTATTTTAAGGTTATATAAAATATATAATCTTCAGTACTCATGATTTTCCTTTACTGTTCTAATTGCACAATTCCACATCTTTTTTTCTCTTTTCTTTTTTTTGGTTCAAGACTTGTGGGGGGACCTGTTATTAACAGTAAATTTTCATATCATTGTATGACACTATTGTGACTCACTCAGTCCTTTTAAGTGGAAAAGGGAACAAGTAAAAGAAGCATGGATATTCGAATTTTGTCAGAAGTACTAAAGAAAAATTTATGCAAATTTAGAAAGACACAAATAACTGCAAAGACAGGGAGAAGTATCATGTGAATATTATCATAGGATGGGATTGTGATGCTGTGCGGACAGTTACTACAGCGTCCATAGTGCTCATTGGAGGTGGAATTTTTAAGAGCCTTCTGACCCTGGTGAACTGGAAGGGCTAATTTGAGAAAGAGATGGTGTGAGCCATGCCTTTTATAGGCTGAAGACAGGGTTTTGTTAAGTGGTTACTGATTGAATGCACGACTTGTGCTGTTGGATAAAGAAATGGGCGTTGCCTTTTTTTCCTGGAGAAAGCAACGAAGTAAAGACACTGCACTTTCTGGAGAGAGTACACATGTACCCCTAAATACTGGATTGAAGTGTTGGTGACAGCAGGTTCAAGTTGTATGCCAGCATAAAGGAGGATCTGGGCAGAGCTGTAGAAAGAGGTTGCTGGACGAAGAAACCTGGAATATCAATAAATGTACTGTTGGATTTTATTTGAAGGGATAGAGAATAAAGGACTAATAAGAAAAAAATTACCCACTCATCATTTATTCATCAATACATGTTGCTTAGGCACCCTGATAAGCCTTGCAGTACATGAACGAGAGACCCAGCCTCTGCCTTCAGGGAGATTACATTTTCAAGGAAGGTCACAGGACAGCGTGATGAATGCCGTAGTGGGACAGAAATGTGCAGGAACTTGAGTGCACAATGGATCCCTGACCAATGAAAATTGCCCATTTTTTGGATCCAGTTTTCCTCATCTTCAATTCCATTCTTCTGCCTAATTATCATTTTTAAAAGTAATAATTTTCAGAAGTTAAAAAAAAACCTAAAGGATTATCTAGTTTCTTGCTACTCAGAGGGTGGTCCATGGAATGTTGACATAACATCAGTTGGAGCTTCCTAGAAAATGCAGAATCTTCCTAAAAATGGGCTGCATCCCAGACCTACTGAGTCAGAACCTACATTTTAACTATACCCCTCTCCCCGTGATTCTTTTTCTCATTCAAGTTGGAGAAAAACTAAGTTGTTCCCCTTCTCTCGAGCAGGTTTTTATAGATGAAGGGATGAAGACAGATTGTGCTCTTTAAGTCCTATGCACAGTAGCAGAGCTGATAGTAAAACTCAGCCCATCTGTTTACTGATAGAGTCTAGAACACCTTTTCTAATATCTATTATTTCTTATCTACTCCCCTCTACCTTTGTACTCTTCTATTTCACATTATCAGATCTTCAGCTTCTTACTCATGTCTCTTCCTCTCACTGTCTTTCTTAGTTCTCTCTTTAAACTTCTCTGTTGAAGGAGAGAATGGCATGAGCTAACCACACTATACATCAAAAAAATGAGCATTTTTATTTATTCTTGATTTTGAGAAAATTTTTGGACCTGTTTCTCTCATTTTTTTTCTACTTGTTGCTCAGAACTTACTTTGAAGTCAGCAGGAATTCTGTGTCTGATTAAGAGTGAAAGAATTGGGGTGCCTGAGTGGGCAGCTCAGTCAGTTGAGCAGCCAACTCTTGATTCTGGCTCAGGTCATGATCTCAGAGTCCTGGGATCGAGCCCCACGTTGGGCTCCGTGCTCAGTGGGGCATCTGCTTGAGGATTCTCTCTCTCTGCCTCTCCCTCTGCCCCTCCCCCCACTTGCACACGCTCTCTCCTTTCTCTCTAAAATATTTTTTTAAAAAAGAGTGTGATCTAATCTGTGATATTAGAAATTAGAATTTCCTTACCAATTAATTTAAATTCCTTTCTTTGTTACATGGGATTATCCTATAACAGAATCCTTTGCTCTTTGTATTAAATGCATGGAAAAAACAGTGTCTACCCTCTAGTTTCTGGATAGGAATAGGAAGCCACAGCTACTCCTTCTCTAGTTCCTGAAGTAAGTAGAGCAGGGCTTTAGGATTTAGGAGTTTGTCTTAAGTTTTTTTCTTACAGAAAATAAATATCTAAGTAGATAAATACCCCATGTTTTAAGGGGGACTTTGTCATAGAGAGATACATAGTGGGATAATACGACAATAATAAAGAAAAGTAAACAATCAGTAATAAGACCATAGTGATATAATGCCTTCAATAGAAGTCAGCCACTCATCTTTTAAGCCACACCCTCTCATAAGAGGATTATTCTCTTTTGTGTTTTCATTTCTTTTTAATTCTGGAATATGTTTTGGTTTGAGTAACAGAACCATAATTTCCATGAATAGATAGATAGTAAGCCTCTCCTATAAACTCTGAAATAAAATTAGTTTTTATTTTTCTTGTTTTCATATGTGTTTTTCTTTTAAGTCACTAGCGCATCTTTCTAACAACTCTTATTTCGTAGAAACCATAGTTATGTCACTTCCCGACTTTGGAGACTGTGTGATTAAACATTGTTCCATTTCTGTTTCCTTCCCTTTATCTTATTTTCTATCAATAGTGTATAGAAACAGACTAATTTTAAGTAAGATATTTTGAAACCTAATTATTTAATCTATAGCTATTTTGCATATATAGTTTTAGTAAAGCTGACAGTTTAAATGGTGGGACATTGTAATGAGCAATTAAGTTAAATTCATTTAGGTTAGCTAGGTCTTAGGAACTAACTGAAAGGTAAGATTTTTTGTTGTTGTTGCTGTTTTAAAAATAAATTCTTTTCTTTAGCATAGAACATAGAAATGTTTTTGTATTACCAAGCATAAACTAGATATTAGACTCACAACCTATAAAATGCTGTTTAGGTTTTAGAAATATAAATTTCAGTATGTTTTTATAATGTATTAGAAAATAAATTTTTGTTAGCCCTATATTTCATTACGACTCTTCTTTTAGAAATGTTATTTGTGGCAGAACTCTAATTATAAAATCGATTCAAGGTTGCATATTTGAATGTTAGGGACAGTTGACTCATTTTAAATGAAATATTTACACATATTTGATGTAAATGCTTATAGCTTTAGAGAAAAGCACATAAGTTGGTTATATTCATAGCAAAATAGGCTCACGCTATCAAAAAGAAAAATGTCTTGAATATAGTGATTTCCATTTAAAGAAATTGTAGAACTATAATCCCCCTAATTTTTTTCCCCAAATATAACTCCACTCTTGTCCTCAGTATCCAAAAATATTCCAGGGAATGGCTTCCATTGCTCTACCTCTTCAGTTTACTATTCTTTTCCTGCTTTTGGCAAGGAGGGCACAGCTTCCAAATTGTACTGATACATTTCACGTGTTTAATATGAAAGACAAGTTTCTCCTTAAAATATTTATTTTCTGTCTATGCAGTCTTTCGTCAACTTTTCATGCCCAACTTGTCCTATATTTATAGCAGGTTTTATTTCTGGGATTTGTTTTCTAGCTCTCTATAAAACTTAATGTGTGCTGTATGTAATGAAAAAAAGCTACTCACAAGAACTGGTCTCATTTCTTTAGTTTTAATGCCATGTATTTTTGTTGTGACTCAAAGAAAACCGACCCGCATTTGGTCAAATTAGGAAAAAAGCTAAGTTGAAATATTATAATTCCTAACAAGTTCATTCCAAACAAATTTATTGTTTGATGAATTTAATGTTATTTTGTTCTCTCTAGATAAACGTGTGGAGAATTGGCCTCTGATGCAGTCTCCATTGCCTACCCTTTGTATAAGTACTCTTTATCTCCTGTTCGTGTGGCTGGGTCCAAAATGGATGAAGGACCGAGAACCTTTCCAGATGCGTTTAGTGCTCATTATCTATAATTTCGGAATGGTTTTGCTTAACCTTTTTATCTTCAGAGAGGTAGGTTTACTAAAGTCACTTTATTATTCCTCAGGATTATTGAAAATTAAGAAATTAGAATATGTAAAGCCATCCTTGTATATTGTATGCCAAGATAACTGTTGGCTACTCTAACAGTAAATTTTACTTTATTGACATTTTTCTTGTTTGGATAACAAAAATAAGAAGCATATGGAAAGTATAGGACAGTTGTTTAAAATGGAATGATGAAGCAGACACACTAGATTCCAAAATAACCGTTGTGAACTGACAGTAGAAGTTATTTAACTTTTCTGAGACTTATTTTCCCCATCTGTAAACTGGGGATAAGTACCTGCCTTCTAGATCAGAGATAAGTGAAATGATTTTTTTCATAGTGTTTGGCACATATTAAGTAGCCAGTTGTAGCTCTTTTTTATAATTCTTATCCAACAGTTTCAGGTTTGGTAACTGATAAAAATATGCAGATGTAAAATACTGATTTTGAGTTAATTCCTGTTATGTAATGTCATTGTATTTTAACAAAAATGAGTTAACTGTTATACACTGTTGCTGCTAATCATCTTGTACTTTTCTGGACTCCAGCAAATTCTCCACGACTTTCTGAAAAGAAATCCTAAAGGTTAGATTGACATAGGCATTTTTTAAGTTTTAAGAGTGGAAGGAATTTGTTTCCAGAGTGGAAGGAATTTGTTTCCCAAGAGATTCCTCATTAAAATTCTGTATGAACTCAGAGAACTGGACTGGTGGTGCTAGGATAATAAACACTACTCTCCTTTAAAGAAATCTGTAATTGACAACTTAAGTCTATAGAATTCCAACTTCATAAAAACTTTAATTTATTTGGATACTTTGACCTCGTTTGTTAGATACAAACCACTCTGGATCAAGAATAGAAATCAATGCAAGTGTTAGATCCGACTCATGGTTAATCAAAATTTCTCTTAATATTATAAGATAGATAAGATTTGAAGTCTCGGGACGCCTGGGTGGCTCAGTTGGTTGGGCAGCTGCCTTCGGCTCAGGTCATGATCCCATGGTCGTGGGATCGAGTCCCACATCGGGCTCCCTGCTCAGCGGGGAGCCTGCTTCTCCCTCTGCCTCTGTCTGCCACTCTGCCTGCTTGTGCTCTCAATCTCTCTCTCTCTGACAAATAAATAAATAAAATCTTTAAAAAAAAAAAGAAGATTTGAAGTCTCAGTCCAAGAGTTACATGTGATTTTTAATTTAGATTTCAACTTTGGAATAAATCGACACAGAGCAAATTTTAGAAACTCCCAACACGTTAAATGTTTAATGCATTTCAATTTTCTTAGACAAAATTGCTCTTTAAAATAATTTGAAAGGTTGCATATTGTATTTAGTGTTTTTAAATTCCATATCTACTAAAACTTTATTTTAAATATTATTCTCCCTTTTTCCAGTTATTCATGGGATCATATAACGCAGGATACAGCTATATTTGCCAGAGTGTGGATTATTCTGATAATGTTAATGAAGTTAGGGTAAGTACATTCAAAATACCACTAATCAGTATAAGTGGGTTTAATTTTATAATCCCCACTCTGAAAAACATACTTCTATAGGCTGGTGTAAAAGTGTATAGGATTGTGTTGAGTCAGTAAAGCTGTGCTTTTCTTTAAAAGTACATAATTGAAGTGTTTTCATAGCTATAGTGTCCTGTATGATTGTGTGAGAGTGAATATGTGTTGGATTACTAGAATGCAGTACTTAAAAACAAAAAAGTTCCATGTTTAGTGTAAAGATGATATTTTTGATTTTTGTGTTTTGGGTCAAGAATAGAAACTCATAAAGAGAGTCTAATTCATTTGTTAAGAATCTGAGGATAAACAAATGTTCTATAAACTATGTAATGTGTAGTAAGTTAAGCATAGCACAATTTGTACAGGTATAAACTCAGTTTTTATTATATTTGCAGAAGAATAAACCACTGGCAATACAATGTTATATTTTACTTTCTAGTCACCCTTCACATACAAAGATTTATAAATAGATTTTAGTCATATACTGTCTTCTTTGTTGTTTGTACATAGGTCACACATAATAGAAAATACTTAACATAAAAAATGTTGAGTTTAGGTTACCTTTATAATAGGGTTCTTGTAAAATATTTTAAAACATGTACAGAGGTCACCTCTCCCTGGATCCTTGGATCCTTAATCTCAGCATTGTAACATAATCTTTCTGTACCATCTGGTGTCTTAATTAGAGCCCAGGAAAAGGAAAGACTTATTCATGTAAGTAGGATTATATTTATGACCTAGGAAATATTTGTTATTTTTGTTTGTGTGTGTATTTTAATTTACCACTTTAAAGATTTTACTGCCTAATACAAAGTACTGTGATGGTATTTGCTTTGTTGCATATGTTAAAGTGAGAGACAGAAGCTAACTGAGGCCAGTTGCCACACAAACATACTTGCAAGAATATCTGAGGTGTAATGTAGGCTAAACACGAACAACTGAAATACCTTTACAAAGTAAATATCTCGGTTTTTCCGCCATGCTGAAAAACAGCAGTGTGAGGTGTTTATAGCTCTGTGTTCAGAAGTTTGGTACTTCATGACATCTAGCTATGTAGAAGACTAAAAATTTTCTCTAAATCATTGCCACTGGGTAAATACAGACTTGGGACTCCTTTCCCATTTTCCCCCCCATGGATAGATGCCTGGGTTTCACACCTACTTAGGCAAAAATGATTCCGTGCCTTGTACATTTTGTGCAATAAAGATGGTTTAGACGAGCTTAACAATAAATAGAAAACTACATAATAGTGTCACTCTGATGTTTATAACATGCTTTTCCTTTCTTTTTACAGATAGCTGCTGCTCTGTGGTGGTACTTTGTATCTAAAGGGGTTGAGTATTTGGATACAGTGTTTTTTATCCTGAGGAAGAAAAACAACCAAGTCTCTTTCCTTCATGTATACCATCACTGTACAATGTTTACATTGTGGTGGATTGGAATTAAGTGGGTCGCAGGGGGACAAGGTGAGCATTTTGGGACATATCTGCGTACATTAAATTATGTATATGTGTTGGGTGGAACAGTAATGAGAAGTTGGAAATTTGAGTTGGTCTTTAACTTGCTTTCATGGTTAATTGTTTCTGTGTTAATTTCATTTTAAAGAAATAAGAAAAATTTGAAGAAAGTAAAGTTTTGGCTTTTTATCTGTGGCTACTTAAATACTGAAAGATTTGACTCAGAGAGAAGCATAAACTAATCTTAAATTTAGCAAATAATATTTTGAAGGGGGACAGTGATAGTGTTTCTGATTCAAAGGATACTGAGCTAGGGACAACGTGGGTGACTCAGTCAGTTAAGCATCTGACTCTTGATCTTAGCTCAGGTCTGGATCTCAGGGTCCTGAGTTCAAGCCATGCATTGGGTTCCACATTGGAGGAACTACTTAAAAAAAGAGAAAGACAGACAAAGGATACTAAGCTTTAACTTCTCCGTTTGAAGCCTCCGTTGCCAGTCCAAGCCCAGAGCCCACTCTTGCTCTAAAATGAGCCTTAAAAGAACCTGTCGGTTCTTACTCGAAGGAAACTGTAAATAGCCTTGTGAAAGAGGATCTGAATTCACAGTTTAGTCAAGATATGTCTTCAGCTTTTCAGATGCCTGTAAATTGAAGATGATTTACATCATTGAGCTGGAAACAGACTATTTCTCTGTTGCGGACCCAGGGTACAGGTCATTATAATAGTACAGTTTACCTTCTACTTTCATTTAAAACTGTTTAGAAACCTAAGAAATAGGTACTATTTTGTTGTTGATATGTTTATGTTGATATATGTGTGTTGATAAGTTGGTATACCCTCTGAAGGCAATAATGAGGCTTTAAAAACCTATTTTTTTAAAAGGTCCTTTTTACTTTATTATTATTTTTGTAAGTAATTTCTATACCCCACATGGGGCTTGAACTTACAACCCCCACCAAGATCAAGAGTCCCATGCTCTTCCAACTGAGCCAGCCCGGTACCCCATTAAAAATCTATTTAAACAATTATATGTACCATGACTTTTCCCCCCAAGAATAATAGCATGAAAAATAATACAGGCAATAGTTCTATATTATGGCATGCTTAAATCACTGCGGTACTCCATTTGGAAACTTCCCACTGTGAAAGTCCTTTGCATTTGAAGAACACTCATTTTTATTTATATGCTAAAAGCCTGAG
Organism: Potos flavus; assembly: GCA_028534135.1. Classification (NCBI taxonomy): domain Eukaryota; kingdom Metazoa; phylum Chordata; class Mammalia; order Carnivora; family Procyonidae; genus Potos; species Potos flavus. The sequence goes on from CM052886.1 coordinate 69,881,773, forward strand.
TCTAAAGTAACTGTAAAACACCTAACTTGATCTGAAGAGAGAAGTCTTTTCCATTATTCCTACTTTACAATATTTATTCCTAACCTCTACTCAAGATTAAATGTTAGAAAATAATGTGGATTCATTTATTTTATGTCCAGATGTTTATTGCCTACTACATTTTTCTGTATCTTCTAATTCTGTTTTTCTGAAGCATTTTTTGGAGCACAGCTGAATTCCTTCATCCATGTGATTATGTACTCATACTATGGGTTAGCTGCATTTGGCCCATGGATCCAGAAGTATCTTTGGTGGAAAAGATACTTGACCATGTTGCAGCTGGTGAGTTAAATGCTTCTAAAGTTTCTTCTGGCAAAACACTGCATATATTTGAATTTACTAATTTTAAAGGGCTAAGTTATCCTTGACAATTTTCTGTTACAAAGTTGACTTTCTCTGTGCTCCAGCTGTGGGAGTTGAGGCTGCTTGGCTCTGAACTTCTTGTTCATAGACCTAGTTGTCACTGCCACTAATTTTTTTTTTTTAAGGTTCTTAAAAGACCAAACACAACTCTTGTCTAAGAGAAATGTTCTTTAAAAATATCTGTGAAATGGATGAGTTAAGATCTAAGCACACCGTAAAGTATATAGACTCATATATGACCAGAAAAATAATACAAGTTCTCTCTCAGGTGATTTTTTAGACTTAAAATGTTATTAATACCTCTCTTCGTCCTGCTCTTGGTTGAATTTTGTTTTCTATTCTATTTTTCAGTCCTTGTTAACAGATCTCATACATTTAGGATATAAAAGTTGAAGAGAAGGCAGACAACCGAGGAAGGGGTGGGGTAAATGAAGGGAACGGAGACAAGAGAACTCGTCTTAATTCTCTAACACACAGTCCTTAGAGAGCAGAGCTAGGTATTTTCAAATGCTAACCTTTAGAGCAGATAATTTTCAGCACATACCCCTAATGGGACTTCTTGTAGCATCTGGGTACATCAGTGAAACATTCAAGCAAGGTGCTGGCCCAGTCATCAAACTGGAAATCCCAAACCAACCTGGTAGCTATTCTTCAAGCCTTGGAATTTATTATAATTTGCTGTAATCATAGCATGTGCACAATTTATCAGTGGAATCACATTTGGAAATATTATTCATCTCTGCTTTAAGTTGCTAAACAGCTGGCTGGCTGAACAGGAAACACAACTTTTGGGGAATGCTGGGTGGGAAAGATTCATTTGTAACTAAAATGCTACAGGAAGCTTCCTCCAGTTTTTGTGTAAGCTGTTTATATAGTTTATGTAATTCATTTCTCTCAGTAATTAGAAAATGTGTGGGCACAAGAAAATGAAGAGATGACAAAAGTTATCTGAACTCTTTATATCTACTTTGTTGGAGTCCTCACTTGAGTCTCCTTGAGTGAGGCCATACTTAATCAAACCTATATACATAATCCTTTTGGTGATTTAGGTTCTAAGAAACATTGTGAAATCAAAAGTTCTTAAAAACTGGATTTTGCCATGGAGAATTTAAAGTTTTTTCGTCTGATCTAAATCGGGGGCTTACATAGAATAAATTATTTTAATTGTATTTAATATAATAATTAATATGGATAATGCTATGCTTAAAAGAGAAAACACAATTGCCCTTTCCAGATAGGAAGTTAGTTTCATGAAGAGTAGAATATTTCTAAGCCAGAAGTTCTCACAACAGTTAATCATGTAAGTTAATCTTATAAAAAGTTAATACTGTGGAATTCGTAATTCTTATATTGAGAACCACTCATTTATTGATGTATTAATATTTCAACTGAGTTGCCTTATCTGAATTACAAGGCATCTTAATTTTGGTTTTTCTTCTTTTAAAAACTTCTAAGGTTGAAAGTGAGTCTTTTTGCATTTATTCTCAAATATCTGCTAAATTTTACCAAAAATCTTAATTTGTAGATAGTGTTAATTCATTTAGAGAGGGAGAAGGAGTGAGTATATGGGGCCAGGGGGGTAGGTGGAGGGTAGGAGAGGGAGAGAATCTCAAGCAGACACTGCGTTGAGCATGGAACCCTACACGGGGCTCGATCCCATGAGCCGTGAGATCATGACTGAGCTGAAATCAAGAGTTGGACGCTTAACTGTCTGAGCCTCCCAGGGTCCCCAAGGATAGTGTTAATTCAAATACAGTTTTACCTGTGTGCTATTTTGTAAGAAATAAACAATGAACCCTTCTGATAGGTTCATTTTTTTTTTTTTAAGATTTTATTTACTTATTTGACAGAGAGAGACAGATCACAAGTAGGCAGAGAGGCAGGCAGAGAGAGATGAGGAAGCAGGCTCCCTGCTGAGCAGAGAGCCCCATGCGGGGCTCGATCCCAGGACCCTGAGATCATGACCTGAGCCGAAGGCAGAGGCTTTAACCCACTGAGCTACCCAGGCACTCCCGATAGGTTCATTTTTAAAAGTATATGTACCATTCTGCTGATAGTTTTGTGGAAAGAAGTCAGTCTAAAATGTGGGAGGAAAACAAGTAACAAAAAGAGTGTATGGTACTATTAGTTTATTCTCTTAGGCCATTGATATTCCCTCTCATTAATTATATCATTTAACATTATCCAACAAATACTCATTGAATCCAGACCCTGTGCCAAAGACTCCTCTGGGAGCAACGCAGAGCCATACCCTCTGAAGTTATATACTAGTGGAAAGATGGACAATCAAGAAATTCAGAAGTCCAGATAGTTTTTTCTAAAGAAAAAAAGCCCACACCAAACAAAAGCCCACATTAATGGGATTGAGAGGGCCAGCTGGATGGAGTTCCTTTGTCCTAGCAGGCAGGAAGCCCTTGCTAAGGGGATGGCATCTGAGCTGCCACCTCATGGATGAGAGGGGTCTGGAGTCTGTCGAACTTTGGACAGTGTGGCAAGATTCAGGCCTATCTTAGCTAGATAGAAGATTCTGATGTTGTTAAAAGTTACTTACTATTCCTACATTGTTTCGTTTTTCAGGTTCAGTTCCATGTGACCATCGGACACACAGCGCTGTCTCTTTACACAGATTGTCCCTTCCCAAAATGGATGCACTGGGCCCTCATCGCCTACGCGATCAGCTTCATATTTCTCTTTCTTAACTTCTATGTTCGGACATACAAAGAGCCTAAGAAAGCAAAAACTGGAAAAACAGCTGTGAATGGTATTTCAGCAAATGGTGTGAGCAAATCAGAGAAACAACTAGTGATAGAAAATGGAAAAAAGCAGAAAAACGGAAAAGCAAAAGGAGAGTAAATTGAACTGGGCCTTAACTGTTGTTGACAGTGAGGAAGCTCCCATTTCATATAAAATTTCAGGGAAAACAGAAGCAAATGAGGGTTTAGGGGTGGGGAGAAAAAGGCAAATGTGCTCTATGTCTTAGTAACCTTTAGATAGAGTAAAGTGTTAAATGCAATGCCCGGATGTTTTATTTATGAAGTTTTATTTTAAACATTTTTTTATTAGCCTTGATGTTGTCCAGACCAAAGCAATCATTATGTGACTTTGGAGGCTCTCCCTCTGTTCACATCCGTTTGTCTAATGCATGAGATTTTTCATGGATCTTATATACAGTCATTCTTCAGTCTGATGATCACAGAAACATAATATGAATTTTTTGGCTAAATTACTATTACCTACTGATTACAATCAGTTACCTTACATTTTCTGGTCCAAAGCTGGAACTGTAGATACTTTAAAATTTGCACATTTGAATTCATTTGCTGACTGGAATGGTCGAATCTCTCCACCTCTAGTCTGAATATACCCTTTTGGTTGTAATTAAATTTAAAAAATCCGATGATCTCTGTAGATTCTTAGAGGCTTGATGATGATGGTGTTGGTGAAAATAAGAAAGAATTACAGTAAAATCCTGTCTAGCGACCCGAAGGTCACCATGGCTTGCGGCACAAATCACTGTGGGAAACAATTTTTGTGATGAAAAGGCAGCCTTTCAATACTCCTATTTACTATCAGAAATATATTATGAAAATTAAGATTATTGTCTGATTGGAACATGAAACAACTCATGTCTTTATTAGTAACATCATAAAAGAGTTACATTTATGTGCAGTTGGAAGAGAGTATGTTGATTTTTATCAGGCTTTCCTTGTTTTGATTTGTGGCTGTTACCAATTTTTCGTATGTGGAAATATACCTACCTCTTCTGTTGGAAAGAACATTTAAAATTAAATAAATTTTAATTAAAAAAATCAAGGAGTCCTCTAATGTAAATTTTAATATTAACTTTCGAATCCGCTAGTATTTTTTTGCTTTTTTTTTTTTACAAATAGCATACACCCAACTTTTCTGTGAAACTATCCTTCCCTTTCAATGTGTTTAATTTTGAAGTGGGATATTTTCCTTATGACAAAGTTGCAAGATCTTATTTATTAACTAGATATGAAGTGTAAACCCATTTTGGTGCAATATTCTTGACTCCTTGGTGCTAAAGATCATTAAATTTAGTATGTGATTGTTACAAGGTGTTAATTGTTAAGACACAAAATGAATAAAAGTAAGAGTAGTCAGAACCAGAAAATGAAGTGTACTATTTACAAATGAAGTGTTTCATGTAATATAAATGAACAACTGGAAATACACTAGCAAAGAGAACTTGTACATTGTCTTATTGCATAGGTTAAATTGTTAAGGGATGTTGACCAGGGATCATTACAGAAAGAGAAAATGTGACAAAAAAAAAAAAAAAAAAGCATGAATATTTCTAAGTATCTCAACATGTCAAAACCGCATGTGCAGGATGTATGCTGTTTGTGCAGACAAACTATTTTAGAATATTTTGTAAACTATAAAATATTTATTGTGCGTTAAAATTACACACTTTTCCCCCTGAAGGCATGCAGTCATGAGAAATACAGAATATTTGCAACACGTATAATGGTTTGACCTGAAAGGATTTGACCCCTTTGTCTTTGCTGCTCGGTGTGTAATGACTAGAGATCTGTAAATCTTTGTGAACATTCTGTACCGATTCCCCGGACCTATTCATTCCCTGCTACCTGATTTCAGCACAATAAATATACAACTGCTGTGGGAAAATTTTTTTTTGTTAATCAGTTTATTACATAAATTGTCTGCTAGATGTTTAATTAAGTTAATATTCAAGTATCTTTTCTGCGGCCAATTTCTACTGTAGAAAAGAATGTAACTAGAAGATTCCTAGAGAAAAGCTTATTTTTTTATGATGGCATATTTTTACTTTAAAAATTAGTCGCCTTCGGAAGAGCTTTTGGATCCAGACATAAAACATATAATTTTCTTCTAAACTACTCTCACATTTGTCATTTCAAATGTAAGCTTTAACACTTTTTAATGCTGTGGGTTTTTTTGGTTCCAAAAATAAAGTGGAGGAGCTCTTTGTTCTTACACTAGATCATTCAGCTCTTACTAGTTTTTTAGGTTCTTTATCTAAGATGACTCTAAGCTGTGAGATGCAGCCTGTTCTGGTAGCTTTCATAATTTCTCAGGCATCACACAGAGTTGCATGCCTCATACCTAAAAATCAGTGGAGGAGGACTGCATCTTTTTTTTGGTAAAACTTTGTTACTAACTAAAGAAATGTTTTCTTACACAGAAAACAGGGAATTTATTAGATATTTTCAATGCCTAGAAATACTTTAGGTATGTACAGTGCATTTTCCAGTAGAATCATCAATGACTGTATCTCCTCTTTTTTCTCTGTTCTGTGTTACCCTTGACTTTGTTTTGCTGATGGACACTGACTGAGGACTGGTTTCAGTTTTAGCATTATTAATTTAGTCATTCTCTTTTTCTCTCTTTCTTTCTGCACACTTCCTGGGTATTCAAAGATATTTTCATATGGACTTTTACATTCTAAAGATTCTAAAATGTGAATGTAAAAGTCCACATGAAAATATCTTTGAATACCCAGGAAGTGTGCAGAAAGAGAGAAAAACACTGTCCTTCTCAAGAAAAAGATGGCCACAGATGGTGAGGAGCTCAAGTGGAGTGCTAGGTACAGACCTGGGTGAGGTGAACTCGGGATCATGCTGGATGGTAGAAAGGGCTGCAGGGCTGAGGTGCCAAGCTACACACACAGGAACGTAACACCTGCTTCCTGATCCTGGCCACCTGCCCCCTCAGCATGTAAGCGATTTTGACAAGTCACCTTGGAAAGCAAGTCCTTAATAGTATATTTTAGAGTCCATGCTTAACCTTAGGTATTTTAGGCAGACACCATCTGAACCAGAAAAGCAGTTATGAAGAGGCAGAGAAATATAAACAGATTCATTGTTTCAAAACACAACAAAATCGTATAAGTATTAGAAGTTGGGTTTCCTAATTCTCTCCCGAATTTCCTAATTTCCCTCCTAAATTATGGAGGGAAGGCACCGCTGTGAATTGAAAGGTATTTTTTTTTTTCAAATTTTAAAAATAGGAGGATGTAACATGACTCTGCATTCCTGAAGGGGATTCAGAGGTATAAGTTAAGAATTATAATTGACATATAGAGCCACTCAGATGAAGACTGAGATTTGAGAATATTTCGTTAAAAGAGCGTGTGAGTTACGAAGAAGGTGGTCAATAACTGTCTTTAAATGGTGATTAGTTAATAGGAATTTTATTTATTTATTTATTTATTTTTTAGATTTTTTATTTATTTACTTGACAGAGAGAGAGATCACAAGTAGGCAGAGAGGCAGGCAGAGAGAGAGGAGGAAGCAGGCTCCCTGCCAAGCAGAGAGCCCGATACGGGGCTCGATCCCAGGACCCTGAGATCATGACCTGAGCTGAAGGCAGAGGCTTAACCCACTGAGCCACACAGGCGCCCCAGTTAATAGGAATTTTAGGCTTGTAAGGGATGATCTGAGATACACCTTGGTGTTCGCTTAACTGACTGAGCCACCCAAAAGTCCCTACACTTTTTTCTACCTGTTAAGAAAAAAAAGACCTAGAACTTAGGTCTCCTTTTCTCTTTGTCTTTTTCATTTTACCAGATGAAGGTATGTTTACATGTCCACATGTGAACAGATTTCCTTCATACTTTCATTCCTTGGAGATCTGTCCGGTCTTAAATAGAAATTCAACAGAATTTTTTCTTTTTCTCACTCTCATAGGTGAGGTTCTCCCAGGGCTTGTATCCTTAAAGTAGTATCTCCTTTGAGACTAAATACATGCTGAAACATATCACTTGATATCTATCTACCTAATTATGATAATCTAATGCAGCTATCAGAAGGTCACATTGTAACTGGACATCTACACAGAGGATATGTCCAAATTAAAAGCCATTCTAAAACTAAAATATCTTGGAAAGTTTAAATAATACAGCCATTTCTAAAAGGGGCATGGAAATTATTGGGTATTTCCCAATTTAAATATAAGACTGTGAGTTGTAAAGAGAATTTGTCAGTTGACATGCATATTCCATATACTCTGTCCATCTCTAGGAATCCCTGGATCCTATTTCTGCAATATGAGAAAAGCTAGTTAGGTTGCTCTTTTTCTCGGTTTTAAATTTTTCTTTGAATTTGCCTTTGGGAAAGAGGAAAGCACCCAGTTGAAATTCCTTTCTTGTCATCCCTGATGCATCATATTTAAACTGAGTTTCTCCTCCCTGTAAGGAAGCTATCCTAAGAACCAGTCTTTCAGGAATACTGATTACCTAGCTATTTGGTAATGAGAGGGTGGTAGATTATGTGTCCCGAACAGGAGATAGCATTATGGTAGTGACACTCACACCTCACCTTTGAAAGTGGCTTGTGTTCTAATTTTGTTAATCTGGGAATCAAATACGTTTACATTTTTATAAGTATATTACATAGTTGGGGTTCATCAGCTGTACAAGTACAGTTGGATTTTAAATATTTTTTTAGTTCAGTCCTCATAGTGAAAATTTAATAAAGATGTTACATGGTCACAAAAGAACAAATAGCTGCTCTTAAAAGCTGTATTTGTTCGCCAACATTTAAGTGTTTTCATTACGTTTGAATTATTACTGTCGGCCCACGTAAACGTGGCATCTGGTCTTTTTCCAGAAAGAAAGGTTGGGAGCCTGTGAGGCAAAAAGGACAGAAGAATTTGGGGAGCACATTTCTAATTTATAATTGGAGTAGAGATTTGGAGTTTACCTACTAGCATCTACCCTAAATATTAACTACTTCAGAAAGCCAGCACCATCTTCACAATAGTGTGCTAGATGTTTATTGGTTTTATGAATCCATCTCTATCCCTTCAATATGTCTCCCTTCTCCCCTCCCCCAGTGTTACAGATTCTAAAGAACTAAAAATGACATCTCTCAGATTCCCTCACAGATTTAGGTTTTGTCAACATGAGGCACTCATGAAATTTTTGGAAGGCATAAGGGAGATGGATGCCATCCTTCTGTAGTAATGCAATTATATGAATGGGCTCCTTACAGACATAAGTGTTGGCAGCAGCTGAATTATGAGATCCACTACCTTGACACCACTTTTGTAAATGCAGGCGGTGGTAATGGTGGCAGTGATCACGGCAGATGTGGTCATACTAATTTGAAGACAAAGACTAGGGGTGGCCTTCTGACTCACTCCTCCAATAATCTAATCCTTTGAATTAAAGCACTCTCTGCTTGAAATACCTGAGCGGTATCTATTTCATGCAGTGACCCTTATCTAATTAAGTAGTCAGTGCCAGAATTTGATCAGGAAAGAAACTGCCCAAGATAATAATATGAAATTGGTTATTGACCGACTTGAGTTTACAGGCAGTGATAACTTAATGACCACTGAGAAATGGAATACTGTTTTCCACGTAGCAAATACCTGAATTTTCACCTATGGCCCTGTAGAATGAAATCATTATTCCAGGGATGCCTGGGTGGCTCAGTCAGTTAAGCGTCTGCCTTTGGCTCAGGTCATGATCCCAGCATCCTGGGATCGCGTCCTGCACCAGGATCCTTGCTCAGCAGGGAGCCTGCTTCTTCCTCTGCCTGCTGTTCCACCTGCTTGTACTCTCTCACTCTCTCTCTCTGGAAGTAAATAAATAAAATCTTAAAAAAAAAAATCATTATTGCAAGCAATGCCTTTGGCCAAACAAGTGACTGCTGCATTGTAGTATTGTGATGAAAATGAGGAATATAGAGATTTGATGGAGATAGTGCTTCTGATTGCCCTGCAGAGCTTAGAGGAAAAAAAAAATTAGCTTGTGTCTTAAATTCTTGGCTGCCCTACAAGGCCCTGTTGGATCCTATAGGTACAGATCTGAAACATATTAAGACAAGATCCAAAGAATGGTGATCCAAAGTGAGTTGCAGAATTACAACTTAAGTTCATAGCCTCAATAGTTTCCCATGTGAAAGTTGTGGCACTAATTGGGAAGGGTTGGGGAGGGGGACCTGAAGAATTGGAATGGGGACACTTAGATAGATGGAGATGCATCTGAGAACCTGAATCTCTAAATCCCATTAAATATCGCTGGCCAAGAAAAGCAGCCCCTCTTTCCTTGTCAGATGACCTCAGTTCTTTATTGCTTGAGATCCTGTAATGGCTTCAACCAAGGTAGTTACTTTCCAAAGGGATACTGATCTTCCTTATGCCTGCTTTCTACTCTTTCAGTGCCACCAGATCTGTAAAGATAATTAGAACACAGCATTCCTCAGGGAGACAAGTACAAAATCTACCTTGGGAGATGGCTTAGAATGATAGGATTTGGCTAGTTTTCACCTGCAGAAATGCGTAAGAATATATTCAAAGAGTGCTAAGCAAGGAAGAAAGAAACATACCTTTAGATTGGACTGAAATTATTAATATAGGTGCATTTACCAGAAATTCTTAATTTGAGGATATAGCTCAACAGAAATAGCTTTAATGACTTGGCAGTTGTTTAATGGAAACTTGAGATCCTTGGTGGCCTACATTAAAATGAAATATATGTTAGAAATTCATTGGAATAATGAGAAGCTTAGGGAGCAAGGAATGCTGGAGATGATTTATCTTGTGCAACCCACTTACCACTCCCTCACTATGAGAAGTGCATAGACAAATGTACATTGGTAATAGGTGCTTGAAAAATTCTGTAGTGGCTGTTTTCTGTAGGCTGGAGACTATAGGGAGGAAAACTCTTCCCCCACCTTCTTAGGTTAGTGACAGACTTGTGAATTCAACTGACAAAAGACAATAGGAGGAAAAGTTTATAACTTGTTGATACTAGTATTTTTAATTTTATGTGCATGGGGGCTTCATGGAAAAGAAGTGAAAAACTCAAAGAAGTCGTTAGACTTACGGACTTATATACCATTGTAACAGAGGCAATCCATTGTGGAGAAGTGACTAGACAAGGAAAGGGAGTCTGATAAATCGTGGGAAAGTGACAAGGGAACGTGGGGAGAACTAATGGTACATAAGGGTTGTTTTATAAGCTTCTGTTTGGGCAGACTCGCCTCAGTACCATCACTGTTTCCAGTGCTAAGGCTTATTCTCTTTTTTCTTGATACAGGAGAGGGGGCAGCTTCACAAATTTATGGCCTGCTGTGAGGCAGATAGAGGGAGGACAAAGAGCTCTTCTTCTGTCTGCTTTTTCTCAATTGCCTTCAGCTCAAAATAATCTTTATGTCAAAGTGGCATATTTTAGGGTGACATATTCTGATCCATTTCAGGATGATGAGGGAGGGAGGATGCTGTCTCTAAAATGGGCTCTTTGACTGCAGTGGAAATGATGGTATTACAGAAGACTAGAGGCCAGATGTTAGTACTTAGATGCCAGAGACGAAGTTGATATGGTTACAGTAATCGGCAGCAGAGTCAGAGTGGTTGTTAGAATGGCTTAGTACATGAGTATCTCTGATGGTGGCTAATTTATTATGATGCTCCTAGGACTGAAGTAGATGATCATTTATCATACACCCATGAACTCTTCTGTTTGACTTGAACAGAAATTGGGGAGTCTTGGAGAATAACAGTGGATTATCATTAACTTAATCACGTAATTCCAAGTTTAATAGCTGTTCCAGAGGTACTCAATTAACTGAAGCAAATCAACATGATTTTGGCATCTGATATTCAGTGATCAATCTGTTAAATGTTTTCTTCTCCTTTCCAATTAAGAGATTACAGAAGTTTCTTGCACCTGTATTCCTTCATGGTCTTGCCTCAGGACAGTATCAATTATTCAGTATTCTTTAATAATCTAGGAACCTTGTTTGTCTCATCATGGGGTAAGACACTGCTTTGGTCCATCATGCTGATTGCATTTGGTGAGTAGGAGATAGCAAGTACCATAGATTCCTTGGTAAGGAACATGTATGCCAGAGGGTGGGATGGGGAAATATAAATTCAGGGGCCATGACATCAATAAACTTTTTTGTAGTCCTGTGATCTACAGCAGATTGAGACTTTTCCTCCTCAGTGAAAGACAATCGCTACACCCATCACTGTTAAAGAGGTGAATTTCTTAGACTAGTAATTCTCATTGGACTTTTGAAACAACATATATACATTTCAGGGTACTGCTGTGACTCACTTATCAAGTAATCCCATAGGGCTGCCAGTTCTGAATAGGGCCAGACTATGAGAAGTCTTCGTTACTGCTGTGGAGTGCAGTGCAAGTTATCCTTCATTTGAGCCTTAAGGTCCGGTAGATCAAATGGTGCTTGAAGTGTCTGGCAGAAAGCAATCCTCTAGGGGCCTCTGGAAAGTCTTGATTTAGAATTACAGTTTAGAGCAAAGCCATGACCTATTCTCCAGATAACTATTCTTTTAAGAAAGAGATCCTGGGTTGATTCTGGACCATGGAAGAAATTTGTGTTTCTGACCACAGAATATCAAATGATCATGTAAGCTGAGCTGCATGTCATGGACTGGGTGTTCTCTGATCCACCATGTAATAAACTAGGGCATGCACAGCAGCACTCTTTCATCAAGTGGAAGGTTATGAAGGCACAGGTAAGTGGCATGAGCAGTGCCTCAGTACCATTGCATCACTCCTGATGCTTTGTCCCTTCTCCCTCAACCCACATGTTTGACCTCTGGAAAGTTGCTATGAAATGTTGGCTGGTCGTGTTTGCACACCTTTTCATTTTGCCCTTGTTTTGTGTCCTAGGCTAGTGACCCATATGGACACTGCGTCACCTTGTCTTCCTTGCCATCTTATTTCCAGTTGGGTGCAAACTATAGAAGATCAACAGGTAGATGGAGAGAGTAGGTAAGATGTCTTTTCTATGCTGTCTCCCTACTTCTGTGTTTTATCTCTGACTCTAGTTATTTCCCTCTACAAACATAGCCCCTACCATAGTTTTAATTCTCATTGAGCTCCAGGATCACTGTTTCTTGTTTCTTCAGTTCTAGAAATGATAATAACATCTCTCTTGCTGGCATCCAGGTACCTCACCATCCTTTGTTTGATCCTTTAACCTTGCCTATACTTCTATAAGCAATTCTTGATTGAAGGCTCTTCATTTAATCCATATAGGATAATTTTTAATTTATGCTGGAACCCTGATTGAGAAACTGGAAAAGAAAATAATTGATCCTGGTTTACAAACTATTCCACATAACAGAAGCTGGAAATGAACAGTGGTGGCATTTCAGCTCTAGTTAGGAATGGCCCTGAAAGATATGTGGAAGGAAAATGCTCCTAACGAAAGGACTTTGAGCAGTACATCTGGTTGCCCACTTTTCCAGAAGGAAGAATTACCAGAGTTATAAATATACTTTGGCTTTTAGATAGTTGACAATGGTTTGGCCAGCTGCTCAAGGACTTAGAAGAGATAAAATTGAGGATTGGCGATAAGGAGTTCTGAGAAGCTCTGAGTATGACATTATTTGTGTCCCATGTAAATGCTTTCCAAAGGCACCCACTACAGAAGAGCTTCTCAACAAACAGAGGGACAGTGACCGATTCTATGGGTATCAGTTAGCCTCTTTTCCTAGCCACCCCATGTTTGCTCAATGGGTTCATGAATGAAATAAGCCAGGTGGAATGTAATGGGATGAATAGTGGCCTCAAAGATATCAAGGCCTATCCCGAACACTTATAGTCTTATATCAAGATATCAAGGCCTAGATATCAAGGCCTATCCCTAAGACTTATAAAGGAGGGGGTCTTTATAGATGTGATTACGTCAAAGATCTTGAGGTGAGACAATAACCCTAGATTATCTAGGTGGGCCCTAAATGCATTGTTAATTGTTCTTATAATAGAGAGATGTGACACTTACAAGATGGAGAGGGTAATGTGAAGATGGAGGCAGCGTTTGGAGTGATGCAGGTCAAGAATGTTGGCAGCTACTAGAAACTGGAAGAGACAAGGAACAGATGCTCCTCTAGAGCCTCTAGAAGAAATGTGGCCCTGCTGACATCTTGATTTTCAGGCTTTTGTCCTCTAGAACTGTGAGAAAATAAATTTCTGTTGTTTAAACTAACAGTAGTGTGGTAACTTGTTAAGCAGCCACAGAAAACTAATATATACAGGAAGGGAGGTTTTACTGGGGTTCAAATAGTGTGGACTTCCCATCAAGGCTGATGTGGCTAGGACTACTGCTGAGAGTCCAACCTGCCAACAGCAGAGACCAACACAGTCCTTGTGATGTGGGACCATGGTTGGACTAGCCATCCACTTGGTGGCTCCTACTATGGAGAGGGCATCAGTTAATTCTTACTAGAGTAACACTTATTCTGAAGTGTATTTTCCAGGAAACACTATCCAACTGTACAACTGTGGACTTATTGAATGGTTTATTCAACACAAGGGTATGCCACAATACATTGCTTTTGATCTGGAAAATCATTATACAATAGAAGAACTGGAGCAATGGGCTTACACCTATGGGATTTTAATTATATTTCCGTTTATTCTTCAGGATAGGCAACTACTAAAACAAACAAACCCAAATGAAGGAATAATAAATAAATACAATACATTGATAATTTAAAAAATTCTATTTCACATGGACTCCACAAGCCAGTAGAAATCATTAGAGCAGAGCAGTAGAGGTAGAAGGCTCTGCTCCATGCAATCATTTAGGGATCCCAAGTCTCCCTCCCTCAACTGGTCTTCTGCATTCAGTCGCAGAGATGGGATTAGACAGAGATTGCTCAGAAGATTTTATGAAAGGAATGGCCTGTAATTGGAACTGGTTTGGTGATGACAGTCATCAAATACAACTCACACTCCATTGGTAAGAACTCATTCAATTACAGCCCTTAAGAGCACGGGACACTGAGAAATGTAATCTAAATATGTTTCTAGGAGGAGCTATGTTTGTGAGCTTCTAGCCATTATCTGCAACATACCATATACTCATACTCTGTTTCCCTGAGGCATGTGACCTTTAAAACAGTAAAGAGTTCTCTTGAAGACTATTATGGCTGTAGATGAAGACAATAGTTTGAGAAGCTGGAGTGCTTTCCTACCCAATGCAGTATATGCTCTGAGCCAGTCGCAAATGTATGGCGATATTTCCCCCTTAGCCAGAATATTTGGGTTTGGGAACCAAGGCATAGATTCGTAAATGGATCTTTTCGCTATTACACCTAATTCACCATTAAAATTTTTTTACCCTTGCGACTTTGTGCTGTGTTGGTTTGGATAGCTGAGTTTCCATAGAAGGAATGTCTTTACTGAGGGGTATAGTTATTATTTCACTGAACTTGAAGTTGAAACTGCTACCTGAAATTTAGGGATTCTTATATCGTTGAGCAAACAGGCAAAGAAGGGTACATAGCAAGGGCTGGGTTAATAGCTGTTCCAAAGGGAGAAAAAAGGATTATTTTCTTTGTTGGATCTGGACTCTCTTTGTTGGATCCAAGTACTCACGTGGCCAGTGGCAAAATTTAATGGATGCCTTTAGCAATCCCAAGGGACAGGACTGTCAAGTGCTCCAATCTTTCAGCAATAAAGGTTCAGGTTATCCTACCGTGAGCAGAACCTGCACAACTTTAGTTATGACCGAGGCAAAACACAATTGGAAGGAACAGTGGAAAAATTAAGTTAACTATACTGTTTATGGTTTTATGAGCAGTTATTACAGGAATAAGATCTGAGATAGTTTTGCATATTTTTTTCTTGCTTGATGTATATATTTGTGTATAATAATACCAAAAATTTCCTGCTCTCTTTCACCTCTATTTGATATAAGGCATATTAATGGTGGTAAAATTTATAATTTATTCTTTACTATGAAGGACATCAGGTTGGGATTATAACTAACCAAGAAGAGAAATGAACGATATTACATTGTTGAGTACAATGAACAGACTTTGGATCTTCTCTTTTGGGAGACAGTGAGCACATTTTTGTTTATATGCAGACTATTTGTATTATGCAAGATTGAGAACATGCTGGTTTTGCTCTGGTGGTTGTTTGGCAGTTAAACATGGGCAGAAGATTATGGATGCAGGATGGACTATGCCCAATATTGCCTGTTGATATATGGCATCCATTGCCACCCCCTCATTCTCCCCTTCCCCTCATCATGTATTGCAAGGGCTGGAGTGCTAAAGGCCACATTTCCAGACTTCCCTGAAGTTAGAGTCCTGGAGCTGGTTTATACTGTGCCGATGAAATGCCCTTCAGTGACTGTGCTTTTTGGAGGGAGAAGGCAGTCCAAACTGTTCAGATGGACTTAACATTGACAGCAGCTGGATCCCACGTACATTCATTCATCATCAGCTTCATTAGTGTGGAGCAGCTATGATGTCATCAGTGGTGGGAGCAATGGCAGGAGCAGTTTCCTGACCCTGAATCCCAGTCACAGGAGTGCTTCCTTGGATTACAAAATAGAGTGGTGGCCTCTTGACTTTTCTCCTTCCAGACTTACACCATTATGTGAGCACATAATTTCCTCTATTAAAACACTTTCTGCTTGAAAACACGAGTTTCTGTTTCCTGCACAGAATCCTACATAGTACAAATGAGTATTGAGAAATTTCACAAGTGCTTAAATTTTAAGTACAGTATATAAACCAATTGATATAAACTTGATATAAAATCTTGATATGAAAGATATAAAAGATAAAAGATATAAACTACTTGAGGGAGGCAGCCACAATACAATTTCATACGGCCCTAGCGTTCTAAAATGGTCATTCTTGGGGCACCTGGGTGGCTCAGTGGGTTAAAGCCTCTGCCTTTGGCTCAGGTCATGGTCTCAGGGTCCTGGGATTGAGCCTCGCATAGGGCTCTCTGCTCAGCGGGGAGCCTGCTTCCCCCTCTCTCTCTGCCTGCCTCTCTGCCTACTTGTGATCTCAATCTCTCTGTCAAATAAATAAATAAAAAATCTTTAAAAATAAATAAAAAAAATAAAATGGCCATTCTTATCTTTGACATGACTTTTTCCCTTGCTGTGTCCAGGCGTGCTGGAAAATAAGTACTGAAATGTTTCTTTATATTTGAAGGGGTGTCAAATAATTGGCCTGACTTGGGCATCCACGTGTCTCAGCACAGTCTTGATTCCTAGACCTCTTGCATCCTGAAGAGCCTAAGACAAGGTCTTAGATACAGATAATTTGAGAGTTGATTCCAAGAAGCTGGAGTAAGCATGTAAAGAAAGTAAGAGAGGCACAGAGGAAAAGCTAATAAAGGCTCCAAATATGTTAGTTTAGTTAGCACTGTGGGTGACTGCAATACAGTTCTGCTGGAAACTCTCTGACAAACCATAAAGAAATCTTAGAATTTTGTGTCTGGAGGATGGGAGACTGAGGCATTTACCTATACATTTCTGTCTCTCATTGATTACACTGGAGAGTATTCCCTGTACCTGTATCCTCCCCCTGACTTCTAGGATATGTCTGTTCTCAGCGTAAGCAGCCCTGAGGCAGAAAA
>CM052886.1:69899052-69927097 GCA_028534135.1 Potos flavus
CTTTCTTTCTTTCTTCCTTTCTTTCTTTCTACCTTTCTTTCTTTCTTTCAGGACGTACTTATTTGAGAGAGAAAGAGAAAACACTCACAAGCCGGGGAGGGGCAGAGGGAGAGAGAGAGTCTTGAGCAGACTCCCACGAAGCACCGAGCCCAACCTGGGGCTCGATCCCACCTACAACCCTGAGATCATGACCTGAGCTGAAACCAAGAGTTAGTGGCTCAACCAACTGAGACACCCAGACACCCTTTATTTGTTTCTTTCTAAAGATCTCCTATCTTCTGGTGGTCTAATATTTATATTTCTAAATAATAAATATGGTTTTCCTAGAGTTGCCAACTCGAGGGGATTATATACCGAGTTCCACTGACAGAGATGAGGATTCAGCTCCATTGCACCGCACCCGCCTTGTTTAAGTCTAAGTGATATAATTGCACCTCTACTTCTCCTTACATGAGCTGTAGAAAGTGTCTGTGATCTAACATTTTGTAAGATGTGAGTATAAATGCCCCTCTATTTCCTTTCTCTCCACTCCTTCCTGGTTTGTATTCTGTGTCTGTATTTTTTAGCTTCTATTGTCAATGGTGATACTATTTACATTCTGTTCTGTTATCATAATTAAGTCTCCTATGTTTTGTCTTCAAGATTATTCTAAAAGTTGAAAAATCAATAAAATCCATTTGCATTATTTAGACTATGTAAATTCAGTGGTCTTCAAAACCAAGTACTATGTCTTGATCACATTTCCTTTCTTATAAAGCTTTGTGTTTTTCTTAGACTTTTGGATATCCTTTCTGTTTTCTTGAATTTCCTCTTTGTTTTCCAGTGTCTCAAGGATACTATAAAATCTACGGAATCTCTTTTGTCCCTAGCTATCCCACATCTTGTAGTTTGCAGAATAAGTCCTCCCTAGGCCTTTTATACAGCTGTCATTCTGGTAATTCCCTTCATGGTTCACAGAGGTTGAAACTGCTGCTTCTTGTGTCAATATCTTCCCTTCCTTGGTTCATTCTCTCATTTTTCTGGATTATGTCCTTTCCTAAGACAAGTTATGTGGGTGGTATATTTTCTGAGTGCTTATATCCTTCAAATTGTCTATTCGTGTGCTTAATAATTCGGCCAAGTGCAGAAATGTAAGTTGAATATCAATATTTTTTCCTTGGGAATTTGGGAAGAAAATACTCATTGTCTTCATGTGACTAATGTAATTAAAAAAAATTCAAATGCCAGTTTGAATTTTATTCCTCTGTTACTGACATGTTTCCACTTGTCTGCAAGCATTTCTTTACACTTAGGTTTCTGAAATTCCACAGCGATTTGTCTCAGTGTGGTTATTTTTTTTTTTTTTCATATATTCTGTTATACACCTGGAAGTTTCTTTTAATTGGACAAATACATTTCTTTTCAATAAACAAATATTCTCTATCATTTCTACAATTCCTTCCCCTTTTATCTTTTTCTAGTATTTCTGAAAAACTATTACTTGGACTTTAGAGCACCTGAATTGATCCTCTGAATCCCTTATGTTTTCACTAATGTATTTTTTTTTTTTTTGCCTTTTATTTCTGCTGCATTCCGGGAGACTTCCTTAACTGTATATTTCGATCTTTCTATTGTTTCATCAATCACATTTAAAATTTCTAAGAACAGTTATATTCTCTGATTATTTAATTTCCCCATAGCATTTATTTTTGTTTTATAGGTGCAGCATATTCTGGAATCTTCGCTAACATTCTTAAAGCATTTTTCAAAATTATTTTTGTTCCCCAAATTACCCGTTTCCTCTCAGGTCAAATTTTCAGCCTATCTATCTTGGTCTTACTATGTCAGAGCTGTATAATCTCTGCTGTGTCATTCATATTTGAGCATGACCCAAGACCCAAGGCTGACTTGGAGTTGTGTGGTCATGGCAGGGTGTGTTGTCTAGTAAGCTCTACTTCATTGTGAGTGGGCAAGGACCTAGCTGTCACACGGTGGGGGGGGGGGGCTCTCAATGCCAGAATGAGGGCAACTGTAATTTAAAGCACCAACACCTATACTAGCTGCCTTAGTTCTCACCATAACTTTTTTTGTCCAAGACAAGAACTTTGCTTTTTTCAGTGATGGCATAAGAAGTAAAGGTTGGTGCGATAATGCTATAAATTTTGTGGATGAGAGTGCTAGAAAGGAATGGATGTTTTCATTGTGCCATACACGGGCTTTCCAAACCCCTCTCTTCAACTCAAATTCTCATGCCTGATGTCCATAAGGCATTTTCCAGACCTTATGGAGGGAATGTTGGCTCCCTTCTTCATGATAGCCAACCCTGCATGTGGCTCAGAAACGGCTTCCTCTATCCTGCCTCGTGCGTCAATAATTTAACTACCTGCTTTCCATTTTCCAGAAAATTATTGAAATCTCTCTCCTGTGATGGCCCCTGCATATTCTCCCTGTTGTGGGCTTAGACATTTTACTATTTTTTTAATATCTTTTAAATAGAGCCTCGAGAGGGATAGATGGTAGATAATAATTATAAAATCGGTACGCAGGTAAAAAAAAATAGGTAAAATAAATAGGTGAGCTCACTCTATTTTCTTGAGTCAGCGGGCTTTTTAATGTTTCTGAAGACGAAAATGTTCTTGAAGACATTCTTAGATCGAATGGGGATTTCAAATCTGAGTTTTGTCACTGATATAACCTTGAACAGGATCTTTAATCTTTCTGGGTCTGTTTCTTCATCTGTAAAGCAGAGATAATAATATCTAACTCAGATAGTTAATATGTAAGAATTAAATAGAAAAATGTATATAAAGTATTTAGCACAGTGTGTTGCTTATAGAAATTGCGTCATGTGAATTCCTTGCATTTTTTTTTGGCATCTCCTTGAAAGTTCATTCTTTCTCAGATCTGGAAGAATCGTTTTATTTTTATGTCTTAATTTATTTTGTGGTGGTAATGGGGAGAATTAGGCCCTTTTCAGGACTGTTATTCTTTCCACAGTTATAAAAGGAAAAAGACTACTACCCTAGGCTTTCTCTAATTGGAAGTAATCCACAATCTGTTTTTATATTCTCCTCCAAAAAAAGTTATTTTTCCCCCTCAAAGAAACAAACTTGTCATTATTTATTTAAGACAATTTATGATTTTCTTCTTGTTTTCTCTTTATAGCTTCATACCTACTTCTCAAAGGGCTTTGCTGTATTTAGAAAATTGTAAAGCCTTTCTTATGAATTGATTGTATTAAACCTTTTTAAGATAACATAAGACAGTGTATATTAACTGCTTAGTAAAGGATTCAGTGCACTGTTATTTACATAGCATAGCTAGTGAATTGTGATTTATTACAAACCAGTTACAGTGATGCTCTGAATTTGGGGCCCCCTAAGAAAATGTTTATAACGAGATGCAAATAGTAAAATCTCTAGTGCAGAGGGAGACCTTCCAATTAAAGAGTTATTAGGGTTTTAATTGTACCTCTGCTGTCCTGACATTGTTGATAGTGAATTAGTATACTATAATTTGAATTCAGGCAAAGAAAACCACTAAAGGAAATAACAGGATTTATTAATCAAATACTGAAGCATTTTGAACTTTATTTAGTAGGGTAATAAACTTAAATTTCTGTATTAGCTCTTATTGTTTTATATTGAGAATTAATTTGCACTTGTTATGAGACAGTGCTGCAATAGCTATGGTTAGAATAGCAGGAGAGATAATCAGATTAAGGGCTCATGGTTGGGCACTGTGACAATAATAGAAATTAATGACTTTAAATCCAGAGGGGCCTGCCATGGATCCCTGGATTAAGAAACATTACTAATACCATGCCCACCCCCGTATACATCTCTAAGTCTCCTATAATTTGAATGCAAGTGTAATTATGGATAAGGCTCCTATAAAATCCATAGGTAGGGTTTTGTGTGGACGTAAGTTTCCAAGTCCTTGGTAAATACCCAGGAGCAAACTGCTAGATCATGTGGTAGGAGTATATTGGCTTTCATAAGAAACCACCAAACTGTCTTCCACAGAGGCTGTACTGTTTTGCACTCCCACAGCCACAAATGAGAGTTCCTGTTGTTCCACATCCTCGCCAGCATTTGGTGTTGCCAGGTCAGGCAAATAGGTGTGTAGTGGTATTTCCCTGTTGTTTTAATTTGCAGTTTCCTAATGACAGATGATGTGGATTATTTTTTGATATCCTTATTTGCTCTCTGTACATTTTCTTGGGGGAGGTGACTGTTCAGGTCTTTTGCCCATTTAAAAAACCGGGTTGTTTATTTTCTTCTTGTGGAGTTTTAAGAGTGCTTTGTATATTTTGGACAGCAGTTCTTTATCAGATGTGTCTTTTGCAATTATTTTCTCTCAGTCTGTGACTTGTCTTCCTTTGGTCTTGATAAGTTCTATTTTTTGGGGTTCAGTAATGTATCATTCTTAAAGGGACACTACCCGGAGCAAATATATTCCAAAATTGTGTCATTCTTGCTTAGTAGAGACAAATCATGATTTTATAAATATATTGTCATAACAACCATAAACTATTATTAAGCAATACCACTTGCTTCTCTGAATAATCAGCCACAGACATTTAAAGTTAATTATTTATGTTCCTCATTTACTCATTTAGTTTTATGTAGATGTTATTGATTGAATCATCATTTTTTTTGTGCCATCAGTGTGCCGTAGACTGGATAGGGAAAGGGGACAGAGGAATTCTTTTTTCCAATGAGAAATTGAGTTCACCTCATATTTCATTTCTGCATTAAAAATTCATGTCAGTTTTCCCACTTCTCTATCATAACTGAGTGGCCATGGTTTTGATGAGGATTCAATGAGATATTGTTTAAAAAGCCTAGGGCTTGGCACATACGAAATGCTCAACAAATAGTCAAATTTATCATAGCGTTTCCATAATATTATTGCTATAATAGTAATCCTTATTATTAGTGTCATATAATTATAAATCTACATAATAACTATTTTGACTTAGAATTTGTTTCATTTTGATTTATATTTATCACTATAACTATACTTGGGATAAATATAAATAAATATCAACATAAATCACCTTGGGGAGCAGTGCTCATCTGCTGTAAAGTTCACAGCCCCATGTGACCAGCTCAGTTCAGGAAAGGGATTGCCTTCAACATACCCTAGCCTGGGAGTCTGCTGTAGGCAGTAGCCTTAGGGATGACTAATAAGCATATCATATGCAACTGGAGGAAAGTTTTGATCTTCCTATTCATGGAATTATATAAAGTGGATCACCATGACCTAATGGGACTTCTTACCATTGTAGGTGTACAATGTTAACTATTTTCTAGTAAGGGGAAAGGGGCAATAGTAACATGGGGAAGAGTAAAAAAAGTAAAGCAGACATGCATATCATTTAATATTTTTCTCATAAATTTGTTAAATATTTAGTGTAAAGCAATATATTGATGTAATCTTTGAAAGTTTCATTTATATATAAAATTTTAATCTGAAAGTTTCACATATATGTGTGATATATAAAATTATGGTGTAAGTGCTTCTTAAGATAACTAGATGTGGCTATGAAATTATATTACCACCTGAAATTAACTATCTTTCAAATACTTAATTTTAAACATCTTCAGGGATGATTAAAATTACAACTTAAAAAGGTTATAAAGGTTGTTTAAAGGTTAAAATTGCAACAATTTATGCAACCTTTGCCCTTTCATATTCAGATTTAAGTCAGAGATTTCATAATTATAACCATAATTTATATAAACCTTTGGGGGAGGGGCAACAATGTAATTCTGGAAACATTTCCTTGTCAAGAAGTAGTGTGCTTGGCGCCTGGGTGGCTCAGTGGGTTAAAGCCTCTGCCTTCAGCTCAGGTCATGATCTCAGGGTCCCGGATCGAGCCCCGCATCGGGCTCTCTGCTCAGCGGGGAGCCTGCTTCCCCATCTCTCTCTGCTTGCCTCTCTGCCTACTTGTGATCTCTCTCTCTCTCTGTCAAATAAATAAAATCTTTAAAAAAATATGATATTATGATATTATGTTTTAAAATATTATATTATATTATATGTCAGAACCTGTAATATAAAGAGAGCTTGACTATCATTTCTATGGTAATTTCACTTTACACACCAACATTATTGTTGTATGCATTCATTTCACAATTTGTTCTTTTTGTTCTTTTCTTAACAAATGTTATGTACCAATTATTGTGCTAGACTGAGGGAGATAATAATATAATATAATATACATATACATAATATACATATACATAATAATATACATATACATAATAATATAATAATATACATAATATACATCTCATGCTTATGAAGAAGCCACTGACTTGTGGAGAAGATGGGCAAAGAAACAAATGATTATAAAAGGTGTTAAGATAGATTATAGATTATAAAGGTGTTAAGATAGAGGTCTGTACAAAGATCAGAGTTTTAACCACTTCAGAAAAGCTTGTTTCCAATTTGTGAAGAGCTTTTTGGAATAATATTTTCATGTCTAGACATGAATAGATTTGCATTTAACATTTATGGTAGCCAATGGAGTCTCATTTGTGACAGATATTATAATGAAGCTGTTGACACAACATTAACGGAACACGCTACTTTTCTATAAATTAGTTGAAGAATTCATTGACTGACACTTGTTAATGGAAACACGAATCTGGGAAGATATTTAATTTAAAAAAATCACCTTATTTTGGCTATGTTTAAAATAAAAATAGAGAACAAACGAGAAAAATTTGACCAGGCTCTTCGGCCAGCCAGAATCTCAGAATCCTCTTTCCTGCTCTGTACCGTTACCTTTAATAATTAGAGGCCATTACTACATGGGAAAGAGGTGAATAAAACCAGCTCAAAGAAGTAGGTAATTTGTCAGCTTGTTTCATATCTACTGGAAATAAGATTATGGTTTAATATAAGAACATGGTACAATTTAAAAAAGGACCTTTAAAACCAGTACAGTGGATTTTTACTATTAGTTACAAATTTCTAGAGTTAATGTTGCAGAAATAAGGATTGTTAATATGGTGCTGGAGAATGCGCTCTATTTTAATCCATTCCTTTAATATGTAGTTGTGGAAAATGGCCAAGTGCTAACATATTGCTAGAAGAGTATACATAATAAGTGCTCGTGGACATTAAGAAAAATTTTAAACATGTTAAAATAAGAGTTAGTCGAGACCAAGTTGATCCAGGTCATTTTGTAATTATTAACTTATGCAATAGTAACTAATCAGGTGTTTATTATCCATAAAGAATGATGACAAGAGTTTGCCTTGCTAAGCAAGTTTGGATTCATTTGTACTATGGGAATGTTCTCTGGGCATGCTGATATTACACAAGGCACCAAACATCTGTATCAGTAGTTTCCCGGTTATTGTTGAGGTGCGTTTCAAAAATTTATTGATTGATTATTCATTGGTTTCGCACTCCAGCTAAAAATGTGATATATAGGTATCAAACCTCAGGCTTACCCACAGGGACTACTGAATTCAAAGTTAATCTGGAATAAAAAGTTGTACCTGAAACTTAACCATCAAATAAATCAGTATTTACTATCAGTAAATCAGTATTTACTATCAGTAAATCAGTATTTAGCTAGAAAAAAGCTTTTGGAGCTCTAACTTGAGGTGCCCATTCCATCGCTGACATCCCCACCACACTGAAAGCAGGAATCCATGGAGCTGCACGCCATTTCTGACAGCTCTATCCCACCCAATTATAAGCCTCCTATCAAATGGTGAGTTCTTTGAGGGCTGAGCAATATCTTATTTGTTCTTGAATAGATGTGTCAGGCCTTAGGGTTTGGCAAAAGCAGGCCTTTCAAAATGGCCGCCGTGATTTGTCTAACGGTGGCTAAAGTCATTAACATAGAATTGACCTCAGGACTAAACTGATAACTTGGACTACATCCATGAACTAAAAGAAAATAGGTATCCCATTTTTAGAAACCTTCAGAGATAAAGTCAACATTCCCTGAAACATAATCAATAGTAAGCATCATCATTAATACTTCTATTGATTAAATACCTGCTATAGCCCTTTCAACACTGCTTCTCAATTCTGTCTATCCCAGCAATTTCAAATTATTCCCATAACTTGTTAACATTTCATTTTATAAATATTCTCAATTAAATATGAATTTCCTTCAGATCAATAAATATTTATTACACATCTCCTTGGTATAAGATGCTGTCCTAGGGAATAGGTATATTCAGCCAATGAGACTCAAACTACTGATTTAGTTATGTGTATGTTTGACTTCAAATAATTTTTATCCCTTTTTCTTTACTGATTCCAACTTTAAGATGTTGATATTTTGTTTATGACACATCTTTTGCATTAATTCTGATTTTTAAAAATATTGCATTATAATATTATCTGGATTATTGATTTTTTTTTTAAGATTTTATTTATTTATTTGACAGAGAGAGAGATCACAAGTAGGCAGAGAGGCAGGCAGAGAGAGAGGGGGAAGTGGACTCCCTGTTGAGCAGAGAGCCCGATGTGGGGCTCAATCCCAGGACCCTGAGATCATGACCTGAGCCGAAGGCAGAGGCTTCAACCCACTGAGCCACCCAGGATTATTGATTTTTTTATATCCTCTTAAACTCTGTGCCTATAGCAAAGGCCTCACTTGCTTTACTCCAGTCTCGTCCCTGCCTATTCCAGTTCCTGCAACAATCCTTGTTCAACCCATTTACATTGATCAGTTTTTGAGTCTATCCCTTGAATTACTTTTAAATTTTCTGAGCTTCAGATGAGAGAAGATATTTCAGAAACAAAAAATGAATAAATTGGAGTTTGTGCTTTCAACTACTAGAAATGAGAGTAGAAGGACCCAGCCTTTAAGTTGTTACCTACTGACATGCCATGAGACGTAGCTCTGTGGGATAGGGGACTGGGTACTAAGAGCGGGGCTCCTGTCCTGGATTCACCCTTTAGAGACCATGAGCCACTGAGCATGTCACAGATCCTCTGCTGGCCTGTTTCCTCACCTCCTGAAATGAAGGTAATACAAACTGCTTTGCCTATTCCCCAGAGTGGCTATAAAGATCTAAGGAGATTAGGCGTGTGAAAGGCTTTTTAAACTGTGAAAGTATGAAGGAGCTTTGCAAACTGTAAAGTACGTATTGAGGAGGTCAGCTGGGACGGTGTAAAGGAGAATAACTAAAGAACCAGAGTCCCAGAATGTTGGCCAGAATCCAGGCCAGCCCTCTCATCCTGCTGGTGAGGAAAGTCAGGGCAGGGGAGCTTGCGCCTCTTGGCCACCTCAGACAGATGAACAGTGCAGAGGTGGAGCGGGCCACAGGCCTCCTGAGAGGGCACCACGTCCTGGACTCTTTCTCTTAACTATGATCTCAAAGCATCAGATTCAGGATAAAAGCAGGACAGGTCCTTCTAGAAAAGGAGAGGCAGATTCATGTCCTTAGAGGAAAATAAGAGGTGCACAGGGAGAGAGGGAAGAGATAGGAAATGAAGAGGATCGGTTTCTGAGGTGTGGATCATTTTGGACTGGGACGAGCAAAACCGGCATTTCCAGGCTCCTGTCGAGAGGTGTGGCCACACAGGCGAACCACAGTGAGTTACAGTTACCAGGTTTTTCAGTTCTGGTTGGTTTTGCCTGTGGTACACAGACACGTGCTTAACAAAGA
The DNA here is from genome assembly GCA_028534135.1 of Potos flavus. Classification (NCBI taxonomy): domain Eukaryota; kingdom Metazoa; phylum Chordata; class Mammalia; order Carnivora; family Procyonidae; genus Potos; species Potos flavus. Next base: position 69,908,685 of record CM052886.1, read on the forward strand.
GGCAAGGATGAAAACAGGAAAACCATGATGTAAGAGTTAGTCATTTATGTTTGCAAATAAACTGCCTTTGAAAAAACATTTCCATCAAAATGCTAGGGCTCTTATATAATAGTAATCTACCTTTGAACCTAAAGAAAAGCACCTGGAAAAAATTTTTTTTGGTAATAAACAAAATTTCTCCTCATGAAATTCAAAATTTTGCTAAGCTCCACCCAATTCTTCATTGCTATACCTGACTCATCAACCTAATCATTAGCTTTTACCTTGTACAACATGTGCTCTAATGACATACCAGGTGAGACAGTTTTTCTTGTCATTAGTCTCAAATGGAAAAAAAGTTATGAAAGGTAAGAGTAAGAGAATCTAAATTTGGTTTAATTATCATGACTCACAGCACACAAATAACTGGCTCCAAAATTAAAGGTAAATGGCATCCTAACTCTATTGTGAGCAATGATTTTTAGGGGAACAAAATGATCTGCAACTTCACCAAGTCATTCCTAAAATCTCCTTGTTCCTTGAAAGTATTTATAACATGCTGAAAAGCGCTCAAACTGTTTTTTGGTTAGTGTAAACACTTAATGTTTCTGCTGGACTCCGCCCAAAAGGCAAATTCTGGTGACCTGTTTGAAATAATTATGCTAAGCCTCCAGCAAAATTACTACATCACACTAGCAATGTCAAATTTCCTAAAGCCTGGCTACTCCTTGTGAAAACATTAGGAATCCTACGTGGATTGTTTTGTCACAGATTAGCAGCCACTACTCTTCATTCCTGGAAAGGGTGGGTCCGCCCCCTTTGAAGGGAAGTATTAGTTAGGATCTATCCTCCTGGGCCGAGTGGCTCATATTCTCTCCAAAATTTAAAAGAGATGTGTGCTTCTCTTGCAGTCTTAAGATGGTTATTTTTTTAAGGTGATAATATTGCAGGAAATGCACATGAGACGATTGTAGTAGTATCTGCTTTCTAGGCAAGTGGATTCACGTGGTTGCCAAGGTCCACTATAGTGTATGGATAGAGGACCCCCAGTGTAATGGATGGCCTTTACTCTTCCTGAGAACTGGGAATCTGATGCAAGAAAATTGTTGTTCTGTGGAAGAAATATTTAAGCCACAGTACAAGCCACAGTTGATGGTAGTAATCTTTAGATGCCAGAATGAGAAGGAAAGTAAGATCAAACTAGGTGCAACTGGGAGATAATCGCCTCCTAAGATTCTGTTTTTTGTCTGGTTATCCAGTCCACTGCTGGGCTTAAATTTTGTTTAAAACAATTGTTTAGCTTCTCCATTCATATGGGATAGGAAGTATAAAGTGTTATCCCTTAGGAAAAATATGTAATCACACCTCCTATAGCCTCCACCTTGTCCTCCCCACCTCTGCCTTCCCCATTCCTTCCACTGAACCCTCAAACCCCACACACCTGTTGCTTATCTAAAGGGAACATTGGCTCATTAAGGGAAAACCAACCTGGTTTGGTACTAGACAAAGCTGGATTCCAAAGGGAGATTCTAAAGTTTAGAATGGTTGTTGTGGTTCTCAAACTTTAGCATGTGTAAGAATGATCTGGAGAGATCGTGGAGCACATGGTGGGCTCTACCTCCAGAGTCATTCAGTAGGTCTGGGTGAGGTCAATGAATTTGCATTTTTGACAAGTTTCCTGATGATGTTGATGCTTCTAGTCAGTACACCTCACTTTAAGTAGTAGGTGGTTGGAAAGTCACCCCCATGACCAGGGGACTTTCATGGTGCGTATATGGATTTGGCCATTTCCACCTTGTCATTTTCCCTTGCCATCATTCCATGATTTACCTCTCCAATCTTTTAGAGGGAATCGGGTCTGACTTAGAGGATCAAGTATCCAGTACGGAGTGTGGTGTTGCTACAGAAGATGGAAGTCAAAAGGAGGAAAAAGGTCAGTAGGCCAGATTGAGTTTGATCAAGTATTTAGTGTAAAAGAGTCAGAGGAAAGCTGATTTAATTATTATGGTTTTCTAATGTTTAATGTCATAATGTAGATCCCTCTTACTATAAAAAATATATTGGCTCCTCTTTGCTCATTTACCATGTTATCTCACAAATTTCAGTACTCAGGGTCTTTCATTATATCCATTTTCCAAACAAGATTCAACTATAGAGGCAATCTCTATCTTAACCCCAAATTTATTTGAGTGATTTTAGATCTATATGAATGACTGTTTTTCTATTATTACTACATATTTTGTTAATTTCTGACTGTAATCAGAGAATGTAGTCTGAACAACTTCCATACATTAGAATTTTTTGTAAAATTTCCATGTTGTTTCAAAATGATGTATTTTCTCTAGTGTATAAAATTATATATTTATCAACTATTACTCAAAATTTAAAAATCCTTATCACTTATTACCTCTTAATATCCTATTTAGTGTTTATAGTTGTTGAATCCTATTTTATCTCCTCCTTTATCTCAGTTTTGTTACCTCTTCCTTTCTTTTCCTTTTCCCTTCTTGTTTTTTCTTTACACATCCTATGATGTTTAAGCATTGTATTTATTTTAAGGATGTCTTCTAGAAATGGCATTTACTTAGATTTGGTATACTGATCCAATCTGAAAGCCTTTCATTTATTTTTTATTTATATTTTTAGTTTTATTTATTTATTTATTTATTTTTATATTTTTATTTTTTAGAGATTTTATGTATTCATTTGAGAGAGCAAGAGAGCACGAGCAGGAGGAGGGGGAGGGGCAAATTTAGAAGAATGTCAATTGACACTGTAACAATATTGAATCATCTGATCCACATTCTATATCTCTCCATATACATCATTAAATGTTTTTAAGTTCAAGTACCAAACTTTTCTGATTTCAGATTTTTTTCCTCAAGACTGTTCACCTTAATTTCATAGATACAATTTTATTTCAAATTCATGTCCTGAAATTGCCTTTTTTTTTTTTTTTCCCCAGTAAACCTACCTAGGAGAAAGGCATTTCAGGGCATCTGGGTGGCTCAGTCGGTTAAGTGTCTGACTTGATTTCAGCTCAGGTCATGATCTCAAGGTTGTGGGATCGAGCCTGGTGATAGGCTCTGCACTCAGCACAGAGTCTGCTCGTCCCTCTCCCTCTGCTCCTCCCACTGCTCATGTTCTCTCTCTCAAGCTCTCTTAAATAAATAAATAAATAAATAAATATCTTAAAAAAGGCATTTCAACTTTATTCAGAGGCATTCTCTTCTATAATAAAGCTAGCAGTTTTCCTCTATTTTCTCATTCAGAAAAAAGCCCCACTCTGATGGCTTTCTGTGTGTTATAGCCACATACTCTGGGAGAGGAAGGGGGAGGTTCCTCCTTGGTGTTGGGTTTTTGTTTGTTGTGTTCATTCGCTCCCGGAGGCCTAACACGCCAAATTTTTTGTTTTCTCACTGCCTGCCCTTATACCCTTCAGTCTGAAACAAAAATATCTGTGATTGGAATAACATGGTATCCTGTGCCTGCCTTGCACTAATCCAGTATGTGTGTGGGAGAGTGGGTAGAGGTGTAGACGAAACGAAGTTGACAGAGTTGACAGGGGTTCGAGCTGGGTGCTGGGTTCCTGGGATTTCATTATACTTCTCTCTCTACTTTTGCATGTTCAAAATTTTCCATAGTCAAAAGTTTAAAAAGAATTATCCTGCGTTAGAAACAACAAAAAGAGTTAGGTCTCTGTTTTCCTCCTATCGGTGAGCTTGTTTCATGTTCACATTCTAAACATATGTGCACGAAGATGGGACTTGCCTTCTGCACGGACTGCATCACCACCTCCCAGACATCAGGATTTTGGATTATTGTCCTGTGGCTCTTCCCAAAGCATGACTGAAAGAAGTGAATTTTCATCCTACTTGACCTCCCAGAGCATTTGATATCAGTGACTACCCACTTTCTCCTTTCTTTCCTGTTACAAAAACACTGATTTCTCCTGTCAGTCCTCTGACTCCCTCTGTTTACGTCGGTTGTAGTTCTTGTCTTAGACCTTGGTCTCCTTTTTCTTTACACACCTTTCATCGTTGGTCTTCCTAATTCCGTCGTTTCAACTATCATTTTATTTATTCCCTTGATATCTTACCCTATTCTGGCCATCTGACGTGGAATCTACTTGATCAGATTTGCAGACTATTAATCTGTTCATTTATTTTCAAAACATTTTAAAAGCTTCTACCGCATACCAGACACCTGGTTGAACACAGAAGATAAAGAGCTGAGGAAGACATGATTTTTGAAGAAGATGTGTTTTCTTAAAATAGTCACAATAATCTGCTAAAGACTCCCCAATTTATTTCTAAGCTCTGATCACGTTTCTAAGACCAGATAGATGAAATTACCAACTGGGTGGTTTATTAGCTTCAAAACTAGCCCATCAGAAAAAAAGTCTCACTCTGCCCCTCTGCTATTCTGACTTGTTTTTTTTCCACTGTTTCTGTTGGTGGCCTCGGCATGTCAGCACTGACTTATCTTCCTTCTTTTCTCCACCTTCCCGGGGTTCACACCTACTCATTTCCAACGCTTACCCTATGCTTTTGTTAATAGCTATGTCCTGAACATACCTCCTTCCAGCCTTCTAGTATCAAAAGTTTTTTTACTCTTAAGAAATGCTTCCTAGCATTTATTCTGGTAAAAGTTAGGATGCACTCTGTAACAATATTAACTTTTATTTGGCAACTTCCGTTCCTCCCTTACATGAATTTTCATAATGACTCTTCTATCTCTGGCTATCTGAGGAGGATGTGTTATCATTTCATTTGATATGTGGAGACATCAAGTGACTTGCTCAAGATTACACTAGAGGTGAGGGTCAAGGCCAGAAAAGTAATTGGCCTGTTCCCCAAGTATACATCTTTTTCATTGCTTGATGATCGTGAGGTCAATTTGCTTCAGCTTCTTTTAGCAGCATTTCCCAAAGGATGTTTCTTTTTTTTTTTTAAAGATTTTTATTTATTTATTTGACAGAGAGAGACACAGCGAGAGAGGGAACACAAGCAAGGGGAGTAGGAGAGGGAGAAGCAGGCTTCCTGCTGAGCAGGGAGCCTGATGTGGGGCTCGATCCCAGGACCCTGAGATCATGACCTGAGCCGAAGGCAGACGCTTAACGACTGAGCCACCCAGGCACCCCCCAAAGGATGTTTCTTGAGATGTTAATTGGTGCTATTAAAAAAAAAAAGATTTCTCTACAGATATGAATATGATATCTGAAGATGATAGAAAGTTTAAATATTTTTTTGCCACTAGAATGTGAATCTTTAATATGCTAATATGTATTGTGAATATGCAAGGCACAAAATACGTGATATGGCATTTTCCAAAAGGTTTTTGGCCAGAGAACCTTTGCTTCACACCTTCTCTCAGGACTTGTTTTCTCCAGAACGAATCGGAGGAAATATGCTGGAGAGAGGGAACTCTAGATCACAGCCCTGGTTCTTATTCTCTTAATTTCACTTGCCAGGAGAAATCTTCACTTGAACATTACCCTGGTTGAGTCCTCAGTCACAGGCTGGTTATGGAAAGAGTCACACATCATTTTCAGCCCTAGCTGACATCTTTTCTTAAGCTTAGCCCAGCTGGTGGCTCAAGGAGGCCCTCGCCTTTTGGCAGAAAACCAGCTGGGTTTGTGTACACATGCCAGGGAAAATTATATTATCAAGTGATAAGAGCTTGCACTTTTTGAACACTTGCTCAATGTAAGGCACTGGTGCAAATGCTTTTATAAGTACTATCTCTTTGAGTCCTCACACTCACCCTGGGGGACAAGGTAGCAATGGGATCTTTGTTTTACAAATGGGAATCAGAAGGCTCCGGAGTACCCTCATGTCCGTGAACATGCAGGTGGCCGTGACAAGCGTCCGTCTCATACTCAAGTCTGTCTGACCACAGCTCATGCTCTTGGCCCATACTCGTATATTCTGACTCATTATCAAAATCTTTAAAGATAGGTGAATCTGACTCAATGAATAGAAGACTAACAGCAGAGACTAGCGTCTGTGTCCACTGGACGGTATTTTTCGCTGCATTCCCAGCTCCTAGCACAGGGTCTAGCATGTAAAAAAGGCTTAAGGAAGCTTTGTTGAGCAGAGATTGAACTGAATGACGCTGAAGAGGCTTCAAAGGGAGGTATAGAAACGATGGAGCAAACTTGAAGAAAAGCATCAAACAACATAGTCTCTTCACTGCAAGCATGGGAAAGAAACATCCCATCACTCCGTGGAATTTCCGGAATGATTTTGGGAGCTATTTGTTTTACCGAGCTGTAATTTCCCTGTTGGCTTATGGAGTTAGAGAACCAGTCGCCGTGGCCAGCTTGTCATCCTCTCGCTCTTTGTTGTTGCGTTCCTAGTACACATCTCAGCGGCAGAGGTATGAATCAGGAGAACTTACACAATCTCGAGTGTCCTGAAGGAGAATTGCCTGTTAGTCATTCGTCAACTAGTCTACGGCCATACCACCCTGAACGCGCCCGATCTTGTCTGATCTCGGAAGCTAAGCAAGGTCGGGCCTGGTTAGTACTTGGATGGGAGTCATGCGTCAACTACTTGCCCACCCAGCCAGTAGATTTCATCTTAAATATCTGAGCAGCTGACAAATCAGCAATAGAGACAGGTTTTATAAAGAGAAGAATAGAAATAAGATATAGAAATCATTTTTAGGTAACTTATTCAATTATAAGAGAGACAAATTATTAACGTATGATACCATCTTCAAAGGGAAGTGCATAGGTGTAATTAGATGAGTTTCTTGCACCAAGATAAGATAATATAACGAAATGTATGGACTGTGGGTGATGACTAAAGAAGGAAATAGTAATTATCTAAGAGTATGAACAGTGCAAATAGTCAACGGAGGGACAGAACTGAGGGGTCCAAGAATTAAGTTATCAGGAAAACCAAAAGTGGTAAGAGGGAACTAGGGAATATTTAGTTAAAGGACTTAAAACTATTCATTTTTGGTTTAATAGTCAGCCTAGCCGGCTGACTCTGTGATTCAACAAAATGAGTTTCAAAGATTACTTCAAGTCGAAGGTGTAAACAGCTTCCTTCTGTCCTTTCAAGGAATTTCGGACTTCTTGTAACTGATGATATTCAAAGAGCTTGCTGCTGACACCATTCCCATCCATGTGCCCATCAGCATAAGTATGCACAGTGATCCTGTTCATCGTGAGAACATTTTGTAATCTGTTTCATTTTGACTGCTTGACTTCGTTTTACCCGGACTCTTTCTGAACAAGATTTGAGGAGATGTGATATACACTTCGGTTAATGAAACCAAGCAACTCTTCATCCTATTCACAGCTCCTAGCATAGTAAGCACTTAAAAAAAAAGTATGTGTTCAAGGGATAAACAGAGGATCGAAATAACTAAAAGAAAATCTGGTTAAAACAGCCATGATCATATTTTCTTTCCCAAATCGTTCTTTTTGTGATTAATTGTTTCTTGGAAGGTCTGCCTGTTCTACCCCACATAACTTTTTATAATCTAACATCAAGCGGAATTACTAAATTTAAGAAGCTTACATCTCTACTGGGTTTGTACTACAAATTGTCACATGCCAGTGAAATGACATAGAAAACACCATGAGAAACTTCCACCTGGCAATCTTGCCCTCTAGAAGTACACCAGATCAATCACAATGTGTCTCAACTTCTCCTTTCCTAAAATGATTATATATAAAAAAAATAATTAAAATCTCCCAGCAAATTCTCTTAAGAATGTAGCCTCAGTGGTTGATTTACAGATTTAGAGGAGGAACAAACAGAACACATCAGATCCTCTGAGTTTCAAATCTGCCATTCTTCCTATCAATGGAGATTCCTGGGCCCCTCTTTAGACCTACTAGATCAGAATACTCAGGAGGCCCAGCCTGCAAATTTAAAAACTAAGAAAGATTTTCGAAACCACACTACTGTCCTTTGTTATATAAAGAACCTTAGGTCTAGAGGGACTGGCTGATGAGACCCAGGTGGCAGAGCTGAGTTCCAGCAGAGGAATGACAGGGCCATTGTCTGCCTCCCACTCACGGCTCCACCCTCCCTTCACGTTTTCCCTTGCTGCTTGCTTTTTGACTTTCAGCATACATCCCCCAATTGTTTGATCCTCTTTCTTAGCATACAAATGGCCTCCTCATGTATGCTCGAGTACCATTGTGGTAAGTTGGACAGCGATCAGGTAGAGGTGGGTTTGTACCTTGGCACCCTCTGCATGACCCTGGCCAAGTTACTTCCCTCCTTTGACCTGCCATTTCCACATCTGTAGAAGTGTGAATGGTAATGACAACCTCACTCCGTTACTGTGTACTAAGGACTGAATGTCTGTCCACTGCCCCCAACCATATGTTTAAATCCTTATAGGATGGTATTTGACAATGGGGCCTTTGGGCGGTAGTTAGGTTTATATTAGGTTATGAGAACAGACACCCCCATGATGGGACTGGTGTCTTTATAAAGGGATGACGAGAATAGAGCTCTTTCTCTCTCCATGTGAGGGCATGGCAAGAAGGCAGCCATCAACTAGCCAGAAAAAGGACTGTGACCGAGAACCCAACCATGCTGACACTCCAATCTCAGACTTCCAGTTTCTTTCACTGTGAGAAATAAATGTCTCCTGTTTAAGCCAGCAGTCTATGACGTTTTTGTTGCAGCAGCCCGTGCTGACTACCATGCCATGAAGATCACATGAGGTAACAAGAGATAGTGCCTGCCACATGTTAGATGCTCCGTAATTATTATGTCCTCCCTTATGAGTAATTTTTTAAAAGGGTGAGTACCTGATGTCTCAATTTCCTGTGCAAATACCTACCACCCAGTCTGTGAGATGACAGATCAGGGCTAAGATGGGTACTAGGGGATGGAGGTCCAGCATTATCTGCGAAACAGGGCTTCCAGAGACAATCTGGTTAAAAGGTGCAACTTCTGGGCGATTTGTCTTGAAAATGCAAAGCAAAATGATTGCTTTTGCTTAGATTCTGTGTTCTTTGGGCGGCTTGAAGGAGACTGACGCAGACTAAAGGCCCCCCCTTGCTCCTAAGCACTCATTAGTATGACCACTGGCGGCAGCGGGGCTCCTAACACCAAAGTTCTGTCATTAAGTTCTCTACCTGCCTTGCCTTGATCCCACTAATGCCGATGAGTCTGCTCCATGACAGGTAAACTCTGGTGTGGAGACAGTTGTGATACAGTTTCATTCATTCAGCAAGCAAGCAACATGGAACATCTCTGTTAAAGGAACTGTCCCTCCAGGAACTTGAAGTGTAATCTAGGAATCACCTCTGGATTTTAGAACCCATGCCCGGGCTCCATTCCACTAGCCTAGACATTACCCGTGTTTCACCTACACTTTAAGTCGTGTACTATAAAGACATCTTATACTTATCGGTCCCTCAGTGCTGGTCCTGACTCCGGCCGTCAGTCTATGTTGAGTGGAAGTGGAATTCTAGGGCCCAATTCCACAGTCATTGCTGAGGATAAGCACTTCAGCCACGACCTTCTCTCCTCATGAAGTGATCATTACCTGAGGATAAGAATAGATTTCTTCTTTATTTTCAATTCAACCCCCTGTTGTATCTCAACATCAGTTCACTTAAACATATTTACCGGGTGCCAGACATATACAGAAGAGAGCTAAATGTCTTGCTTAGCTCTTCCTGGACCTTGCTGTCTAAATGAATACTGACAAATCATCCAGGGTCAAGTGGGGAGAAGGGCTTAAATTTCTCTTCAGCATGGAATGACAACGGCTATCAGTCAGTCATTAGTGATGGAGTGCAACCCCGGTTTAGACATGAACCATTGGCTTAGGTTGTTAGAGAGATACATTTCCATTGTACTTTTAACTGAAACAAAAGAAAAGACCATTTCTGCTAATGCGGACAGGGCCACTTTTCTGTGCAAAGGCCTAGGGTGGGGGTGAGGGGTGGAATGGATCTAGGTTTAGCCGGCTTTGAACTCTTCTGGCCCCTTCCCCAGTGTTTGGAGAATGCCCCTGAGGGTGTGGGCTCCGAGCGGCCTCTCCCAGGCCCAGCCTCCAGGCGGCCGCCCTCCTCCTCGGCGGGTGTGATGTCGCTGGAGGCCGCTAGAGGGAGATGAGCGTCCGAAAGAGCGGCGGCCCTGAGGCGCGCCTGTGGTGACCTGGGGGCCTTGCCCATCTGGCTTAGTCGCTGCTCTGGGTGGACTAAGAACGCCCTGAAAAACAGAGCGTGGAAACAGTGAAATCAAAGAAAATGCTGGACTCCAGATAAAATGAATGTGAATTTCAGGCAAACAACTAATATTAGATCATTCATTATTTATCTTAAATGGAGTTGTAAGTGGGTGCTCTGTACTCTTCTTCCTAAATCTTGGCAACCCTAATTAAAGAACAAAGGGACTCTGGGTAGACAAAGTTCTTCTAAGGAATGGGGGGGAGGAGAATTTTTCCTACCTATCTGTTACTTGAGTGTGGAACAAAGTTTTGTATCCTTCAGACTGGAAAAGTTTGGTCTTTTCACAGATGCCGTGGAACAGTGATGTGGCCTGTGGCCTCAGCTAGGAGAGGCCTGAGGAGTGGCCCTCTACTCCAAATGCCTCCTCCATTATCTTCTTCAAGGCTAAATGTGCCACTGAAATCCTTTCTACATTCAGGAATTTCTCCTGAAGAGGTAAATATTTCTTTGAGAGAATGTCTTAGCTCAGGCTGCAAAAACAAAATACCACAGAGTAGGGAGCTTAATCAGTAGTCATTTATTTCTCACAGTTCAGGAGGCCAGAAGTCGAAGAGCAGGTTGGCAGAATGGTTGGGTTCTTGGTGAGGACCTTCTCCCTGACTTGCAGAAGGCCACCTTCTTGCTGTGTCTTCACACGGCAGAGGGAACGCGCTCTGATCTCTACATGCCCTTGTAAAGGCGCCAGTCACATAATTCGGGTTGCATTCTCGTGATCTCATCTAAACCTAATTAACCTTCCAAAGGCCTCACCTCCAAATACTGTTGTCACAGTGGGGTTGGGGTTTCATCATACGGATTTTGGGAGGACACAAACATTTGGTTCAGTGCAGATGAGAAGAGCAGAATGTCTGTCAATGAAAACTTCCTGAAAGACCACTTGGCTACTTGTTGGAAATTAGTACCAGACCAGAAAAAGAAATAAAACAAAAGCTTGGGCTGAGAGGCAGTAGGCAAGGAAGGGACCAAGGCATCAAGACAAACAGGATCCCAGAAGAAGGGGATTGAGTTGCAGTTGTTACGTTTCTAGTTAACAATTTTGTTCAGGACTGGAGACCTTTTTAGAGGACGCATTTGGAATCTGAAGCGTTGGCTCATATCCAGTTAAAAAATGACTTCCTGGCACCTGGAATGTATGACCGTGATTGCTATTCATGGCAGTAATAGTATTCTCAGACTGAATAAACTCAATCAATTGCAAGGAGCATTTTTATTTCTCCTGATAGTTGGAACAAAGTTCTAATGTCCTTCGCGTCCAGTAAAGCTGAAGGTAATCACAAGGGGCTGTGCTCACCATCAGGCCATACATTTCTCTAAGCTTTTTGTCCTGCTTGCTTCTCCCATTCAGAGTAGACAAAGGTACGTGGAATACTGAGAAGTTTCTTAGAACAAATATCTTATAAGACTCACAAAAGGAAGCATTCTTCTTTTGGATCCGTTTTCTCCAAGGTCGATATCAAGCAAAGGGTTCCTAATGACTAGGAGAGGCTGCCTTTGTATTCGAGAGGACACTTAAATTACTGACCTTGAGGACACAGCACTCTCCTGCAGGCCTGGTTTAAAAAAGAAAAAATTTTTTTTAAAGCCGATGACATTAATATCAAATTAAATCAGCAGGGGGCACAATTTCTTCACAATGTGTTAGGCTTCGTTTTTTTGATTAGAAAGAAAAACAGCAAAACTGTTTCCTTGTACTGTTTTGAATCAGTGTTACCCGTTATATCTGATCATCCAAATACCGAAATGTCACGCACATACTCGTTTCCCATAGAAAAAGCCAACCGAAGCCATCCAAAAGGGGTTGAGAAATGAACTGACAGTGCCCAGCTAATTGTACCCTTTCTGCATTAGTAATTCTCTATTTTTAAAAATAAACAATCATAAGGTAGGCATGATCAGGACGTTAAATGCATTCACTATAGCTGAACCCATTGCCTCTATGTATATAAAGTTTCTCCTAGAAACCCCCAGCCTGATGGTGACCCCCATTTTCTCTGCAACTAGAAAATGAGTGGGAAGATTTCTTCTACTGATTTCATCCAGAATTGCAGCAGTTACTTCCAGGGGCTGTGTTTTGCAGATGTCTTGTACATCTTGAAACAGTTTGCACATTCCTAATACCTCAAAATCAGATCTCTGATGTTTTTGATTTGCTAGAAAGGAATACAATCAATGCACTTGTCTCATAGTGTCCTCGTATGTGTGACATGGAATGATCTGGCAGTGCCCACGTGTCTGCTCCTGCTTTCCTCCTGGCTCCGACTCAGTGTTATCTTGGATTTCATTGTTTTATTTCTCTGGGCATTCATTTTATTATCTTCAAAAAGGAACAGATGATAGCTATCACACAGGAATATTGGAGAGATTCTAGAAATCTTTTCACTAAGTAGATACCTAGAGTTCTTCAACATTATTATTATTAAATGCAGTATTAATAACAGCCAGAACTTACTCTGTTTTAGGCTTCATTCCTTTGCATTTATCAACTCATCAAAATCTTCTTCAGAGAGGTTAAGAAACTTGCCCCAATTCACTGATGTAGTAGGAGGTGAGGCAGAGGTACAGAGACATATAATCTGGCTCTAAAAACTATGTACAAGATGTGGGATTTTTAAAAATTTCACTTAATTTTTGGAGTAGGTAACGATTTACAGATTTTAAAATGAGGAATGGTATGCAGTGAGAAGTTCTGCTTTCGCTCTTCCCACCCTATTTTCCCATCTCTGCCCTCCCCTCGAAGTATAGATACACTTTCAGTACCTTATGCAATTATAAACAAAAATAAACTCACCCTCCCCTTTATGACACCACAGGCATCTCATTGTGTTCGCTGTCCTGAGCTTCGCCTTTCTACTGAACTGTCTATCCTGGCCACCTTCCCTGAGCAGAATCGGACAAGGTAGCCTCACTCTTTTCCAGCCCTATTGTTTTCCAATGTGAAATGTACCACAGTTTACCAACCCTCCATTTGTGGAAATGGGTTGTTTCTCTTACACTCTCATAGTCAGTGGCACAGCACAGCCCTTGAGCACGCTGGTTCGTAGCCATGCAGGGACTCCTGTAAGATACGTTTCCAGAAGTAGGAGAGTGGGGTTGAAGTGTGGGAACTCCTACTGTTGCATAGTTACCACCACACGGCCCTTCTAGGGACTGTGCCATTTGCATTCTACCAAAATGCCTGTTGCCCTCCAGCCTTACTAACATAGGATATTGCTGGACTTCTGGATGGTTGCCAATAGGATGAGTGAGAATGGCATTTCAGCATAGTTTTAATTAGCATTTTAAAAATTATGAGTAAGGTCAAGCATTTCATTGGTTTGAGGTTTCCTTTATACTTCTTTTTATGTGATTTTTCTGTCCACGTTCCTGCCCATTTACCTTTTGGCTTGTTGATCTTTTTCATCTCAATTTTTTAGGAATTTCTAATGTTAGAAAAATAAGCCATTTTTACATGCCAGGAGTTGCAAATATTTTTCTTGGTTTGCATTTGTGTTTTATTGTGCTAATCTCTTTTTGGGGACTATGAATGCATTTTTTATTTTTATGAGTTTAAATTAAGATAGAGATAGGCCTTGAATGTTGTAGGTTGTTAGTTATCCAAGGTTTTAATTTTATTCAGTAAAAGCATGTTGAGAACGTACTACTACACTTCCCAATTTGTGCTAAGTGTTTAGAACAAAACTGCTCCCCTGGATAAGTTTCTAACCTAATTGGTGAGGCAGTGGTAAGTAAATAATTCCAGTGTGTCAGTGCAAAGAGATCAATTAGAGATGTGAGAAAGGATTATAAGATTACAGATGGCTTGACTAACTTTGGGGAATCTGTGAGAGATTTCATAAAAAAAACTTCTTGTTAAGCAGGGTCTTGAGGGATCTGTAGGAGTCTGACCAGTAAAAGAGAATGCAAGGATTTCATGCTCACAGCCTAGCTCCTGAGGGATTAGGTTCAATGTTAGCATTTGAAAAATTCTTTCCCCTCCAGACCAGATAGGTTGACATTTCCTGGCACCAATTTGCCAAAATACGTGTAATAATCCCAAATATCTCTTACTTAATCAAGAGGGGATATAGTACTCCTACTTGAAGGAAATTTATTATGGTTGATTTTCTGCAAGGTAAGTTTGTGGTGGCTTCAGGCTCTTGATGTCCACCTAATGTCATTCTCTTCTAAGCATCTGATGTTAAGTCTGGTATTTCACCTCTAAGATAAAGAACAGAAAAGGAGTTCAGAAGCTGGTGAATCTACAGTCCTTGATGGTGACGATTCTAATAGTTTTTTCTTTTAGGTTAGTCTTACAGTGTCTGCAGAACTGGAAATTATTTTCATAATACCTCCAGTCATCTCTTCATTCATCAGTTCAAGTATGAGCTACAATTGATAGACAATCCAGGAGAGAATGAAGTCGGCTACTCTCTGGTCTTTGGTTGCCGGGAAGCTAGGACTCGCTACCTTAGTTAAGTGGCAGACACAATTGTTGTCCACGTAAGCTATCCTCCCCTTGTGCCTCACCAGTGGAACTCCTATCCAGTGCAGAGAGGCAGGGAGACAGCCCCGGAGTGTCCTGTGGCTAGTCAGGTCTAGTCCAGACCAATCATGCCAAGATTGAAAGAAAGTTTCTTTCAAAACTAGATACCTGGCCTCCCTTAAGCTCAGGGTGCTATGTCCCTATTAGAGCCAATGATGCACAAAGGGCAAGGGGTGTGTTTCGAGAAAGCTTTGCTTTCCTGAGAAAACTGGGCAGATAGTTGCTGCCTGCCTTCACCACTTCATCCTGCCTTGAATGCAGATGTGATGCCTAGAACTGCAGCAGCCATCTTTTGGCCAAGAAGACTGAAAAATTTTTGCATTGACATGTTGGTGACTCAACATAGGACTTCCCTATGTCCAGTGGAGGAAAATAAACATTCTCCTTTTCTTAAGCTACTGTTCGTCAGGCTTTCCTTGAAACAGTCAGTCACTAAGGGGCAGTGTGGTTACTTAAAACGTGGTTACGTTGGCTTGCCACACTTCTGTTGATTCAGCCAAGAAGGAGCCCGCAAGCCCAAACGGATTTAGACATCTCTTAAACAGATGGTACAAACAAGAGCAGCCTGATGCCAGCGCTCTGTAGCCCTCATCCCACAGGACCACACCAGACCAAAAAGGCCACATGATGGGCAACACAAGCAGTGGGACACTCCATTGCCGAGAGGCCAACTGTAGACTCCAGCCAAGCACTTTTAGCGTCTGCAACTCTTTTCAAAGGACAGGGACAGATGGGAAGTCCCATCTCATAAGAATCAGGGAAACAGGTGAGAAACCGCCTTGTGGCCACCTTCCACAACATAGGGCAATTTGGGCGGGAAACAGCCCTGTGATAGCACCTCACCAAACCACCCCTCCGCCGAGCACCTGCGAGGATGACGGGGCAGTCACCAACACAAGTCACACTGCAGCTGGGCCTTGCCTCGGTGGCCCCTATGTGGAGACCTGTAAGGGTGTCAGGAAGTCATGCCGGAGCTGGTCTCCTACAAATTGCAGCTAAAAGCCTTTCTAACTGAAAGAGCTCTCATTCCAGCATGGCGTGGGGGAAAGGGCTTCAGCTTGAAGGACACAGGTTTTTTCAGAGGAATGATATATTCTGCTTATAGTTTTATCTTTTGCTGAAATAGTTCCCAGTATCTCATAAGAGGGACTACAAGGACATTTCCCTACATACAAAGATAGTGCTGTCCTTCATTGTCAGGCATTTGCAAGGACAGATTGTAAGGTTTTGTGTATGTGTGTGTGCGTGTGTGTAAACGTGTGTAGAAGGTAAACATTAGCGACACACCTCACAGACCCCTGGCACACTGTATTAACACGCTTTCTGCAGCTGCCCTTTGTAAGTGACGTATATAATTACACATTTAAATTCATCCCCAACCACACAAACTGGCTTGCCTCATTCTTATTTCTTAAGTATATAATGCAGATTTTGCAATGTGAAACTCCAACCCTAACAAGCCATAAAAGAAACATTTTTACAGATATTGCTTTTTCATGCCTGAAAGGAAAGCTCGGATAACTGCAGAAGCAGAGCACGGGTAAGGCTGCATATTCACCCGTCGGCCCAAAACCACATCAGGTGGGAGATGTGGCTGTTACTTGTGGTTTGTGTATTCATGTCCTATCTCCTTCACGTCCTGCCGTAGAATTTATGACATCTGTACATGACTCATCCTAGCTTTCTACAGGAATAAAAGGAGATGGGCAGATCCATTCTGGAATGGAATACATGATGTTTGAGCTCTAGGGACACAAGATCTCATCCTCAACCCCCCTATTTTACTGGTGAAGGTAACTTACTGAAACAGCCTGTCCCTAGTGGCTCAGGACAAAAGCTCACACGGGGCCTCTGGGCCCGCCTTACCTCTCAGCCCCACTCCGTCCTGCGCTGCAAAGTGCCTCATGAGCATAGAGTAGGAATGCCATCCTGCATGACCCAGCTCTGCAACCAAGCCCCTTGTAACTTTGTAGCCCTTTTCTTCACAGTCCTCAAAAGGGGAACATATTCTTAAGGTCTGATTTGCAACCTTTTGACGGTGATCCTGCCAAGGAAGTTATTCACTGGGAATTCTGGAATTTGCTGGGAAGACTTCACTAACTTTCTGAAGTTCCAAAGAAGGGACTGACTCAAGAACTACAGGTTGGGGGAGGTGGGTAGGGTGAGAGCAGAGGCCAGGAGCAAGAAGACTCAGTGAAAACCCACACATCCAGTGGGGAGCCCCCTCTTCAACCCCAGGCTGAATGTTTTTCCCCAGAACACTGGAAATCAGACTTATCCTCTCCCGCTAGGGAAGTGGAGGACTCCTCTCTGGAGAAGCAGATCGGGGCAAAACAAATGCATAGACCAATATTTGAGGGTCACTTGACAAAATGGCCATCTCTGTGTATAAATGGCCACGAGGTTCACCAGGAAACAAGGCTTGGTGCTGCTCACAGCTCCCCTCAGCTATGGGTTTTTTGTTTTTTTTTTTAAGATTTCATTTTTTATTTGATGAGAGAGACACAGCGAGAGAGGGACACAAGCAGGGGCAGTGGGAGAGGGAGAAGCAGGCTTCCTGCTGAGTAGGGAGCCCTATGCGGGGCTCGATCCCAGGACCCTGAGATCATGACCTGAGCCGAAGGCAGACACTTAACTGACTGATCCACCCAGGCGTGCTCTCTCCCCTCCCACCCCACCTTCTTTTTGTTGTTGTTAATGGATCAGCTGTTTAATTCTTTGTAAGAAATTTAGAACACCAATTTGTGAGGGTAAACTCCATTTGTGAGAGAAAACAAAGACTGGAGGTAGCCCTGAAGTTCAGGAACAGCTTTGAATTTTGACAGAATTTGTGAGTCCCCAGCTTTCCGATCAACCTTGCGTTGCTCTGTAATCTTGTATTTCTCTTTCTCGGTATGGAAGATCTCACCCTCCTGGTGTCTGGACTTATGCAGCTTCTTCTTCTTGAAGTAACCATCAGCGAGATGTTTGGGGATTTTCACACTGCTGATATCAACTTTGGTGGAAGCGGCAATGACGAAGTTCTGGTGTGTTCTACACAGAGGAACTCCACTGGGGGCCAGAGATCCAGTCACAAGTAGCAAGCCACTTGCTCAGTTGCTTCAGGAAAACTACCTTCTTGTCTCTGTGGTGCCCGGCAAGGGTGATCAAAATGGTCCCAGGAGTGATGCTAGCTCGCAGTTTTCTCACGTGTTGACTGAAAGGTTTTTTGCTGGCTCAACAGCTTTCGAGGCTCATCTTCAGTAAGATAATACCTAGGCATTTCGGGAAGTTTAACCACCCGGGTACCACCATTCTTGTCACCACCAACTGTCTCTGATCGTCATCATCACTTACCGATGAGTAAGAACAGCCGAGGATGGGTAGCCAAGGATGAGGGGGAACTGCTAACATGAAAAACAGACAAAGAAGTAAAAACCAAAAGGAATTAAAAGGATTCAGAAACTGTACAGAGAAGAGAAGAAACAAATATGCCCAAACATCTTATAATTGAATTCCTCGGGGAGAGATAAGAGAATACATTATGGCCATGAAACAAGAGCTGGGGGCTCTCGTACGTTAAAATTCAGGAAAATTGAAATTGAAAAAATCAATAAAATCGCTAAGGGATAAATTGAAGGAAATAGATCAGGAAGTGAAACGAAATAAAAACGAAGCAAAGTAAATCCCTAAAGAGTTCTAATAGAAAAACAG
>CM052886.1:69927597-69989007 GCA_028534135.1 Potos flavus
GAATGCCTGAATTAACAGGATCAGATTCCCAGAGAATTTGTTGGCATAAAATAACTCTGTGAGTCTTGAATGAAACACATAAGCCAGATCACCCGAATAAGGTCATTCAAAAAAGAAAGGAGTGAAATCACAGAGAGAAACCCAGGAAAGGTGCACAGAGGAAGCTCAGGGTGCTACCCCGTCAGCAAAACCTTTACTGAGAGCCTACTGTGTGCAGGGCACTGTCCTTAACTCTGTGGACACAATAGATGGTAAAGCCAGGCCTCTCCTCATTGAGCTTATGTTCTAATAAGGGGTGTAATAAAAAAAGCAAAACAGGTTTTACTTACTTGTTTTATTTCACAAACGTACAATGACTATGTGCCACATTCCATTCCAAGAACTTTAAATAGTAACTCACTTAATCTTCCCAACATTCCTTTCGAGTCAGCACTATGAACATTTCTCTTTTACAGAAGAGGAAACGGAGGCAGAGAAAAATTCAGAACCTGCCCAACCCCGCCTAGCTGGCAAGTGGCAGATGTAGGCTGGGCATATGGGCTGCCGTCCATCAGCTGCCAGCCTGCCCTCCCCAGGGGGGCCCTGGCTCCGTGGGGATGGCCAGCAGAGTGAGGGGCTGGATGTCGCGTGGTGGGGAGGGGGGAGGAGGGACACGCCGTTTTAGAAAGGAAGATTAGGGGAACAACGCTCTGAGAAGGTGCCATGCCTGGAGAGCTCTCTGTGTGCTTTGGAGCTCAAAGTTCTCTGTATAATCGCGCAGTGGGAGGAGGCTTTTTTCCCTTTCCACTCTCATGATTAATTTTAACAGAAATAAGGAGTTTCTAGCAAGTGATGTGAATCTTTTTAAACCACTGCAAGGCCACGGTTGCCAGGAGCGGTGTCCCCAGTCACCCTGCCAAGACCAGTTGCCGTGGCTTCTTGGGAATTCTTATTTCCTCTCACAATGATAAATTAGATTCTGTAGACGACATAATTCTCACCCATCTCAAATAGGTGCTACATGTCTCTGCTTCTTTTTAAGGTGTTAATGGCTTATCACTGTGTGGCTATTTCTGTGCTTATGTTTATGCTCCCTATGTTTTTTTTTTTATAATTGCTATTAAACATGGCAATTGTAGGACCCCAGGAAAAATAGTATAGACAAAATCTACCCGAATCGATCAAGCAAAGTTTCCAAGAGTTCATCTTCCCTTTCCTTTGGCCTCCACATTTCAACTTTCAGGATTCTCTTGCTGCTTACCAGTATCAAAATTTAATGTATATCACTTGGTAATAACATTGCAGAACTAACATGCCCAGCCTCTCTTCAGTCCTACCGTGCTTTCCGCAATTAGGAGAATCTTCAAACGCACCGTAAGAGCAAGCATGGTGAAGCTTCCCCGGGAATGGTGTGAGCACAGCCTTGGAAGCTCGTGTCCCCGTGCAAACTTACCTCGTCACTGTTACATGCCATACATTTTCATTAGGTGGTCAACGGATAGGGCATGATTGCTCAGGAGCTCAACCTGATATTTAAATTTCTTATCCTTGACCTTAATGAGGGCATACATCAGAGCTGTAGAGTGGGGGTGACATTTAGGACACTGCCACTCTATTCTGTGGTAAAACACAGATCATTCATAAGTGAGGCTTCAGACCAGTGGCAATCCCAGCGTGTGCTAAACAGCAATCGTTGTAATTACAAAGCTCACAATAAGAATAACAAACAATAATCTTGTTTTTCAAACTGCACCTCAATTAGCAGGAGCATTCCAGATTTGAAAGCATGGGAGGAGTTTCTACTCTATGCCACTCCCTGAACACGGGAGTGCGAGGGAGGGGAGGAGCTTCTGGGCAGATGAAGACATAGAGTAGAAAGCTGGGAGTTGGGAAGAGACATCTGGAAAAGATAAAAGCCACAGAACATAAGTATATGAACCAGGGTTCTCCTCAAAGCATTAAATAAGGTCTGGTTAAAAGATCAATCTGGGACCTTCGTTTGTAAGTTTTGGTAAATTCATTTAAGCTTGACTCTCAGCCTTTAGGTCAAGGTATATCCATGTTTCTGAATCCAAATTCCAGAAACAGGAGGAAATTCAGTATCTCGAGAGAGATGTCTGTTTCACCACGTAACTATAAAGGTTTCTCAAAACTCTAAGGAAACTGATCTGTCCAAAGGAATTCTTGATAACTGAGTTCTCATACTGTTCTGTCCTATTTCTGGACAATTAGATCTAGGCAAACTTCATCATATTTGAAACAAAAGTCTTCAGATTTAGCAGATACATCAACTGGTGATCCATCAGGCAAAAGCCATGGCCAATCTTTGAACTGCTAGACAGGACTCTCTACAGAAACTGCTACAACCTGGTCCCCCCGCCCCCCAGGGCATGTACAGATGGGGTTGGTCTCTGAGGCATGCACTCATGGAGCTGGTCTCCTACTCCATAAGGAGCCCAGACACGAATTGTAGTGACTTCTGGCTGCCTCTGCTCTTTTCTACTCTGAATCATAGTTTCATTTTCTCATTGGCAGCCTTGTTTCTGCTTTTGACCTGATGGGACAAATTTCAGAGCCTGGAGAAGGTCTTTTGCATTGAGCCTGGTTATTAAAAAGGTGGTAGCTGCCTAACTTACGATGATGGGGGCTAAAGATCCTTTTGTCTGGTTTGGTGGAAACATGGCTTGAGAAACTGGTCTCAGAACTAGCTGTATTCAGGAGTCTGAGTCTTATGGACAGATGTGTCATCCTCTGTTACAGATTTTGGTGGCTTACCCTGGTAGGTAAAACCATCATGTCAGTTTTGAAGACGTCCATTTCTTCTCCTTTGAATGTTTGCTGATCATATCTGTTGTAGGCAGCTGGGACACTGATATTGGGCAGATAACATGGGTGCTGTACTGGGGGCCAGTCACAATCCAGGCACATTCCATTCTTCTCTGGCCTTTACAGATTGAAGAACTGTAAAAAATATTCTTGTGAAATAGCTTACTGTACTTCTTATCCTCACTCCAACTCTGTTGATGATATCTTGGGTCATGGTTATCTCAACATTCCCCCAAAGCCTCGCTTTCAGGGCGGTTATATCCTCATCTAGGTCAGCGTTGACTGCACATCTTTTCTTAGCCTTAAATTTGATTGCAGCAATTTTTTCCACTGCCTTGGCTTCAGACAAAGACTAATCTGTTCCATTTGTACAATCCCTCTTTGGGTGGGCCCGTTCAAACCAGCAGCCGATCTCTCTTTATCAAGGTCCACACATTCTTCATCTTTAATGCGTGGTTTCTCTGTTCCTAAAACTTCACCTCTTTTTAACTCAAGCATCCCTGACAACCTGTTTCTAGGGGTGCCCTTCTGCCTTACTTGCTGAAAGGTAATGTTGCACCAGGAACCCTCAAGGACATCTTCTCAGTCAGGGCTTCCAACCATGGCCATGTTTTCAGGGGTGCCTCAGGACATCAACAGTAGGATGAGAAAAGTACACATTATTAAGTACAAATACGATAGAATCCAGTGTGGGGTGCTCTCTGGGTTGGTTTCCTTTCCAGTCTCTCCAACCTATGTAGCTGGTGTAGACATTTCAGGATTACTGGAATGCCTGACAATCATTCTGTTTTCCTTCACCACAATCTCCTTTTCCTGGGTGTCGTACTGTTGCCGAATGCTAGGAACACATGTCCCCCACCTCACCACCATCTCTGATAGTGATGGGGCAGCGGCCCCCCAAGTCTCTGAGGACCCCACACTATAAGGCCTCATAAGGGTATATGAGATAATCTTAACCAGGCCTTTCCCGTCTTAAGGTCTTTTTTTTTAGAGAAGCAGGGTCCGATGGGCAAATCTACAATAAACACCCCCATCGAGAGGGCTTTTTTTATAATTTCACACTATGTTTAAAATTGGTCTCTGTTTTTTTTTAAAAAGATTTATTTATTTATTTATTTATTTGACACACAGAGAGAGAGAGATCACAAGTAGCCAGAGAGGCAGGCAGAGAGAGGGGGAAGCAGGCTCCCTGCTGAGCAGAGAGGCCAATGCCGGGCTCGATCCCAGGACCCCGAGACCATGACTTGAGCCGAAGGCAGAGGCTTTAACCCACTGAACCACCCAGGCGCCCCTACAATTGGTCTCTTAACTACCTGCCCACACCTACCTAAACCTGCTTTTCTCTCTTTATTTATTTATTTATTTAAATTCAATTAATTAACATATAATGTATTATTAGTTTCAGAGGTGGAGGTCAGTGATTCATCGGTCTTATATAATACCCAGTGCTCGTTACATCACATGCCCTTCTTAGTGTCCATCACCCAGTGACCCCATCATCCCACCTCCCTCCCCTCCAGCAACCCTCAATTTATTTCTTATGCTCAAGAGTCTCTTATGGTTTGTCTCCCTCTCCGATTTCATCTTGTTTTGTTTTTTCCTCTTTTCCCCTATGGCCCTCTGTTTTCTTTCCTAAATTCCACACATGAGTGAGATCATATGATAATTTTCTTTCTCTGATTGACTTATTTCACTTAGCATAACACCCTTTTGTTCCATCCATCTTTCTGATCAAAATAAGCTTCATTTGTATAAAGGTTTGAGGCAAAAAAATGGAAGAAAGAATCGTCAAATCAAGAAAAATCTTATAGCTAACACCTCAGATGACTTGATTAGTCAGGTTGCATCTACATGGCTACGGAAGAATGGGATTGCAGAAGTTCAGAAAATATTTGCAGCTTTGAAAACTACTCTCTGGTCACCCTAATAGTATTATTTTAGCTCTTTGGTTTTTTTTTTTTTTTTAAATACCTCTTTTAAGGGGTTATATGAACTTAGTAATTGCCCCCTTGCCAATGACCAGAGCAGGGTCTAACAGCCACAGGTGTGGTGAGGCCAGAGCTTCATGCCCTCTGGGGGAACTTCTCATTGTGCATTTCTGGAAGGCAACTTAGAAAAATGCATTCTTCATCTTATATGACATTTGTGGAAAAATTTGCTTAAGGTCCAGTCATAGAAAAATTAAAGAAGACATTGATCTTGAAGCCTCCAGATTCCAAGAGGGGAGGGGTGTGTGGCAGAGAACAGATGGTGATGTTCTAAATTAAAAGAGAAATGGGATGTTGTAGCGCTATATTTGACTTGTCTATTCTCAAAATTTGTCTCACATTTTTATTCTTTAACTTGAATTTATTCTGCTGAACATCTTCTTCAATAATATCTTCAAACTTGCTAGAAAAAGCAAGCAATACATTTTTTTTTTTTTTTTGGGTTTAGGCTACTCTTTCACTGGAACAGTCCAGAGATGATTGTATTCAGTTTTATTTTTAAAATCTCCATTTATCAAATACTAGCTTTCAAAGAAAACAGATGGTTTGATCTGAGGCTTCTTTTGTTGTATACAGGCTAATGTTTTAAACATCATGCCAAAATTTGATTTGTAATTTTAAAATTGCTATTTTCCCAGGCTGAGCTTGGGATGTTCTCAAAATTCTCAGTCTCTCATGAAGGGAAAGCAAGATTTTTGCATGTGGGCTAATTCAAGAAAAGCAAGAATGTTTAAAGGATGCATTTTTAAAAAATCAAAATTAAAAGAGTTTTATTGATTCCAATGTAGAAAAAAGTCTCTATTTTTAGGACATACACTACTTATTGTATCCAGTAGATGAATGTCAGTTTTCAAACTTTCACTTCTTTTTTAGTTATTCAGCATCTTTGAAAAGAAGCACTCTTAAATTCATCTTTCTAATCTTTTATCTCTTACAGTTGGGTAGAGTTTTACAGCTTATAAAACTTGCTCATATACACTATTTCATGTTTTATCTTTCAATTAACCTGCAACAAATTTATTTTTTCCATTTGCAGATGAGAAAATTGAAGTTCAAAAAATATCTTACTTAAGGTCAAAGAATGTCAGCTATGGAGTCAGGGCTAAAATGAGATTTTTATATCCATTGCAATTCTTACAAGTACCTATCCTATGTCAAGCACCATTCTGACACTGGAAATGATAAAAGAATAATAATCATCTCAAACAGTTATTGAGCACTAGGTGCCAGGTACTATCCCAAATACTTACATGCATTGTTTCTTTAATCTTTTCAACAAATCTATGAAATAGAAAATATTAAAATTCCCATTTTACAGATGTGAAAACTGAGGTCTAGAGACTTACTGAAGGTCATACAAATAGAAATGGGGAATTGTCGCTTCTTAATCATTTAACAAGCACACACCTCTCTGTGTCTAGCTCGCAGTTCCCTCCTCTGTGTTGGAGCTGCTCAGGGAGGTGATCTCTGCAAGACGGAGTCACCTCTGGAAGCATTGGCTGCCATGATATATGGCCGCTCGCTATAGTGCCTTTGCATTTTTGCATGACCCTTAAGTTGCCAAGATGCAAGCCTAACTTAAAGAAGCTAAAGCAAAAAGGATGTCTACTGACTTATCGAATCCAAGGGAGGGCTGAACAACCAAACCACGCACCCATGAGAAGGGCAGGGATGCTGCTGGTCACAGGCACTACTGGAACCAGAAACTTCAGTGCTGATGGAATGCTTGCTATTTCTTGCTCTGACTTCTTTGTGCTTGGTGACATCATTCCTTGTCACTACCAATGGCTTTTTTTTCAAATAGTAGAAATCTCTGTCATTGATAGCTCATGCAATTCATCTTTGGACTTTCATCAACAGAGAGTCTGACTTTCTTGGGTCTGGTTGGAACAAAATCCACACAAGGGCTCTGACTGGCCTGGCTTATATAAGAAGCCACCTCTGGACCAGTCCTATCACGTATGAACCTGCAAGAGTTGACATGTATAGCTGTGCGGTTTGTGTGCCTGACAAATGTGCCCCCCACAGGGCATGTGGGAATTGGGATGAAGCCCATACTCTGCTTACCAAGATGTGTAGCCTGGAATAGGTGTCTTCCTGGAGGAAGGAATGCCCTTTGCTTCTCTCAGACCCTGGGACTTGCCACGCTGGGCACCCACTGGGCTGAGCCCTTTTTTAAACAGGTTAATTGACATGAAACTTTATACTAGTTTTAGGGTGCAATGTAATGATAGGATATTTGTAAATGTTGTGAACTGATCACCCCAATAAGTCTAGTTAACATCTGTCATGATACATAGTCATGAAAATAATTGTTTCTTATGATAGGAACTTCTAAGATCTACTCTCTTAGCAACTTTTAAATATGCAAAACAATATTATTTTTTTAAAGGATTTTCTTTTTTCTTTTAAGATTTTATTTATTTATTTGACAGAGAGAGATCACAAGTAGGCAAAGAGAAAGGGGGAAGCAGGCTCCCCGCTGAGCAGAGAGCCCGATGCGGGGCTCGATCCCAGGACCCTGAGATCATGACCTGAGCCAAAGGCAGAGGCTTTAACCCACTGAGCCACCCAGGTGCCCTGCAAAACAATATTATTAACCATACTCATCGTGCTGTTCGTAACATCCGCGTGATTTATTTTATAACTAAGAAATCTGTACCTTTGACTCCCTTCACTCCTATCACCTCCCAAGCCCCCATTTCTGGCAACCACCAATCTGTCCTTTGAATCTATGAATGAACACCCCGACCCCCAATTTTTTTTTCACATGGAGACATTGATTAGGCTTGTGGCTACTCTGTAAAATATGACAGCTTCTGAGGAAATAATTGTAGATAGAGGAAGAAAAGGCAAGTATCAATTTCAGAGAAAGAGGAGCTGCTCAACAGAACACTGAAATGGAATTGAAGCCGCTTGCTGTACCCAAAGGTTTCTTGCTTAGTAACAAACAGTGAGTGAATTCTCTTTAGAAAACTATTTCTACTTCATGTAAATTTTTAAAAAACAGTTCCACAAGGAAGTTATGAAAAAATGGCAAATAGGGGCTAAAATGTGAGCAGAAACCACTGCCCTTTCAAGGTCTAATAGCACGTGGGGGGCGGGGGGGGGAGGGGGGGTGGCTTGCGACCCCAAGCATTGCACATCATCTCTTTGAGGCAGCAGAAGCTCTCTCACAGTGCACTTCAATTAAACAATTTCATGGTTTTTATAAGAAAAGACAGTCTGACATTTAATAGAGATGGCTGATAGTCTCCACTAGCAAAGTGCTCCTGAAAGCAGCTCTGGTTACATACATTTAAGTGATATTTTTAGCACCAGGTTTGTGGAACAGCAAAAAATCGAAAACTTAAAAAACTAAACAGAACAAAACAATTCTCATGGGTCAGAACAAGGTTTTCTTTGGAAGACAGTCATATCTCCTTTACCAAATAGGCTCAAAGCCATGGGCTGTGTGGAAGTGGTAAGACAGCATGTGTTTAAAATGGCGGGAAAAGGCTGCACCCAGGAGCTTGACCAGCCAGGCCCTGTTTCAGGGCAGGCCACACCCCTCAAGTCATGACACAAAGGGCCCAGGGTATTTATTCTGAGATAATCGATTCTCCACTGGCAGTCTTCTTCCTGGGGTCTCATATGTGATCTCCAGAGTGTGAGCTTTGCAAACATTATCAGGCAGAATGCAGCAAGGGGAAAATCTGACATTTCAAGGGCTGTGATAACGAACTGTATCATTTCATCTTGTGCAGCATTTCCCCCAGCTAGAGTGGCTTTTGAATTTTCGACTCTACCTGGGTGGCCACCATTTGCTTTAGCCTTTTTGTTCCTGGCTCTTTTCCCCTCCAGTTGATCCCTCTTTAGTAGCCCAGACTCTGATGTCTTTGATTCGCCCACATCCTCCTGCTCTTCCTTTCTGCTTCCTTTTTTCTTAGGGATTTTCTTTGTTCAATTAACGAGTTAGGACTTCAAGAAGTGAACAGCAGTAGAGAATTGGAGAAGTAGAGAGTTGTAGCAAAGCCATTTAGGGCAAGAGTGGGGGATGCTCCCTGTCTTGATGCTCCTTCTCTTCTTCATTTCTCTTATTTCTCTATCTTCTTCTTACACTTCACTCATCATCTCCTCTCCACTTACTCTCTTGTCTCTTTTTTCATCTTCCCTACCTATGACCAAGCCCTCCTTACACAATTTCTCTCGTCAGGAAAGATAACATCATCTTCAGTACATTTAAAATGTGATTATTGTTTGTTCAATTAAAGCAACATACTCTTCAGCGAGGGACTCAAGGGATTTCTTGGGAAAGGTGTGGGGTGTGTAGGAATTGTCAGGCTCTACACCCATTCTAACACCGCTGCCTTTCCCTGCGTGTGGAACTCGTGTTGGGTAAGTGGAAGTAACATCTATCACTTCCAGGCGGCAGCTTTAAGGCCAGTGCACGCTTTGCCGGGCCCTCTTTCCCTCAGCCATCGTGACTGGCCACGTTTCAGAAGGCGGCTTCCCCCTCTGCCGGAGTCCGGGAAGGAGCATGTCTTTGAGCAGAGGATACAGCTGACTTTCATTAAGTGCAGAGATAAACAAGGAATAAACCTTTCTTATTTTACGCCATTGAGATTCTTACTTGTTACTGCGGCATAATGTTGTCATAGCACAGGAGCTGATAACAAGGAAGACAGAATGACATGTTTCCTACTGAGTAACCCTCTTGGAAAATTTCCATTTGCACCATGAAATTGCAGCTTGGAACTCACTGAGATCGGGAAGGTAGGCCAGTGAACGAGGCTATTTTTAGTGCTTAGCACCTGAGTTTTGCTTGTGCTTCAGACAGGAAAGAACTATATCAAATCAATTACTGCGCTGCTTGTGATATTTTCTTCCTACTCCCTGCTCTCTGGCCCTCAGCTGAGCCAGGTGGTCCTTTACCTGTGACCTCGAGGGATGGGGGCACTGCTCTCTCCTTTACTGGTGTGATGGAAACAAGCCAGAGCTGTCCCTGATTGCCCACAGCACAGCTGAAACCAAGCTGTACCTCTAAGCAAGGCTTTATCGAGGATTTGGGGAAAATGGAAGGGAGATGCAACCCCAAGAACAACTTACATTGCTGACCAGGCACGAGCCAGTT
The DNA here is from genome assembly GCA_028534135.1 of Potos flavus. Taxonomy (NCBI): domain Eukaryota; kingdom Metazoa; phylum Chordata; class Mammalia; order Carnivora; family Procyonidae; genus Potos; species Potos flavus. The sequence goes on from CM052886.1 coordinate 69,937,504, forward strand.
ATAGGAGCTCCTGGCTCTCCCCATTTCTCCAGATGCAATAGGAGCTTCTATGCCTGTGACACTCACCAACCCTTACACCACTCCCGGGATCAGAAATGCTAGAGGAATCTCCCTGCCTTAGACCAATGGCCCCAATGGGAAGGGAAATTCTCTTTCCCAACTTGCTTACAAAATCCTTATTTCTTATCTCAGGCCTGATCATCCTGAGAGTATCTGCTCCTTTCAAGGAAACTGAATCCTCGCCTTCATGTACCATGATCTGACCCTATGACCCCAACAAGACAATCACACAATTGTATTAGAAAGGATAAAACAGGCTCTGCTATGGCAACAAACAACCTAAGACCTCAGAAAGTGGCTCATAGTTCAGAAAAGTCTTTCATGTGGTCTGTTACTGGCATTCGGGAAATCTTTTGATCATGCTTCTGTAGTGTTTAGTTTTTAGAATTAATTGAAATTTATTAATTTCAGATATTTCCTCTTACCTTGTCTGGCAAAATCCTATTACTTTAAGTGTCCGTTTCTCTGTGAAGCCTTTCCTGGGTCTAAGCAAAGTGAATTCTTCCATTCTGGGTAATTCTGCAGCACTATCCTCCATGCCTTTTTGACAAAATTATTTACCTTATTATATTGTGATTTGCCTCTCTCCATTTTCTAGAAGATACCCTCCCGAGGACAGGAATTAGGTATTTTTTCTGCCTAGCACAATACTTGGGATGAAGGAGCCTTGCAATAGAAATCACCTGCGTGGATAGGTGACATTAATGATGTCATTATTTCCCCAATTCATTCTTGGATCATGCATAAATGTATATATGTATATAAAAAATTGGTCATATATATACATACATATATATATACATGGTTATAGATGTAGTCTGTGTAGCATCACATCTAAAGGAATGTGTTCAGAATGGTCCATAGTGAACCTCTCAATGTAGTTCATGGGTTGATATATACAAAAGTTTGAGAACTACTTAGGTAGGCAACTGGAAGCTTGAAGTTCTTATTTGCCAAATAAGGCTTCCCATATCCTGTAGTGGTAACCCCATATTTACCCCTGAGCCACTCCTTTTATATTTTAAATTAGAACTTTTTAAAACACTTTTTTTTTCCTTAAAGGCACATGGCACAGTCTTAGATACATAACCTGGTAGTTTGAGATATTTTTAGTATGAAATAAAGGAAATAGATGGACGATTTTTTTTCTTGACAGGGATTTTTAAGCTCACATGATAAATCAGTGTTTGTAACATATTTCTTCATCTGAGTTCTCCTTTTCTGGTTTCACCCCTTGTTTTTGTTGAGATGAGCATGGTAAACTTTGCTGAAAAACCAAAATGAAAGAGTAGCAGATTTTAACTGAGTTATTGTAGAATTGCGTTGCTACATTTCCCCCTTTTATTGGTAGTGGTATTTTGTCATTTGTCACCCTTGCAAATATCCTTTTCTTCTCCCATTAGTCAAAAATGACTTCTTTTGGAGCATACAGGATAAGTTGTAATAACACATTTGATAGCTCTAAATAATTCTCTTCTATCAATGTACACAGTGAATGTTATTAATGGCAAAGTCTTTGCATGGGCCCTGAGAATAACCAATAACTCAACTTGTCAGCATTTTGATAACTACAGGCTTCAATTTAACATGAAGAAATATAGGATTCAGTTTAGCAGTTTCAAAAGCAATGAATACAGATGATGAAATCTCTTCTTTGAGGCAAAGAGACTGAAAATTATTATACATAGACACTTATTTCTAATAATGTCATTTCAATTTACTTCTCAGTTGCCTGATATTAGAAGTATTTGTCCAGGAATTGGATGAGAATTTAATCATTATTTCAAAGCTCCTGGCCCAATCTCAGGGACCAACAGAAAATCTTACCAGCAACTGAGAGGCAATGCTTCTCATCCCTTTCCTACACTCTTATCTCCTCTCTTTTTTACCTTCCAAGTTTATTTCGAACTCTCCCAGAAATAGTCCTCCTTCAGATGGGAACTAACCACGATGTCAGGCTTTTTGTCTGGTCCCTTTTTCCATCCTCACACCCTTCGAAGTTCAGATCAGGCCTCCTTTTTCTAAAAATTCCCTCTGTCTTCCCTCAAACACCCTCAGCCTGGGTGAATGAGAAGAAACAGGTGTTCTCAGATATCCAAGCTACATCCCAGCCAGGAAGGAACGCAAGGCTATCACCTGGAATGGGCAAACCATGCCAGGCTGCTCTTCTCGCTAACAAGGCCATTCCTCAGACCCGGAAAGCCTTCTAATCCCATCGTGATGCCATTGCTAGGTGCCACCAGCCCCTCCCAACTTCCCCCAGCTGCAGCTGCAGACCGGCCTCTCCCAAAGTACCAGCCATGCTTCTCAGAGCCTTGGGAAGAGTTAAGGGACAGCACACACTTCAATGCTCTCTTCCTGGAAGATTCCTCAAGAGCCTGCTTGAGACAGCACCAAGTGTTGCTTGGTTTATGGTGTTAGTCCCACACCTGTCTTACCACACCCTTTGCAACTTAAGGTTGCCCTTCCATGCATCTTGTATTTCCCTTCCTTACCGATCTCTATTGTAATCGTCTGGATACTCCTCAGGTCACATTTTGGGCCACATTTGGGCCACAGAAGAAACACCTGTTTCTTCTCATTCACCCAGACTGAGGGTGTTTGAGGGAAGACAGAGGGCTCCCTGAGGGAAGGTACCACATTGTCTACTTCATTGTATCCAGAGAGCCTGGCATGGTGGTAGAAAGTGCTCAATAAATGCCAATAAGTGAATGGCTGCATATTCAAAAATTACAGACAGCAATATCAGAAGTGTTGGCTTGGGTACTTCTTTTCTACATTTTTAGATTTCTGGCATCTATTTTCTAATGGGATTCTATTTTGCCTCTAACGTCAGCTCTGACATAAAAAGAGCAGGCCCACTCTTAGAGTCGGTATGTTACAGTGAGGACCAGGGACTGTCCTGGGAACTGGTCATCGCTGTAGCCGATTCTCAAGCCACCAGCTTGTTGTCACTGAGGAAGCAGCAGCAGCACTTCATTCTAGAGTATTTCTATCATACAGCTACGATGTAACAAAATCACCTTGAAAGCACAGATAATAGTAAAATGTTGTGAAATAATTAGGAAGTGGAGGGGCTTTGAGTGCTTATCATCTTAGTTTTTCATATAATTTATTTTATTTTAAGTTGAATAGAATTTTTAATTATTGCCCTATGTAGCAGCTGGCTGGCAAAATTCCTGATAATGTAATAATTTTCTGTCATGAGATTGTAGGAGCTGGTTTCAGAAACCACTGGATAGGACTCTTCTCGGTCGGCCTTCAGTACCAAACCTTCCCCAAACCTTCAGTACCAACCTTGAACCCACTCGGGGTCACTTCACCTTCTCCCTTGCTAGCATTTTCAACCCCAAATATCCGCTCTTTGAAATAACCAGTTGCTTCGATTAGTGACAGAGAAGTACACAGATTTGTAAAAAAGAACAGATAGACTGGAAAGAAGATTGGGACATTCTTTAACTTTTCAAAACCTAGAGCCTTTTACTAAGTATCTTAAGTTGTAGGCGAGTAGCCCGCTTTGACTTACTATTTTTATATTTGGCACCACAAGGCATTTCTGTGCCTCGCCACCTCCCAGATCCTGCTCGATTTCAGTCACTCACTTTCTATCCAACTGTATTTTCTGGACTGTAGATCGCCTTTTCAACCAACCTTCTAGAATGTACAAACGAGCTTTAACGTCCCCCTTCAAACTAGAATTGTGTCTTGACTTCAGGAGGAAAGGTGAGGATTCCACCACTGTTACTTACTCCTACTACCCCACCAACCGAATCAGATTTGCTCTTTTTATTTTTTTAATCACATCAAAAAAAAAAAACCCCAACAGCCTTCTGTGGGCCTTCATTTTGTGAATAGCTTATGACTATACTGAATATTTTCATTGCCCTTTTCTTTTATATGTCTGCTTCAGCCTGCTGTTCTTGATGAGTAGTGCTCAGGAATCCTACCCATTTAGTTTTCTTTGCATCTTCCTCCGGAAAAAATCATGAGCAGCTTTACAAATGTCTTTTCCTAGCTGCAGGGGTTGGGAGTCTTCATGAGGAACTGATTGATAGGTGTAGAATCATGCTCGTGGGAGGCAATATAGAAAACAATCAATCTTAGAGCACAATTCCTCATTAAAGAGTAGTCATGATGATGATCCTAATGCTTGTGAGCTTCTGGCATGGTCCCCATGTCCTAGCACATTATGCATGCCCCACAGCCTCTATGGAGATTGGGCCAAGACACACTCAAAAACCACAATCGTTGTGTCTTTTTAAATGTATTTACTATGTTATGAATACATGATGCATAAACAACTTCTAGCTATTTTGTTATGAGTAATGAAACAATATTTCAGTTGCCTTATCCTTGAAAACAGTAACAACCATTAGGGATTATTTCTAAATGTTTAATTCATCGCCACAACCATCATCATCTGGGCTACAGATGGCAGACCTACTTCCTAGAACTCTATTTCTAAGTGAATGGCGTTTCCCTGAACAGTTCTGTAGAGAGAACATACAGTATTTACATTCCTCTCAGTTCTTCTTCGCATTTTGCCCAAATTTATAAGCATATTTAGGATGAGGATGATGATGTCACTAAAGAGTAAGTGTATTCTCTCAAATGGTTAAGGGGAAAAACTAAGCTAGACTAGAGGAAAAACCCTTTTAGAGAGATTCTTTTGGTTGGGTTGCTTTTTTTTTTTTTTTAATTTACATATAGCTTACTCAGTCTTTTTGTAAGGGCACACTTATCATTTCCGTTCCGATTTTCTTTGCTCATAAATACCTGACCAAACATAATTCACTTAATTAACAGCTCTCTAAATAGATTGAGTTTGCTGCCTTAGGGGATAGACACTGGAGGCCCAAAACTACTGAGTTGTCTGGCAAAGCTCCAGAAGGGCCTGATCACATGCTTGGACTGAAGAAATAGAACAGACTGAATTGCAAATGACAGTAGCAGAGACCCAGGCCACTGGGCACAGAAGGGAGGGGATGGAGAGGAGGTGAGCCTTCTCCATCTTCCTTGTGTAAAAGGCCAGTGGTAGGCTCAATGGTTATGAATTCCAGTGATAACACACAGACAAATCCACAGAGCTCAAAAATCAGAACCGGCAGATGTTCGTCAAGCCAACTTACTGGAATTTCTGGAAATTACATTTCAGTCATTTGACATGAGTCTTTGTTCACTGGAAGTATGAAACATGTAAATAAAAATTTAAAGGAGAAATAAAACAGACAAAGTCGATGGAAACGAGCAAATTAATGAGTTTCCTGGGCCGACAGAAACTTATACTGTCTATAGCATGAGTACTGGAGCTACATTTATTTTATTTCATTTTATTTATTTATTTGACAGAGAGATTACAAGTAGGCAGAGAGGCAGGCAGAGAGAGGGAGAAGCAGGCCCCCTGCTGAGCAGAGAGCCTGATGCGGGGCTCCATCCCAGGACCCTGAGATCATGACCTGAGCCGAAGGCAGAGGCTTTAACCCACTGAGCCACCCAGGTGCCCCTGGAGCTACATTTCCGAGGTTTGGGGGTTTCTGCTAACAAAGCAGATTCAGGGACCGCGAGATACCTGGGACAAAGGTGGTCGAATTAGCTGGCTCTGTGGTTTTAGCGAGCAGGTAACAAAGTTCACACAGCTGAGGTTAAAGTGGGCCACGTGCATTGGGAGCTTGAAATGTTCGTGACTGTTCATTACAGATTTTTTTTAAAAGATTTATTTATTTGACAGAGAGAGAGAGAGAGAGACATAGTGAGAGAGGGAACACAAGCACGGGGAGTGGGAGAGGGAGAAACAGACTCCCCGCCGAGCAGAGAGCCCGATGTGGGGCTCGATCCCAGGACCCCGGGATCATGACCTGAGCCAAAGGCTTAATGACTGAGCCACCCAGGCACTCCTTAATTACAGATTTTGATCAGCACTTTAGGTCTCCGTATTTCTCTATTCCTAGGTTAATGTGATACTTGACCAACAAAGAGTAACTAGAGAGAAAATTAATGTAGTTTTAAAGATAGATTATCCCACTTCAATTATCGCCTGTAGTAAACAGTTAAATGTTGCTGTGTGGTTATCTTTTCTCATGTTAACCCCTGAAGGCATCCTGATGGTAGAGCTCAGGCTCTGCTTCTAACTCAGGGAATACGACACACCTCACTTCATGTATTCAACCACCGATATTTACCAAACACCTACTCTAGGACAAGCATAGTGCTAGGCAATGTGCTACCAGCTAAAGCAGCAAATTACAAAAACTTTGAATGGACATCGAAAAAGGAGTGTAGAAATACAAACTGTACTCTGAGATTTTGCAAAGAAACTTGTGGCTGAACAGTGCTGGCCTTCGAGCAGGGAAAGGGCCACAAGTTCTTGTGCTTGGCCCCCAAGTTGATCTTATTTTGAAAAATAAACTCAGTATCTTGAATTAGGAGATTATATACACACACAATTCCTATTTCTATTTCTCTCAAAAAATCAGAAAATCTGGGCCAGTATCTCTGCAGGGCCACAAGCCCCTGGATGTGGACAGTGATCCTTATAAGGCAACTGAGCTCTCCATTTCAACAGTCTTCCCAGCGGAGAGGGAGTAAATAAATGCCTGCTGCCATTGCACCCATGGCTTCTCCCATTTATCCTACCTGCCTGGCTGAAAAGAGACTTGGCTCTCTGTCTTAGAATTCTGCATGAAGGCTGTCTTAGATCCTCTAAGACAATAGTACCTTATAGTGTTGGTGAGAAGATCAAACAACCCTGGGAAAGTACCTGCTACATCAGAAAGGATGAATATCCAAATTTTGTGTCACCATGGACGAGACTGGAGGAGATTATGCCGAGTGAAATAAGTCAAGAAGAGAAAGTCAATTATCATGTGGTTTCACTTACTTGTGGAACATAAGGAATAACATGGAGAACATTAGGAGAAGGAAGGGAAAAGTGAAGTGGGGGAAATTGGAGGTGGAGACGAAGCATGAGAGACTGGACTCTGAGAAACAAACTGAGGATTTTAGAGGGGAAGGGGGTGGGGGGTTGGGTGAGCCCGGTGGTGGGTTTTGAGGAGGGCATGTATTGCATGGAGCACTGGGTGTGGTGCATAAACAATGAATCTTATAACACTGAAAAAATAAAATTAAATTGAAAAAAATAAGTGCTATATGTGTGTGAGCTATTGTTATTTTATTATTAAATACATATTCTATAATTAACTGTTAGTTGATATAGAACCATTACATTGTATGAGTTAAAAACTTTATGAATTCTACCTTATTTTTCTTTGTTGTATATTATCATCAGCAAAATGTCAAGAGTGATCAAGAAACTATAATTTACTGGGATGTATCTTGCTGGTGGGGACCAGAGGCAGAGTCACTATAAAAGGAACAAAACGTCAGAGTCCCTCATTTTCATGGGGCATTTCTAGGGCCTGGGAGAGACATTAGAAATGTGTCCACATAGTCATATGTTTTTGTAAAATTAGCCAAAGTGAGATATTTTCACCAGCTAAGATAATTGTCCCTTTCCATTCCATTTTTTCCCTTGTTAGACTTGCCCTAGGGTCTCAGGGTTTTAGAATGGCATCTGTTTTGAGAGACAAATAAAGGGAGTTAAGCTGAGGAAACATTTACTTTTGGGGCATATTCATATAACTCAACAAAACTTCGTATTGTTGGGTGTCCAGGTGGAGGAATGACTTCCAGGAATAGCACTATTGTCCTCAATGCCGACTCATCCAACTCCTAAGTGTCACAGATCATACTGCAATAGGAACATGCCCTATCTACTCAGCCCTAGATATGAGGGCCATGCAGGACAAAGAAGGCTAGGCATGTATGGACCTGAAGCTAGCCTGCTGAAATTTCTTCCAACGATCAGACATGTGAAACTGTTAGTGGAAGAGTTGGTCTCCACAATACGTGCCCAAAATGGAAGTTTTATTAGGGATAAATAATTAATAATATAATAATATTTATAATATATAAATATTATATAAATATTATATATTTATATATAAATATTATATATAAAAATATTATATAAATAATAATATATATTATATATGGTGTATATAATATAAATACTTATATATAATATATATGATAATATATATAAATATATATACATATATATAAATATATAATATTATATATATTAAAATATTATATAAATAATAATATAATAATATAATAAATAATTCAGAGTATACAGAGTGAGCCTAGGCAAGACCAGCAGAAGAACCATGCTGTCAACCTACAAAACTGTGAGAAATAATAAATTTTTGTTGCTTTAAGTCACTACATTTTGAGGTGGTTTGTTACAGAGCACCAGATAACTGATAAACAGTAGTTCATTTTTTGGTTGTTGTTGAGCAGAATTTCATTGTATGGATATACCACAGTATAATTTAGACATGAACTTTCTTAACCGTTTTTTTGTTTGGTTTGGCTTGGTTTTGACTTTTATGGAAGAGTTGCTGTGAGAATTCTTGTACAGGTTTTGTTATGAATACATCTTCATTTCCTTGAATACCTACGAGTTGAATTGCTAAATTATATGGTATGTGTTTAAACTACCACATTGTTTTCCAAAGAAGTTTTATCTTTATATATTCCCAGCAGCAATGTAGAAGAGTTATATTTGTAACAAATGTTGTCCATCTTCTTAATTTCAGCTACTCCAGTTAGTGTAAATTGGTATCTCATTGTGGTCTTAATTTGCATTTCCCTGACGACTAACAATGTTTGGCATCTTTTCACATGTGTATTGGCCGCTCGTATAACTATAATCGTATAATTTGTTTTGTTAAGTGTCTATTTTAATTTTTGCAGTTTTTTAAAAAATGGTTTGTTTTGCTATTATTGAGTAGTAGGAATTCTTCATATATTCTGAGTATGAATCTTTGGTAAAATATTTGTATTGCAAACATTTTCTCCCAATTGTGGCTTGCTTTTTAATCATCTTAGTGATATCTTTTGATGCACAGAAGCTTTGAATTTTGATGGAATATGTTTTATGATTATTACCTTTTTTGTCCTTCTATGAAATATTTGCCATCTCTAAGGTCACAAGGATTTTCTGGTCTTTTTCCTAGAAGCTTTAGAATTTTACCCTTTGGGTATATATATATATATATCATTTATATTGAACAATATGTACATGTATGTATGTATGTGTGTACTAGTATTCTGCTTCTCTGATTGAACCCTGACTGATACACAGCTCAAAATCAGGGACACTTACACAGAAATTTAGATCTGTGACAGAACCTTTTCCTCTCTCAACACCACTAAAAATCTCTAGTTTTTAGGTTAACTGGGTTATAGTGGTACACCTAAATGATGCATATTTTATTTCCAAAACCCAAAGAGACCCACTAGACATTGTGTCACTTTCTTAGGAGGGCCAGATGCAGCAATTTTCCTTCACTTTGGAAAAGATATGTCAATGTGTCCTAGACCAGTAGACCTCTAGAAACTTCAGAGGGGGCAGGCCCCTGTGTTTTTAGGGATTTATTTTACACTTTTTAACATAAATGTGTATTAATAGTTTTCCTAAGGTAGTTGTTACTTCCTGCTCACCAACTGGTTGATGATACCAATGTAATGAAACCATGTGATAAGATGTGCTATGAAGTGACTGGGGTCCCTGAGGGCCAGATAATGGCATCGCACAAGAGACCTGGCATGGGTCTGAGGTAGAACTTTGAAGTTGTGCTGTTGGCCCTGCCATCCAAAAGCAGAGTCCCTGATGATATTCACTAATAGTTATACATTTTTAAAAAAAATGCAGTAACAAGCTCAATCACTACATACCATGAGCCAGGGGATGTATTGATTTGTTCCAGTAACAAAGCCTACCTGGAATCCAGATGCAATTGGAGTCACTGCCTGATTACAGTAATGTGCTACCATTTCCTGAATTCCATCTGCTTTCTGCACAGGCAAAATGAATGAATTCAATGGGAATGTTGTGGAAATCACCATCCTTCAAGGGAATCTGTCAAGTGTTTGGTGATGACACTCTGCACCTTTACTCTTCCAGTAATGCAACATTGCTTCGAGTTTACCATTTTGGTAGTTAGGACAGTTCTAGTGCCTTCCTCTTGGCTAACTTTACACCTTAAAGAGCTAGAGAAAGAAGAATAAACCAAGCCCAAAGTTGGCAGAAGGAAGGAAATAACATAGAGCAGAAATAAATAAAATTGAAAGTAGAGAAAAATCAACAAAACTAAGAGTTGTGTTTTTTTGAAAAAATAAACAAAGTTGACAAACTGTAAGCTGTACTAAGAAAAAAGATTCAAATAAATAAAATGAGAAATGAAAGAAGAGACATTATGACTGATGATACAGAAATAAAAACTATCACAAAAGAGTACTGTGAACAATTATACACCAACAAATTGGATAACAAAAAAGAAATGAGTAAATTCCTGGAAACATATAACCTACCCACACTGAATCATAGAGAAATAGGAAATCTACGCAGACTCATAACTAGTATGGAGATTGAGTAGATAATCAAAAAATCTTCCAGCAAAGTAAAGTTTATGCCCAGATGGTTTCACTGGTGAATTTTACCAAATATATAAAGAAATATTTTTTTTAAAGATTTATTTTTATTTATTTCAGAGAGAGAGAGAGCTGGGAGGAGGGGCAGAAGGAGAAGGGGGAGAGTTTCAAGCAGACTCTGCACTGAGGAGAGAGGCCAATGTGGGGCTCCATCCCATGACCCCGAGACCACCACCCTGAGACCATGACCTGAGCTGAAACCAAGAGTCAGATGCCCAGCTGACTGCGTCACCCATGTGCCCCAAATACTTAAATAAGTATTAACATTGCTCCTTCTCAAACTCTTCCAGAAAACCAAAGAAGAGGAAATACTACCAAATTCATTTCACAAGGCCCGGTATTACCCTGATACCAAAGATAAAGACACCAAAAGAAAGGAAAGCTACAGGCCAATATCCTTGAGGAATACAGATGCAAAAATCCTTAGCAAAACACTAGCAAATAAACTGCAGTTTATTTATCCAATCACCCACTGAAAAACACCTTAATTACTTCCAGGTTTTGGCAATTATGAATAAAAGGGGTTATATCTGTGTACAGGTTTTTGTGAGAATATATTTTTAATTTCAAATTCCATTTGTTCGTCACTGGTATATAGGAAAGTGATTAACTTTTGTATATTAACCTTGTATCCTGCAAACTTGCTGTAATCTTCTATTAGCCCCAGTTTTTTTTGTTGGTTCTTCGGATTTTTTACATAGACAATCTGTTTATTAAAAAAATAGTTTCATTTCCTTTTCCCAAACTGTCTTTTATTTCCTTTTCTTCTTGCATTTTCAAGGACTTACAGTATAATGTTGAAAAGGAGTGGTGAAAGGATACAAAAATACAGATTCGAAGGTATACATGCACCCCAATGTTTATAGCAGCATTATCAACGATAGTTGAACATATGGAAAGAGCCCACGTGTGCATCGACTGATATGGATAAAGAAGATGTGGTATATATACAGTGGAATAATACTCAGCCATCAAGAAAAATGAAGTCTTGCCATTGGCAACAACATGGACGGAGCTAGAGAGTATAATGCCAAGTGAAATGAGTCAGTCAGAGAAAGACAAATACCATATGATTTCACTCATATGTGGAATTTAGGGAACAAAACAATGAACGTATAGTAAAGAAAAAAAAGAGAGAGAGGGAAGCAAACCATGAGATTTTTAATAATAGAGAACAAACTGAGGTTTGGTGGAGGGAGGTGGGTGGAAGATGGGCTAAATGGGTGATGAGTATTAAGGAGGTCACTGTTGTGATGAGCACTGGGTATTATATGCAGCTGGTGAATCATTAAATTCTACTGAAACCAATATTACACTGTATGTTAACTAACTACAATTTAAATAAAATTAAATAAAAATTCGGAAAAAAAGAAAAGAGTTGGTGAGAGGGGACATCCTTGTCTCTTTTTTTTTAAGTTTTTATTTAAATTCCAGTTAGTTAACATACAGTGTAATATTAGATTCAGGTGTACAATTTAGTGATTCAACACTTTCATACAACACCTGGTGCTCATCACAATAAGTGCTCCCCATCACCTATATAACCGATCTCCTTCCTCCCCTCTCTTCCGGCAACCATCAGTTTGCTCTGTACGGTTAAGAGTCTGTTTCTTGGTTTGCCTCTCTCTCTCTCTTTTTTCTCTTCGCTTATTTGTTTTGTTTCTTAAATTCCACATATGATTTAAATCATGTAGTATTTGTCTTTCTCTGACTTATTTCACTTAGCATTATATTCTCTCCAAAGAATATAATTTGCTCCATCCAAATCCTTGCCTTGTCTTGATCTTAGCGGGAAAGCTTCTAGGTTCTTGCGAATATGTTAGCTGTAGGTTTTTTGTGGTGGTTATTTTTCAAGCTGAAGAAGTTCCACTCTATTCCTAACTTAGATGTAATCATTTTTAAATGTCTTCGTTTCTTAACTCTAGTGACATATTTTGGGCTTTATTTTGGGTTTTTATCTCCTTTAAATTCAGGGATGATGACCTATTGCTCTGTCTCTATTCCAGATGAGAAACTTGAAACTATATAAGGAAAACTGGAAGCCAGGAAACAGTTAAGTTTCTTAGCAAAAGAAAAAGAATGAAAAACCTGTATATAGTCTTATAAATAGTAGGCAGCATGAAGTGTATGTCTTTCTCTGATTTTTTTAAAAGATTTTATTTATTTGAAAGAATGAGAACAAGAGCATGAGAGGGGGGAGGGTCAGAGGGAGAAACAGGCTCTGTCCCGAGCACGGAGCCTGACGCGGGGCTCCAGTATCATGACCTGAGCCGAAGGCACTCGCTTAACTGAGCCACCCAGGCGCCCTAGGAGGAACAACTTTTAAAACCTGAATATATGGTGTAAACTATAAAGGGCTTTACAAACATGAGGCGATCATTATTTATAAATAGGATTTCGAAGAGTCCTTTTCACTTCAGCTGGAGTGAGATGTCCCAGGTGTCCTGTGTTAGGCTGTTCTATTCTCAGGTGGGCTTCCCCTCCTCTTCATCTGTCTTCACACACTTATAAATGGAAACACTGGCTTTCTCTACAGTTTCTCTGAGTGTAGCCGTCTTAATCTGTTCAGGCTATTATAACAAAATGCCATTGACCGGGAGGCTTATAAACCACAAAAATCTATTTCTCAGAATTCTGGAGACTGGAAGTCTCAGATCAGGGTGCCAGTGTGGTTGAGAGAGCCTTTGGGATGCAGACTTCTTGTTTCCCCACAAGATAGAAGGAAGTGAGGAATCTCTCTGGAGCCCCTTTTATAACGGCACCAATCCCATTCCTGAGAGCAAAGCTCTCATGACCTAATGATGACCCAAATCACCCAAAGGTCTTACCTCCTAACACTATCACCTTAGGAGTTAGGATTTTTATGTATGAATTTGGGGGAGAGGGGACGCATGCAGACCAGAGCTGTGGCCTTTGCATGTCAGCATCTATTTGAATAACAATCAGGTGTTCTTAGCTCAAGAAACCGAGGGTTTTAAGTTACACATCTTATGTGTTTTAAATAGCGAACTTTGGAGAAACAAAGAAAAGAATATCCTTCTTTTCCCCCATTCCAACCACAATTCAATCCTCCTTTGCTGTAAGTGGGAACTTTTTTGTAGCATATTAAGCCTTGGGGTTTAGAATAATGGCTTAGTTTGATTAATGAATCGGATTAGTCTGGGGAAAAAAATCAAGGTTGAAGGCATTATTTATCACCAGATATATTTTGTTTTGTAAACGGAAATGCAAGTGAACTTCTTGTTCCGTGTACCTGGGGTGCTGTGAATCATTAATCACAGCTGTCTTCCCTACAGCTCTGGGTTCCCAGCAAGTGCTGGCATTCCAGGTCTGCATGGTCCAAAAGACCACCTTGCAGATAATAACACCATTCTCAGCTCATGCTGATTAGAAAACCCAACATTTTCATTTAGCTAGTCTCCTGGGAAAATTTTTTCCAATTGTTTAGTACAATTTTCTTTATTGTTAGCCACTAGGCTGTTGTAGCTTAATGAAAGACAGAAAAAGGAGTTAGAAGATAAGTAATTTTTCACCTAAGAAACAGCCTAGAAGCATTTACGAATGGGAGCAATTTAGTCCATAGCCCTTCCTATGATTTACAGCAAAGACCTGGAGGACCAGCGTTACTGCCTCCACAACTGCCCCCTGTTACTTCTTGATTATTTCCCAGATGAAGGAATCAATAAACTCAAATGGAATAAATATCACCGCTGAGTTGCTCAATTTGGAAGAGGCTCCTGAGAATTTTGCGTTAAATGGTAGCCTTTTGTCCTAGAAAAGAAAGTTAATCAAGCTGTCCTGCAGCTTCCCAACAAAATGTCTGTTTTGTTCCCGGTGCGTGTCTTACACAGAAGTAAAAATGGTTTGCCAGTTCCGAAGCTCCTGGCATTCAGTAAAACTCTGCAGTAACCCCACATTGTAAAATATATTTCCCTGAGCCATCTTTTCAACCATTACTTCATTCTTTCAGAAGGAACCATGACTTTTTCCCTTTTTAGTGTTCCTAGGACCTGCATGATCGATGACTCTTCTAATCGAAAAAGGCATTGCTTGCACCTCAGCAGAGATGTCATTGGGGTAGAGCTGGTGGTTCTCCACCCGTTTCGCTGTGAGGTTCAAGTGCCCAAAACTTAATGAAGCTAGTGGCATCATCGTGCTAGTATTTGAAATCTAAACAGATTTTCTTTAGGGTAACTCTAACAACTCATAATTAAATGCCAGGAACAAATAAAACACCAGACAATTTAAAAGTAAAAAGAAAACAACTTTCGACGTCAACCTTTAACTTAGAAGAAACTTCGGTCCACGTGGACATCTATATAAGTTTATAAAAAGTTTTTCCAAGGGAAGCTGAACATTTAGCACATGTAGTGCCTTATGGAGCAGTTGTCTTCTGCCTAGCTGAGATTTTAAGTACTACTACTCTAGTTCTCCAGGGAAACCACTCACCTTAGCTCCAGACTGTTGGGTAGCCCGACGCTGGATCAAAATCAGGACACAGGTTGATGTTTATCACCCAACCAATCGATCCCACAGGGTCAGCACAGACACTTCCAACTGGGAAACTTATTTCTAGGGCTCTAGGCTCGCGGAGAGAGCTCTGGAAGAGAATCGCCTTTTCTGAAAGAGCTAGAAAATGAAAATGAGGAGAAAGAATTGATCCGGTTCAGAGATACCTATTTTTTTTAGCCTTGATTCTGGATCTGAGAGAAAGCCTGGGACTGTGGAAGACAGAAAGAGCCATGTCAGGGATAGGTCCCTGGTCACAGCCTGAAGCTGCATGACCATTTCTATGTTCTCTGGTCTTATGATCTCCAGTTGGGGCTGGGTACTGCCAAGTAGCACCTCAAAGTTTCACATTCTATCTGTCCTCGAAGTCTGTGTGGGTAGCCAGTCACATCTTCTGTAACCCCACAGAGGACCAGAGGCTTGTTGAGTCAGAATTTTCTCCAGGATGTCCCTCAGGCTCAACCAGCCCTGAAAGGGAAAACAAGCATAACCCAAGGAGACCATCTAAGAGAACAAAAACAGAGCAGGTATAGGAACAAACGGTAGCAGAGAAATAAAAGTCAATGGCCAAGAATTGATGGGTTTACAACTCTTAGATGAGTTTTTATAAATAAAGAGCAAGAGGAAACTAGCCCACGCCTATTTTAAACATTTCAAAATGAACCCAGAGCATCTTAAAGTATATAGTTTGAGAGGGCTACTAAATATCCATTACAAATTCATGGATTTAATGATTAATATAAAAACAAGAGCCCAATCTTCACAATGAATTTTTTGTAATGCTCTACATAAGGCTTGACTCTGAGTTCCAAACAGATGCCCAAATATGCACCACTAAAAATAACATTGTTTAGCCTATTTACATCAGTCAGACAACTGCTGAAGGCAGTTCGCTGCTGGGTTGCTCTGGGGTCTGCGATATTATGTAACTGGTGCTTGTATTTGTCTTCCTGCCAGTGGGTCTAAGACCATTTACTCTGAAGATATTTGCTTATTTTTCATTCCTTTCAATTTATAGCATGATTTATGATATATGCTAAAAAGGTTATCTATTTTGCAAGTTATTCCCAGCATCCCTCTGTCACTTGGAAACCTGACAGCCTCTTCCCTATGCCTGCTGGGGAGAAGGTCCCCCAGGAAGACAGGCTCATTTGATATTCAGCATTGGAAAGATATATTTTCTGCATGAAAATTGCATCACATTTCCAAACCCCAAAAACCTTTTGTAATATCTGCACGGGCTTGTTCACGTTGCCGTTCATTATTGGAAGAGTGGAGACCTGACTACAACTTCTTGCATTTCATGCAGGTTTTAGAAAGTTTAAAGAAATGTTAAGTATTTGAGATGTTAAATGATGAAAATGTAGCTTTTTAATATAAAAACAAAAGTTTTAATATAAAAACAAAATTTTTAGGTTTGAACAATAAAAGCAGTGGTAAAGTATAGAAATCGTAATAGTTTTTATTATATAAGGTAATATCCTTATTATAGAAAGTATAGGATATACAGAACAGTACAAAGAAAATAAAGCCTACCATTAATATCATAGCTGAAGTTTACAACTTCAAATATTGTAGTATTTGTAGCATTTATATAATTTTTAAAAACTTGTGATCATGCTATGTGTAAAATTCCGAAGATTCATCGTAGATCAGTATCATCCTATATTAAGTATGTTCTAAAACATGGCTATGAATAGTTATATAATTACTGTTTGTACCATTATTTAACAATCCCTTACTGATATTTCCAAAGGAGAAATAGAAAATATAAACTTTATCTCATTCCGAGAAAAATATTTCACATAATTGTGCGAGGTAAGAGTAAAGTAATAATATCTGGGTTATGTTTGATTCTAATTCTTAATATGTAGTATCAAAATAACTATCTTTGTATCTGCAATTTTCTTGTTTGAGCATATTTCACTAAAATTTATACCATCTGCCATGTTTTAATTTTTTTAATATTTTATTTATTTGACAGAGAGAGAGAGATCACAAGTAGGCAGAGAGGCAGGCAGAGGGAGAGGGGGAAGCAGGCCCCCTGCTGAGGACCCTGAGATCATGACCTGAGCCGAAAGCAGAGGCTTAACCCACTGAACCACTCAGGCGCCCCGATCATCTGCCAGGATTTACTCCATATGCTCTCATTAATATCAATTTTACTCTAGAATTGTTTAGTTTTTTCATCCCCCCAACACACATATGCACACACACACACATATGCATATGTATGTGTATATGTATTTACCGAGGGAGGGGTTTGGGTTAAACAATGCTTTAAATGTTTGTTTTGTTTGATTTTTGTTTGTTCTTGTTTGTTTTTGCCTTTTTAAAAGGAAAGCATCTGCCACTTAAAACTTGCCAGGTACTTTTCTGTGCACGTTGGATAGCCACCTTGGGCACCTGGATGTAGGTGTCTTCCTTTAGGAAAGTCACTTGACTGGTGTCCCTTCGATAATGTAAATACAGTTGATTCTCATGATTCATGATACTTAGGTTCGATAAAGTCACCATGAACACTGAATTAGTGAATACTGAAACACTGCTTCTAAGGCAAATTCAGGGTTAGGTTCCCAAGAGCTCTGGTCACAACATTCTGATAACTGTAACTGATCGATACCTAGCTTTCTTTTATGTGCTTCTATTTAAAGACAACATATTTAATATATACTGTTGATTCATTAACATTCAGCTCGTGGTGGGCAGCACTTTAATTTGTGCCTGAATGAAGCTTGTCTAACACGCATAGTTTCTCTGTAAGACACAGCACAGCTTTCTTCCGCTTAGGTACACTTAGGTACAGAGAAATTTAGCACGATTTCTTGGGGGCCTTTAAACAACCAACAAATAACAAAAATGTGGAAAATGTGGCCGTAACAGACTGCGCAAAGGATATTTGCCTACAGTAAGAACAAAAACAAGAAGGCAGAGCTGACCAAAAATGTGTGCATAGGGCAACTCAATTTTTTTTCTTTTTCTTTTTTTTTTTTTTTACTGCTCTATGCATGGCCATGAAGGATAATGAAATCCCTAGGAATGCTGGTTTTAGGGTTACAAGTAAATTTTATTGAGTATGCAATTCACAAATACAAAATCTGTGAATACTGAGGATCAACTGTTCTAAGAAGATTCCCTCTGATGTAAGGAAAGGGTGCAATAAAATCCCGTGTGGCTTGACCAAGTCTGCCCTGTATGAAACCCCTTAGGATGCAATCTGATGTGTGGGGAAGTTTGCATATTTGTAAATTTCTTTGGTCCAAAGAACTTCCTGGGAACAAAAGAGCAAAGTCCATTCTTTCCGCGTTGTGGTCCAACATTATTAAACTTTATATTATGGGTGGCCAATGGTTCTGATTGAGCTTGTCTGCCAGGAAATTTGAGAGGCACTCTTGAAGGGGAACTCACCATAGGGTCTTCCGGATGGGTATGTGCTCAATAGAAATCCTTGTTTGGCATGGGACAGGGGTCAACTTGGAAGAGCAGCTGAACTGGCACCTTCTGATCTAGTCACCCAGGTATCAGGGCACCTTTGAGAACAATAACTGTGAATATTAACAACAGAGCCATGGGGCACCTGGGTGGCTCAGTCAGTTAAGCATCTGCCTTGGACTCAGGTCATGATCTCAGGGTCCTGGGATCAAGCCCCACATCCCTGCATTGGGTTCCCTGCTCAGCAGGGAGTCTGCTTTTCCCTCTCCCTTTGGCCCTCCCCCTGTTCATGCTCTCTCTCTCAAATAAATCTTTAAAAAAAAAAAAAACATAACTGTGGCTCCCAAGATTAGGGCATTGTGCCCCCAGAGTACAGCATTTAGGGAAAGGAATTATTCACTCTAAATTACCTGTTATAGTACTTTTGGTCCTTTTTAAAGCTGCAGAATTCATTGAATTTTCCTAGTTTTCTTCCTGAATCACTGGCCAAGATTTCCTGCTTCTGCTAAAGGAAATTTGAAGGACTCCTGAGGCTTAATCCTGGGAATATCCATTGTAATTGCTTCAGATTTCTTTAGTCTTTTGAGGGGATGTGGGAGTTTGCTTGTTATGCAAAAATCCATTGCCTTTTCCACGTTTTCTATCTTGCTCTTACTCCTTCTGATCAAATTTTAATTGCTTGAGTGCTTAGAACATGGTTTAGGGTCCCTTACTGGCACTCTTTCACCCCAGTGCTTTATATCTTTAACTCAAAATTAGATCTCTAGGGCCTCCTTCTTTTGAGCTTCTGACTCCATATAAAACTGCTTACTTTGCATCTCAGCTTAAGTACCTAAGAGGCATTTTAAATCAACTATCCAAAACAAAACTTTATTTCTACATTCTCAAGCCATACGTGTTCCTTTTCTCTGTCTTCCCTATCTTAGTGAAAAGCATCACCTCTCACCCAACTGCTCAAAACCAAAAAAACTAGGAGTCATCCTTGATTTCTTTCTTTACTTCCTCTACCATATGCAAACCAACAGCAAGTTCTGTCAGCCTCCAAAATGTGCCCAGTGTGTCTATTTCTCTCTGCTAGCTTAAAGGCCAGTGTTCGTCTAAGTCTTAGCCAGATGTTGCTTGCTGGGATGATCCCGCTTGCCTCCCACAGGCCCTCGTGCTACTCTCTTGCCTCCTCTCACCAAACACAGAAATTTTTTTTTTTTACACACAGAAATTTTTTAAAAAATTGGATCATATCAAACCTGTTCACAACCTTCTTTAAAAAAAAATTTTTTTTATCTATTTGACAGACAAAAAACACAAGCAGGGGGAGGGGCAGAGAGAGGGAGAAGCAGGCTGTGGCTAAGCAGGGAGCCCAATGCAGGGCTTGATCCGAGGACCCTGAGATCATGATCTGAGCCGAAGGCAGACAGACACTCAACTGAGCCACCCAGGTGCTCCTGTTTACAACCTTCTAATGGCTCAAATACATCACTCGAATATCACTTTCTCAGTGAGGCATTTCCTCAGCATGTTTTCTAATGATGCCTGACCCCTTTGGTGGCCCTTTACCATACTACCACTTTCTTCTCTTTATAATACTCCATCCCACTGGTATTATTTTGTTTAGTCTCTTGTGTATTTGTGTATTGTCTGTTCTCCACTAGAACATAAAGGTAGGGTAGTTTGACTTTCTTGTTGGGGGAAGATCACAATACCTTATCATGCTTGAAAGATGGGTTTTCAAGAGACAATGGTTCAATGAGTGAAAATCAAGGAATCCCAATACATAAAAAAGCTCAGATTAAAGTTGTTCTCATTGAATAGGAGCTGAGGGTGGGAGTGAGTGGTGGTAATGGTAGATTGACCCCTACCTGACCTTCCCTTCTAGTTGTTCCTGAAACTCTTTGGAGAAGAGTGTGAAAACCAGGGAGGGTGTGGGGAGAGGAGGAGCCAGCAATCTGGAGCTATCTTGGTCAACAATTATATTTTTATTATTTTTTTAAAGATTTATTTTGAGTTGGGGGAGGGGCAGGCAGAGAGAGAGAATCTCAAGCAGATTCCCCCCTGAGCCAGGAGACTGACCTGGGCCTCCATCCCATGATCCTGAGATCATGACCTGAGCCAAAATCAGTAAGAGTCTGATGCTTAACTGAGCCACCCAGACGCCCCTTGGTCTACTGCCGCTTCCTGACGGCGCACGGGAGAAGAATGAGGCACAAAGAAGTCAGCTGCAAGAGAGATTGGGAGCAGGGGTCGACAGTTGAAGACTGCCACCGCGAACAACTCCTTAATCCCATATTTATTGGATACGAGAAGGAATGTGAGTCATAGTTGATCACGAGTCTTATAGATTGACCAGGCACACCCTTCTCTTCTTCTTGTTTAATCAACATGGAATTCAGTTATAGAGTAAGCGCACTTAGCACTTAAATGGATAACCCCATCAGCAAGCTCTCCCGGAGGCAGGGGAGATAACGAAAGAGGGAAGCAGGCGGTGTTCCATCCTGAGTGAGCCCGGTGTTCCCAGCTGCTCCGCTTCCAGAACGTATATCATCCCCTCCACCTGCGGCCTGCTGCCAGTACATGTTTTTCTCAAGGTTATCTTTAAGCATGCTTGCATGACCAGCACAACTCCTCCTGGTTATATTTTCAGCAGTATATTTTTTTGAGGGACGGTTACATTCTACAATTTTAAAAAGTTTTAAAACCTCACTAAAGTGACTGAGTAAAAAAAAGTAGCCCTTAGCTCCAGTGTTTATCCATAGCTCCACATATTACTTGCAAAAATGCTTTCCTCCCGTTGATACAGGGGCCTCAAATAGTAAAAAGCAAAAAACCAAAACTTCCCTTTGCTCCAGCCAAAACATTTTCATTGGCTAGTTCTGTGGTAAGCATTTGAACATTGCTTAGAGCAGCCATCAGCAAGGCCACCAACCCTCAAATTAATCAGCAGTCTCCAAAAGTTGATAGTAACATTGGGAAAGCAAATTATAAGCATGGTGTTGCCTTTTGGGATCAAGTTTTTTACTTTACCACTGAAATTGTAAATAATTCACCTCCCAAGAAGCTCTCTGGTTTAGAAAATTGCATGTAGTATATTTCTTACCTGAACATTAATAAAGAGATTATATAATTAAGAGTGAGATGTAATTTTAAGCGATGAGATAATTATAAGAAAGGGAGTTAATTTCTCCTATTATCCAAAAATAAATTACCAACATTTAAAAAAATATTGATTTGTAGGATTACCTTTCCCACAGCATTTATATGCCTTGATCTTACCTTAAATAAATGAATGATATTCTCAAGGGACTATGTCTTGTTTGACAAAAACTCTGATATTCCTTTAAACCATAATGACACAGGAATCTTGCACAGATGGTGAGACTCCCTCAAACGCCCCAAAGCTCTATTCGGCTCCTGCTTTAATGAAAGAACTAATTACTTTAGATCGTAGACTTCCTGGTTGCTCTTCCAAAGCTGATATTTAGGATGAAAAATTAAAGATTTCCAAGGAATTTTGTACTTTAAAATTTATGTGAAAACTTCATTTAAAAATTATGCTTAAATGTTTCCAAATTACGTTTTTATGGAATACTGTACCTGCAAGAATAGAATAAGTACTGGAAAACAGACCCACACCTTAAAAGCATAGGGACAATACTAATATTCATTTGTTTACAGTTGAAAGTAGGAAAGGAGAAGAAATGGAGGAAGAACAAACCTGAACTTTTCAGTCCAGGATACCAAAAAACCCACCTCACGCTGACTTAATCATTAAGGAGGCATTGACTGGTTCTCCGACTGAAGTCCCAGGAGTAGAGCTAGTTTCAAACACAGCTGGAACTGGGGGCAAAAGGGATGTCACTGGGTTCGGTTTCTCCTTATCTCTTAGCTTTTCCTGAGCTGTGGTGACTTGATTCTCAGCTCCACTTTGCAGGGCATGGGCAGCTGCAAGTTTCACTGTTGTTGTTTTTTTCTTTTTCTTATTTGAGAGAGGGAGTGTGTGTGAATGAGAGAGAGCCTGAGCTGGGGGAAGGAGAGGGAGAAGCAGACTCCCCAAGGAGCAGGGAGCTGGACATGGGGCTTGATCTCAGGACCCCAGGATCATAACTGGAGCCCAAGGCAGTTGCTTAACCAACTGAGCCACCCAGGTGCCTTCACACTGTTTTTACTACAAACCTATGTGACTGGAAAACTGCAGGTGCCTCTCCCTCACCTGTTTCTGGAACGCATCCGTGGGTCTTACTGGCTCTCCCTGAACCAATCACTGCAGCCCAGGTAATAAGTGCACAGGTCAGAGAGGACTGCTGAGAGCTAAGAGAAGCCAGCCTTGTGCAAGTCAAAGTTGTGGGACAGGGACTCAGCCCCAGGGGAGAAGAACGGGATGCAACTACTGGGAGCAAGACTCTCAAATTTGGGTAAATTTCTTCAACTGAGCCTCGTTTCTTCATGGACAAAAATGCCTAGTTAATAATAGCATTAAAATGATTAAGATAACAGAAATCGCCTTACAGAACAGTAGACTCGATAAATTTTAAAGATGAATTCTTATTCCATTTCGTTCCTTGCTTTCGAATCTGTAAGCATAAGCAGCAATGACCATTATTACCACAAGGTGGCATTCGTGTGCTGGAAGGTAATGGGCTGTCTTTTTGGTTAGTGGAAAATTAAGAATTGGCTGAAATGAGGATTGGCAGGTGGAGGAAAGCGTGTGTCCAATTCCTGCTGCACGGAAACCAGGCTGTGTGACCTTGATCAAGGTCTGAATTGATCTCTGGCCTGGATTTCCTCAAGTAAAGCTTAGAAACCAATTCTCTATTTGGCTTTTATCATCTTTTTGATTCTATAAAAAGTGAATCTTGTATTTGATAGTAAAAACCGTGACTGTAATTTCAGAAACCAAAAAAAATACTTAACAGTCTTGGTTGTTAATATAAGCTGTTTTAAAATATGACTTATGAAGCATAATCTATTCATTTGTTACTAAATTGTTGCTACCCCGGGAGGCCTGAAAGAGTTCATGTAATTTTGTAAGGTGACTAATGGGCTGAGAGAGATGCTCTCAAGTTATACACAGCTCAGAAAATCATCCTCTGAGGCATGCAATTCAGAAACCTCACTATTAAAAAAAAGTCTCACTGAGCAGGCTTCAAAAGTATTTTCAGTCATGTAATTATGTTTTAATGCTAGGTTCTTAAAATGACTTGGAAAAGGAGCAGTTCAGAAAATTTCAGGTCTGAAATGTATTGGAAGTATCTGGGGCAGCAGGAGGATGAATCAGGAAATGGTGATTTAATTGGGCTTCAGAATGAGAATGGCAGTCCACTTTTGCATGAATCAAACCTTATAACAAAGTTGAAATGAGATGATGCAATAAAAATTATCATTATGTGGTATAATATATTGGGGGATGGTACAGGATTCTTTACTACAAGGAAGTTAGATGCCAGTTCCACCGTGGTTAGCATAAAAATCCTTGCAAAAGGAGACCCAATTGAAATTCTGAGGGTGTTCACACGTTTCTACATTCCATGGAGATGTGGAACAGCCTAGTCTGAACACTTGACCTTTATTTCTCAGCATGCTCCTTTTTTCAGGATAAAGCCTCCTTAATTTTTAAACCTGGAAGGTGGGGGTGAGGATTTATTGGAGAGGTGAGGATCTGATGAGTTCTTGGCTTTCCTTCATTCTTTATAAATCCAGACTGTGCTTTACACAGTCCCTTATAAAAGGGGAGAGATAATGTATTTATTTTGTTATTTTACTGTTGTAGAAGCATGGGAAAGAATGAGAGCTATTTT
This sequence comes from Potos flavus, assembly GCA_028534135.1. NCBI lineage: Eukaryota > Metazoa > Chordata > Mammalia > Carnivora > Procyonidae > Potos > Potos flavus. Next base: position 69,961,851 of record CM052886.1, read on the forward strand.
GTTTTTACCTCTCCTCTTTGCTCCCCCACTTAAAGGAGGTAGCCAGGACTTGAAGCCCTTTTGCTTCTGAGTGGTTGTTGGGGGGGGGGGGGGAGTCTAAGCAGACAGCCCACATTGCTTTAAGGCCTAGCAGTGCTTACAATATGGCATGCTGGGCTCTGCTCCCAGGGTTTCTAATGCAGCAAGTCTGGGGGGAGGTCCAGGGATTGGCATTTCAAGCCATAAGGGTACCTTTAACTGTGATGCTGCAGGTCAGGACTGTGCATTTGAGAACTACTGTGTTTCTTCCCAGCAGCCTGGAAAGCTCCCTTCGCTTTCAGAAGCCTGAACTTATTGAGACAGTCATGCTGCGGAGTGTGTATTTGTGTGAGGAGGGATGGGCAAATGTGTCTGCTGAGGGAACATGGGAAGCCCTTGCAACTGAGGGAAAGGACATTCCCAATGCCTAGGGAAAACATGGAGATCTGTAGGTCCTGTACTTCTTGACTTACCATGCCCCAGGGCAGGGCTGAGCTCAGGAGAGGATGGGGCTCCAAGGAAAGCTGCTTGGCCCAGAACCAGGGGAGCAGAGCCCACTCCTCAGATGGACCTCGGACATTGACAATCCGAACCACGGGTGACACAGACTCATAATTTTCTGGGCCCCAAATAAGCCTCCCAGATTTTTACGTAAATCCCGGGAGGAGAGGACATAAATAACTGAATTTCTTGCCAATTCAATGGCGTCGGGGATGGCAGTCCGATACAATTTGACTTGGAGAAAATAGATATTTCTTGTCTACCCAACTTTGAGAAAACGCCACACCCACGACAGGGACTTCTGGCTTGTGAAAACATAATCCACATGTACTAAGAATTTGAGGCTTCAGAGGACGTCTGGGCCCCACTACAGCTCCGTGGGGCTGGGCTTCTCAGCACAGCTGTGCACCTCTTGCCCAACACCTGCCGGCCGAAATCCAGACAGGCTGTGAACAGAGGATGACTTTGTCTCATTTTGTAGTGGACACGCACCATTCGTGCGTATTGGCACGCCCTGTTGACTTCCGTGTGGTTTCTACTTTGCACGGTCATAACAAATATCCTTGCACCTTTCTCCTGCATGTGTACATACTTTAAAATTAGGTACTTAGAAATGGAATGGCTCAGCTACCTGAAATTTTCACTGGACCTTTCTCACAGACATTCTGCCAATTGGAGATACAGGTAGTATTAGAAGCAATTCGTTTTATTCATAACAGGCAAAGAGGTCTTAGTGTTCGGGCCATCATGCAGGGGTGTAAATGAGCCCACACAGGTTGCTCGCCTCTAACTTCCGGTTGAGAGATACTGTTCTGAGCAAATGGAAGAAAAATTAGAGGGAATAGGTACTATAATAGGTACATTTGGAGTGGGGACTGGGGTTGGAAAACCTAGTTGCTTATGTTACACAGAGGCACTGATTTCCTGAGGGGTGAACACAGGAGAGGGATGTTCGAAGATAGAAAATTGTCAAGGATTAGCTTATATCTCAAAATTATAGCTCAGTCCAACCCCATTTCCTGCTAAGAAAAAGGGAAAAACACCCACTTTCTTCTCCCTGCGACCCAAGGCTCAGGTGATGTGTGTTAAACCTCATTCCGGGTTAAATAGACTTCACAGGGGATCACATGGGAATTTAAATATCATTGCAGCATTATTTCTATAGGAAATGGATTTCTCTTTCCAAACGACTGACTTAAGTATATGCTTTTGGTACCTGACCCCTTCTCAGGAGGATGCGGTCTGTGGTTTTAAAGCTCGAACTTGAGGGACCCTGGCTCTCTGACTTCAGTAAGCACAATTAAAATGGCTTAGCAGAGAGGAAACCACGTTTTAAAATTTCTGAGATGCTTCAGCATGCCTTTGCTGCAATTCTCGTGCTGGGGTGGTTTGTTTTTATTTTAAAAAGCTAGGCTGTTAACAGTATTATGTGCTCTGTCGTTTTCCCCCAGGGCAGGTCTGTGGAAAACAGAGCCCTGTAATCTTGGACCACCCAGGGCGTCGTGGGGGAGGAAGTGGGGGAGGCGGTGGGGGTGGAGGGAGAGGGCTGGCACCGCCAGCTGTAGGAACTGGTACGTTCCTGACCTGGTTTTTGAGAATATTCAAGGACAAAGCAGGGACACACAGACTCGCTCCAGCCCAGCTAAATAAGACCATGTTCCTTTTATCATTTCATTTTAGCAGCATTTGTTTGAGCAGCAGGTGAAGCGCCTTTCAAAAGACTGTCATCTCCGAGGGAAGTCATCTGTTTTACATTAATTGTCCATTAGTCTCCAAGCCTCCATCCATTAAAATCCTCAGCCACTCATTATGCATATTGTGCCGGAGTCCTGCTGTCAGCTTTCAATGCAGAGCTGTTTTTCCACATCTGACTTAATTGCTCTAAGTGCTTGTTCCTTTGAGAGAGCCTTGACGGTACCAATTAATGCTAACTTTCTTTCCTTGGTAGGTTGAACAGATAAGCCATGGTGAGGACAGTTCAGCTGCTATTTACTCTAATTTATTAGAGACCTTTCTGCTTTACACTCACACAGTGGGGATTTTATATCTGCACCGCTCTGTGTGCCTGATGATTTCTAGATCTGTGTTCAGTGGACTTAGTTTTCTATAGTGAAGATGCTCCATAAATTTCCAATCCATCCATGTTATTGTGATGAGGGGCTTAAACTCCATTTTCTTCTGATTAATTTAAACGTGTAAATTTTAAATGCATATGGCACTCTGAAGAATAGCTTGGACGAAACTGACTTTGTTGATGGCAAAATTAAGCTTTCATCCTTTCAAATCACAGCTCTAGGGGTGGCAGGACAATAATTTAATTACTGGAGCTGCCTTATTATAACTAATTCACCTGCCTTGATGAGCCCCATAGCTGCTGTTTTGAAAAAACACACTTAAATGGAGAAAGGGCAAAAATAATTAAGATAACCAATCTTAGAATAGTTTTTAGAAATTTTTTATAGGCATGGAGGGAATAAAAGTATATGGGACTGAGAAAGAGATTAACAGATGATCTTCGACCCTGTAGAGAAATGCCAGAAAAAAAATCCTCCTATTTATTCTTTTGTTGTACTCTTAAGTTTTGGTTTATTCTTTTACAAAATTGTACTATATTCCCCACTTATTACTGCATTTTATACATTTTGTTAATATTAAAAATAGCCGATCAATTAATGTAAATTCCTTTCAAGATATCATGATAATGTGCCTCTGAATTCAAATTCCAAATTAGGACTATTGTCATTAATAGATTTTACTTCAGGCTTTAAAATCTTTGCCAGGGTTTATCTTATCACTGAGTTTATTAATAAACGGCTCTGTTAAACTTTGGTAAGTACCTGTGTATTGGTTTTGCTTGATTACACTTAAGCCATACCAGAAAAAGTGGAGGAGAAGAATACAAATGCATCCAGACTGACTTAAATTACAGGATACAATGAAAATGAGACAGAATTTTGTGTTTTCTATTTCCTGAACATTGCTGATGGCAAAGTGGATATTTTCCCAACAAATTATTTAGAACGAAAATGAGCAACCATTATGGGAAACATTTGAAGTGGGTAAAGTCTGCTTCTGAGGCTCTCTGCCTCCCTTCCGAGGGGTCCCTAGCCTGGGGCACCCTCCCCTACACCCTCTCCTCCCTCCTTCTGGCATCTGGGGGCCAGTCCTGCCTCATATCTCAGAGGCCCCTGGTGAGTAACAAAGACAACCACCAAGATTTAGGATTTTGACCCTTTCAGGGGGTTCTCACCTTTATCTGCATCATCCTTTTCAGTCAAGATTTATGAGCAGACTGTGTACAGAGCTTGGGAAGCCTCTAGCAGTTACATCTTCGCAAATGGCAATCTTCCCCTGCTTGATGGACTAGTTCCCCTGATTAATTCTACAGGTTTTGTTTCTGTATCATGGGCTTAAAGGTGGCCTCATCCATCTGTCTTTATCACCCCTAAGCCCAGGCTAGTCTATTTCTAGAAAATTCCTTCAATAGTCCATCCCAGCTGTAGGCTATTCCTCTAAAAATCCTGCCAGCTTTTCTCTTAACAGTTTTCAGGAAGAATTTTGGAAAATACCAAAATACAGTCTAAAAAATTCAAAGATGTATATTAGGGGTTAAAAAACACATGTACATCCCTTTGCCCTTAGGATAATGGTCCTCGATTCTAGTTCGCTTTCACAGTATGGTTTGTGTTGGCCAATGATGATTAGACTAGAGTAGCAGAATTGTAGGATGCTGGTGCAGCTTTGATTCTGAGTCATCTTTACATCATCTTTTTTTGCTACTGTTTCATTTGCCCAGGGAAGTGAGTCTGAATTTTCATCCCAGTGTTTTGCTTCAGAGTCTGTTCACATATGTGGGATCTTGCTGGAAAAGATATTCTTTCCAAGGTCTTTGCTCAGGGGTTCTGTCATGCCCTTGTACTAACTCCCAGGTATCTGTTTTAAGACGCTTTTAATTATGGTTGAATCTGTTCCCACCCATGCAGACACACCATAGGGTAACCGCCCCTGAGTCATGCCCTTAACTCCCTCCCCATGAGTGTAGGTGGAACCTGTGATCTGCTTCTACCCAACAGAATGTGGCAAAATCACTCCTGTGATTATTTTATATGGCAAAGGTGAAGGGATTTTACAGATATAATTAAGGTTGTTAATCAGTTGACTTTATTTTTTATATTTTTGTTATTTTTTATTTTCATTCCAGTGGAGTTAACATGCAGTTTTATCGGTTGACTATAAAAGTTAAACAAAAGGGAATTTATCCTGGGTGGGCCTGGCCTAAGCAAGCGAGCCCTTTAAAAGAGTCTCTGGGCCTTCCCTCAAGTTAAAGACATGAAGTAGCATCTCGCCATTGCTTGCTTTCAGGAGGCAAGCTACCACAAATTCTACTGTCACAAGGAAATGAATTCTTCCAACAACCTGAGGAAGTTTAGAAGCACATCCTTTCCTAATTGAGCCTCCAGATGAGAATATAGCCCTGACACTATATTTTATAGTGTCACTGACACTGATTTTAACCTTGTAAGGTCCCGAGCAGAAAACCTAGTTAGGTCATGCCCAGATTCCTGACTCACAGAAGGTATGAGATAATAAGTGGGTGTTGTTCTAAGTTCCTAAAAGTGGGGTAATTTGTTATGCAGTTCTAGAAAAGTAATACACCACCCTTGTAATAAAAATATTTTGTTTTTATTACCTAGTATCCCTCATATCACTATTTAAGTAGATATATCTGTGTACATGGACTATATGCAAAATCTTCTTGCACTTTGTTGCTGGAAACTGTACCTGAGTCATACCCCAGGCTCTGGAGATGACTTCTACGTAAGATTTGTTTCCTACAGGCTTTGCTGCCAGAGAACCTGAGAGCAGATTTGGTGGTTAACGTGAGGATAGCTCCTTTCAAGGACCTGGGCACATCTGGTCCCTTCACTACCTTCACATTGGCAGTTCTGACAGTTCATTCTCAGGACCTCTTTCATTTCATCCGAAATTACTGAAGACGTCAAAGATTTTTTTTTTATGTGGGTCATGTTTATCATCTACTGGAATTGAAATTAAAATGGAGTGACTTTAAAACATGAGACTCCACAAGCACACATCCCATTAGCTGTCAGAACAATGACATCAGCAGTTGTCAGGAAACCTCACCGTTCACTTGTGAGAGAATGAAAGTAAAAAGGTAAATAACATCAGAGCATTATTATAACTGGGCCTTGGGGAACTGCGACCCCCAGAGATCCCCAGGCCACAGTTTGAGAAACATTGCTTTCTATTTTCAGTTTTGTCTTTGTTCTGTATTACACGGCATTGAGTTTTTCCTACTTCTATTGAGATATAATTGACCTATCATCTTGCATTAAATTGTATTAAGTAAACCCAGATAAGTTTACAAAGCAGGTAAACATTTTTAAAAATCGAAAAGATAAAAAACCCAGCTGTGTGATTGTGCTGGTCATTCCTCACTTGCCACACGGATACACCATCGGCTCTCTGCTCAGCTCTGTCCTCGAAGGCTGACTTCTACAGACGGCAATGAGGCTCCTGGCCCTCTGGCTTCCAGCCGGGGTTGGCCAATGGGAGGACAGGAAGATGGGAGGCGAGCGAGGTTGATCCCCCTTCTTCCTGCCATGTGGCAGTTTTGACAGGCAGCCCCTCTGGTGTGGCTCCAGCTCTGAGCTGGACTCCCAGCCCCACTCCTTCCCTTCCCCTTCAGGCTTGGAGTGGCAACAGCTTCTTGCTGCTCTTAGTTCGTGGGTGTCGCGCCACAGCTGTTGGCTTCCCTAATGCCGCCCACATTCAATTCATTACTTTATATTTTTTATTTTGGCCTCTTTTGATGATTCTGTTTCCTGAGGGATCTGGCTAATAGGGCGACTTTAGACAAGTGCCCTCAGCTAGCGGGTCCTCGGTTGATTTATCTGTAAAATAAAGGGCCTGGGCAGCATTTCCCAAAGTGATTTCCACACATCAGTCTCACTATATTCCTGTTTGTATTCTGTGATCAAATATATGTTTGGGAAACAATAATATATTGTCCCCTTTTGGAGAACCCCAATTTACGGCACCATATCAAAAGCTCTGAGAGACTGTGAAGTAAAAAAGCCTGTTTAACCTTGCTTAACCCAGCGTTTCCCTAACACAATTAATTATGAGACCTGCTTTTGCAGAACACCTAATATCTAGTGAACGCTGGACCGGGTCATCTCCAGGTCTGTCAGGACTGATGTTATCTCATTATAGGGAAAGGCCTCTGTATGCATAGTCTTAATGGTAGGGATATTTTCTGGCTGTCCCTCTGTCTTGAAACCTAAAACATTCCTACTCAAGGGCTCAGCTTGCTCCAACCACAGTAATGGTGAAAACCTAGCTCCAGCCTTGCTCACAAATGTTCCAGAAAAGGCTCGGTGATAGACTGAATCAGCCCCAGCAGGACCACTGAGGGACTCCTTCCACTTCCATTCGTCCCCGCCCTCCCAGCTGGCACCTGGATTAGGAGATATAGACCAAAGCCAAGTTGTGGAGATTACTGAAGATGGACTCCTATTTCTGTGACCTCAGTACCATGTTGAGCTGCTTTTCTGACAATGACTTCGTCATGGTAAAGGATTCTTTTCATTAAAACCAGAATTGAAAGTGGAATTCCGGAAATAGCTGAATGCAAATGTATATGAAGTACAATATAATCCAAGGACACTTGAATGTGGTGGTGCAAAACAAAGTCCCCAAAGGTCTGTAGATGTCATGAACAGTAGACTCCTGGCAAGTCTCAGGGTTCCTCCCGCCTTCTTTTTACATTAAATAGTTACCCTCTTGACCTGTTTCTAGAAAAGCCAATGTATGTTGCCCCATTTCTTATAGTCCAAAACTCCAGCATCAGGCTAGCTCACTCTAACGTGACACAAAGGTGGGGACCTATTCCCGGGTCCAGGGTTCAATCCTGATTGAACTAAGCCAGTTTGTCGTCCTGTTCTCTCTCCAGTGACAGATTTTGGAGTGGGCTTGTGACTCACTTCTGGCCAGTGGGACCTGTAAGGGGGCTGGTATGTGGAGGAGACCTTGGGGAAAGTTGTCCTTGTTTCTAAGACAACAAACACCAGAAGCCATGCTCCCTTTTGCCACCCAATTGTGTTTCATTTCTGGATGTCTCACTTGGGAAGGCAGTGGCCATCTTGCTTCCATCAGGAGGAGATCCTGAAAATGGAGCTGAGGACAGCAGAGCAGGTGGGAGGAACTTTGGCGGGTGCATCACCACCTCTGTGCATACATTCTGTTCCTTGTAGTTTTAGCCAGTTTGGGCCAGTGTCTCCTGTCTGTTGAAGCTCAAATCTTTCTGACAGATGCCCCTTTTATGAAACTATTCATGGCCATTATTGTCACCCTCCAATTCTTCCCAGGAGTCCCCCGTGAATGTGCAGGAAATCATAGAACATTAAACACTGCGTTTGTGTTCACACGCCTCCCTCCCTCACCCTGTGCCCTAGGCACACGGTGACAGCGCCAGCAGCGCCCCTGGCAGGACGTCTGTCAGAGCAGCTCAGGAATGCAGTCAGGGAGGACAGCACTTATCTGCGAAGGACAGCCACTGAACATTTCTGCAGAAGATTTTGGGAAGAAAGACAAACTCACATAATTTCCATGCTTCCAACAGATTCCCTGATCCGGTCTTCTCCGGGCATGCACTTTAGGTTACTGTGCTGACACACACAGTTTCATGTACGTACGGTCATCATTGTATCTTTATTTTATCTGGAACTACTGGAAGGTGAGGATTTTATCTTCGACATGCGTCCCCAGTATTTAAGACACGGAAATGTAAGTTATGTGCATTCAAGAAATACTTGAATGCCTATCTGTTTGCATTATAAGGAAAGCGCTGCATGACCAAATGAACCCCTTGCCCCTGTATCAGTCAGGGTTCAATCCGGAAAACGGAAGCCGTGCTAGGTTTTCCACTGAGACGTGAGTGGGGAATTAAGGCTTGCACACCGTTAGAGGGGCTGGGTAGGTAAGGGGCAGAAGCCGGCTCTGGGAACATCCAGAAGTGCAGGAATCTCAAGGGAAATCGGGGCTGCCAAAGTGATTAAGGGGCTCCTGGCGGATGTTTCCCAGGACAACCCCCCATCCCCACCCCAGCCACCAAGGACCCCAGGGGCTGCCAGCTTGCCCGCCTGCAGCTGGCGCCAAGGAAAACTGCTTCTCCATCCTTACCGCCTTCGTCATCTCATGGGGGTGCCTTCACTGGCCAGATCTAAGCTGGAGGAACGTAGGGAAAGAACTCCTGGGGAATGAGGTTCCTGGTTTTCCTCTGAGACACGGAGGGGAATTATGGGGGAGGGTGTAGATATCACAAGGAAGCCAAGTTGTCAACAGACCACCCAGCCACTCCCACCCATATATTAATAGGTAGTAAAATCAAAACAAAAGCAAAGAGCAATTGATAAACAACTCTCTTTAAATTATACCAAGGACAAGAGAACTCTGGCAAAAGCATTCGATAGTCAGGGAATTGGGTAAGAACGGAGACTTTTTTTTTTTTTCCTATTAAGTAATTTCTTGCTCAAAACTCACTCAGGTACCTGGGATCTGTCGCTGCAGCCAGATATAGCAGCATCGATCTCACTGGCACTTTCTTTAGAAGCTTGATCTGGAGCAGCTTTCTGAAATGCATAGCTCTAAAAGCTGATACAATTCGGTAAAAAGCTACACATTTGCTTGCAGGAGCCTTAAGTACACAGTAAAATGAAAGAAACGATTTCAACCAAGAAATTAACAGACTTTCTCCTCTTGATTTAAGTAGGAAGAAAGAGCTTTGGAGGAAAGTGGCAATGCTTCTAAATTTACACATGCCTTCGCACCTACGCACTTTTCTCCTCATGATCATCACATTTAGAGCTAACCTGCTTTTCTAAGATGAGCCTGGGCTGAGGGAGGAAGAACAGCTAACTGACCAGAAATGAAATGTATTCTGCACAAAGACTGTGGTGTTTCCAGAGGAGGAAGCCTGATGGTTTGCGACCCAGTTACAAACCCCGCCTCCAGGAAGCCCCCCGAGAGAAATCTGCAACCCCTTCGGTGCAGGGGTTCCAGAAATTTCGTAGGTTCCTGCGTTGCCTGCCAACACGAAAAAGCCCTGGGAAGTCGGAGGCCGCAGAAGCCCATTTGGGTATATCTACGACGTGGTGACTTGCTGAAAGCTCTGGTAAAATAATTGAGTGTGGAGCTACCAGGGAGAGCGTTAAAGGAAATGAAGTTTGGGGCAATTACTTGCTTTTTTCCCTATCCCTCTCACACATTAGCACAGGTGATTGAGAAAGGACCATCTGTGTGTGTGTGTGTGGTGGTAATCTAGCCTAAAAGGCTGCTAATGACATTCCATGTAGTAAGTGAGACCAGAAACACGGTCCTACAGGCAACAGCTTTGCCCACCAGCCAGTTCTCAGACTGGAGTCTTGGTCCCCGGGGCCTGGCATTGGCAGCACATCCCTCACACCTTTTGAGCAAGAAAAACTTCTACTCACCTCAGGACCTTCTACCCTGGTCTGGATAGCCGCAGCCAGGACTGGGGCCAGCTGTCTCCTCCTTTACCCCCGGTTCTCTCTGAGAGGCGCCTTCCGCCGCCATCTTCCTAATGTCGCTTACACAGCGACTCCACCGTCACTTACCCTGCTGTCCATGCGCCTGGACGGGTGAGCTGAGCACGGTCTGCCCGGCCGACGGTCCCCATCAGCAGCAACGCCCACTTGTTGGCATTAGCACGTGGGTGCTCCCAGGGGCAGCGAGGGGAGGCAGACTGAAATGGGTTCTCTAGGGTTTTGAGTGAAGTGCTCTCTGCTTGTGAGATTATTTTCTATCTTTTAAATAGAGGAAAACAGGAGTACATGGAAGAATATACTTCAGGGCCGAAGGGGCGAAAAGTCTGATTTAGGTATGAGGAAAAATTAGTATATTGGCAAGCATGACTGCATAGTATATTCAGAATTTTGATATGTGATGAATCTTGTGTGTCATTCTCTGAACTGCAGATGTTAGGGCTTCTTACACTGAAAGAGGACACCCTATCCACATAATACTCAAGCCTCGCAGTGCACTGATAAACATGTTCATTTCAGGGGAATTAAGAGATCTGCCGAAAGAAAAAGATCTGCTCTGGTGCAAAAGAATAGCAAGACCATACCTGCCATACTGTTCAGTTTTCAAAGCAAATATTTTCATGGGAATTATTTCTTCTTTATGTTAACATTATTGGTTTAATTTTTTTTAAAGATAGTGTTATGAAAATGGTCATAAATGTTATCTTGGTGTAATATTTCATCCTCTGCTTTTGCATCTGGCCATTGGTATATGCTGGGTGCCCTGCAGGGCTAAGTCCCGGGGGTAGGAAGAGGTCAAATGAGCAGTGAATCTTACAGCATAGAGGTTGTTTAGCGAGCTCGGGATGCCCTCACGAGTCTGTCTCACTCATTCAAATGTGGGCCACCATCCAAGAAAAGGATACTAGACGGTGAAGAGCAAGATGCAAAGACAATCGACTCTTTGGAAAGCAGCTCTGCATGCCCGGTCTGTGAGCCTTACCTGTGTGTGTTCAGGACAATGCAAAAGGCATTGGCTGAGGTAAAATGATCACAAGAGAAGTCAGGCTGTGTGTCTGCTCAGCAACCTCAGTGACCACCTGGGACTCAGCTCCCCCCCGCCCCCCTGGACCTTGGCTGCACTCACGGAAAGCTCATGGTGCTGGGGGGCCAGGTACTCTGCTGAGTGACTTTTCAGGAGGTGCCGAGGGCCCCTCAGGACAAATTGGGTCGTGAGGCGGCCAGGGCTTGCATCCTGGTCCCAGCAAGTACTACCTGTGGGGGTTACTAAGATGAGTTGTTCACTCTCTCTATTCTTCAGTTTTCCTCACTTGTGAAAGGGGTACCTTGTGGGTGGGTTAATATGAGGAAACTGCTTGGCGCGATGCCTCACACGTGGTAAACACTCGATACAGTGAATACCATCATGACTTGCAGGTCCTGCCTGCACGCAGCTTACAATCTAGCCAAAGAGTGGAAAACCCACGAATCAGTCTGAAAACTAGTGAGACTTGCTGCAGGGCACCAAACTCAGAAGAACTAAAGACAAGGAGAGAAAAATGAGGGCATGAGCTGGTTCAGGCAGTCTTTGTGGAGAGTGGGATATGGTAGAGCTTCAGAGAATGGGAGGAAGGTGAAGAGACAGAAAAGAGAAGGAGAAATGTTGGGCCGGGGGTGGGAGGAAGCCAAACCTGGGGATGGCAATGACTGCTGAGGACCGCGGATGGTGAGGAAACCAGCCAGTGCAGAGTAAGGATCGGAAAAAATGGTACCCAAGGGGGTGGAGAAGCAGACACCAGCATGCTATTCCCAGCTAGCCCCCAGTCTCCTCCTGTGGGATTCTGAAAGGATGCTGTAGGGCTGTGATTCTCCAAGTGTGGTTCCAGACCAGCAGCTTCAGCATCTCCCGGAAATCCATTAGACATGAATATTCTCACCTCTCCCCACACCCCCTATCCTGCCCCTGGCCTCCGAGACCCACTGAATCAGAACTCTGGAGGTGGGGCTTCCCAGTGATTCTGATATACAATAAAATCTGAGGACCACTGGTGGAATAGGTGGCAAGAAGACCCCTGTTCCCACCCCATCATTCCCACTCAAGCAGGTGCCCCTCCTGTGGGCAGCCCCAACACAGACTGGTTGGGGGTCATGCCTCAAACACATGTTCTTCAGCCTGAAGGAAAAATTCCAAAGGATGAGCCATGAAAATGAAGAACATGTCCCTCACATCTCAGGTGACTTTCAGACATCTCAACCCAGAACCTGCCGCTGACATCTGGGAGGGATTAGATTCTCTAGCATCCTATAAAGTGCATCTTGGGCCGTGAATGGCTGGAGGAAGATTTTGGCTGATGGCTGGTACATTGCAGTTAATAAGTGCTTCATTTCCTTTCAAGGATCTATATAGAAAACTTTATCATAGAAGATATTGTAATGATTTAAATTTTTCCAGAATAGGAAGAGCCTGAAATACAGCCTTCAACCCGGTCTAATCCACTTAAGAAACTGACACTCCGGTGATGGTTTTTCTGAGACAATCCAATTCCATCAGCCTCATGAAGGCCTTTGTATTATCACTGGCTACTAAAGCTTTTTAGTCTTTATTAAATGCTAGACTTGAGCAGGCGGCCATTTGGAGGATGGAGTGTGCTATTTGCTGTTAAGAGCAAACAAATGGCTCTTGGTTATAAAAAGGAGCATTTGTGGGAGGTAGAGGAGGTCACGTGACTTCCCTCAGGAAGGCGCTCTAACATCTACTGTAAGCACTTTTGCACACTTAATTTCAAAGTGCGAGTGATAAAACAGATAACTTACATTTATTGGATTCCTTCACTTACCTTAATTATTTGGTGCTGAAAACACAGAGACAAGTCTAGATTCATTCAAGAGTCTCCTGCTTCTGAAAGAATTCCAGAGTATTTTAAATTGCTTTTTTTTTTTTTCTGATGCATAAAATAGTTTTCACCTTAGACGTCGTTGCCTTTCAGAGGAGTATCCGGAGTAGACAGATGGGTGCAGAGGACCAGAGGGTGCAGGGGAGCCAGAGGACAACAATACTTAGAACCTTAAATTCCCACTTCCATCTATTGTGTAGGGAAAGGAAAGCAGTTTATTATGTGTCACTGCAAAACCTTCATCGAAAGGCCTAGAGGGAATCACAGGTGTCCCTGCATTCCTTGTCCAATTAATGCTCCCTTTCTGCAGCATTGGAAATCTATACAATTTGACAAACAAAAAATTAAAGCAGTGATATGAAACTGGCCTCAAACTCTTTTGATTTAAAATTCATTGCCTAATGGCGAGGATAGAATGGGAAGTTGTTTGTTGGTTAATAAAAATTCCAATTGAAAGCCATGTAAACTGGAGTTCATGAGCCAGGACATACTCTTCTTGTCAGAGCTGAGACAATGGGGAAGAGGAAGACAAAGCTTTCTGAAGGGTCCTTCACTTCCACTCATCAGATCCAGCCAATCTCCCGAGCCCGTCATATCTCCCTTGGCACCGATGCTCTTAGAAGCCACGGGTGTGACAAAACAGGTTTCTGCTTCAAAGTCACCTCCTCTGAGAGACATTCTTTTCTGTGCTGTTCTAAAATGCTAGTCCCTCCCTGTTTCTCAAGCCCCCTACCTTGCTTTGTCTTAATCATTCTCATCACAAGCTTATAGTTTATTATACTCCCATCTATCTAGTGTCTGGTTCTACTTTAATGTAAGATCCACAAGGGTGAGAACTTTGTTGAATTCACAGATCCTCTAACAGCAAAAGGCACATGGTAAACCCTCAATAAATATTTGAAAAAAAAATAAATAAAGGAATCATTCACCCCCCCCTCCACTCCATGCCTGGGGAATTAGTGAATCCCATTGCTGTTTTTCCAAGTATTATGATTAGTGATTTAATAAGCTTAGCTTTGTGGGAGTTTGAGAGGGAGAGATGAGACCAAATCAGAAGCAAGTGGAAAGGCTCAGGAAAGTTGGGTCCCAGTGGGAAGAGACCAGCCCAAAGACCTATCCATCCTTAGCCAATCCCTGCTGTCTGCAAGATGACCCTAAATCATGAGACAGTTTGTGTTTGCTTTTCATTTATCATTCACTCATGTACTTATTGAACTGTTCCACTAACCTATCTTTTGTGCCTGAGCAAAAAATTGTTTCCTCTTTTGGGCCACGCATTTATGATTTCACACACAGATGACATTTGAACAGAGGCCTAAAGGATAAGCAGAAGTTCTCCAATAAATGTTTCCATTTTCCAACTGTCTCTCCCCCTCACTCCCTTGAGTCTTGATCATGCTGCCTAGGGGTCCCTCCCATAATTAATCTCAGCGACCCCTGCAACCCTACTTCTTGCATCATGGTGGATGAAGCTATAGCCTGCCTGATGATAGCTGGTAATGACCTTCTGACCCCAGTTTGCTCCAGACAGGACACTGTGGGACCTTAGGCATATTTCTTAACCCCACTACGCCTTAGTATCCTCATTTGAAAAATGAGAACTTTAAACAGGATCCTCTTTATGCTACTTTCTAGTTCTAGAATCCCTCAAATGATGACACTTAGAGAAAAGCATTAACAAAAATATTTAAATTTAATTCACTTCAATTTTCTGGGAAGTTCTGCTATCCCAAGAATGTGTCCACAGAGAAAACCTCGTTCTATCCAATAATGCTAGATACGTGAGGTATTGCTGATGGTCCTCAGTCTCCTCAATGCAGCTGGAAGAATTAATTTAACCTTATGAATGCCCTCTTCCTGTGGAGGGGGCCAAGTGAATGTTTATAAAATCCCAGAGTATCTTCTGACACACCCCGAGTCTGAGTTGCAGGGGTGTGACTAAAGAATGCCCTCTTGCTTCCCAAAATGGAAAGCCTTGGACAATTTCTAGTTACCTGGTGAAATCTAGGAAATTATACAAAACTGAAGCTATCATGAAGGTTTTTTTTTTCCCCCTTAAGATTCTGTTAACTGTAAATATGAGTGACATAATTCCTTGGGATATATTACATTTTATTTCTAGAGCTTGTTAAAATTCACATTTCTACCTCCACCATGCCCTAAAAGAGGAAACCGGTGGCCTGGTAATGGCATGAGGCTCTGATCTGGCCAGGGGCCATGGACAGGGAAATCTGAGCAGATCTCTCAGTGTTGCTTACTGGGTAAACGGAATACAGCTTGCGTTAGTTGCCTTGTGTACCAAGGGCTTCGTTGTGAACGATGCTGTTTCTAATGAGCTGTTAATGCTCCGTAAAGACCACCACTGGTTGGTATAAAATGTGGGCTGGCAGCTGCTTTGAGATCAAGGTCATGCTGTGGCACTCTGACTTTCTCCAAAACTTTGACATAAAATCAAATGACCGAGGCCTTCCATTATTATCATGTGATAAGGCCTTTTTCCTTTCCAAATTCACTTTTTTTCCAGATAAAGTGACATAAGTGCAATTAGTTATTGATTTGACAGCTCTTCCAGTCAAAACAGACTGTTGATGTGTTATTTTTCTTGTCCCATTAGACATTAAAATTTGCTATTCTTTTCAATTAAATCTGGGACCAACATGTTTCTGGCACTTGATTTAGTTATTAAACAGAGGAAAATATGCTATTATATAACTAAGGGGATTTCAGCCTTTTACCAAGTTCGATGTTTACTATCAAAGACTAAGAATGCTAATGGAATCATAAATTTGAGTTTTAATGAGAATATGAGTTTTAATTGTTTTGTAGAAGTACCTTTTTAAATACAGTTTAATTTACAATAAGATATACAAACTTTCCACTTTTCAAAATAGCAAAGATCTGAAAGTGGGATAGCACACTCCATTGTGGAAGGTGTCAAGGAGACGGGTGCTCTTACATTGGTGGTAAGAGCCTCTCTGAATGGCATTTGGGGGAAAACTTCAAAATTAAAAATTTGCATAGCATTACATGTGGCTGGGTGAGGTAGGCCTCAGTGCATGAGGGTGGGGAGAGGTAGCTGGGGCAGCCTGAGCAAGGCAAAGAGGGGACCCATGCAAGAAGGTGAACAGGCATGGGGTGGCAGCCCACGAGGAGAGCGAGAAGGACATCTAAGTGGGTGGATGGCAGTAACAGCCATCCACTTCAGGCTTCAGAGCCCAAGTAGGACGAGGAAGACACTTGCATGGTGTGGGGCAGCTTGGCACAGGCTCCAGAGCCCAAGTAGGATGAGGGGGCAGAGGGCAGTGGGAGGGGTGGCTCAGAATGAGGCGCTAAAATCCAGCGGAATTTCAGTACAGAGTGTCAGCGTCCTAATGGAGTGAGGAGGGTGTCTCCACATCAAATCAGCCAATATACTAAGGATAATAGGAGACAGGATTCTCAGTGTTGGAGAATGGAGTTCCAAAAATGGAAAGGAAGACTGGAATGAACCCTGTGGTGTTGGATTGGAATTGAGGATATTGGTGTGAACTGACGGTTTTTAGTATATAGAGGTATTATAGAAAAAAAGTGTGATGTTACTATATATGTGTGTGTGCATGTGAGTGTGTGTATACGTGTACATGTAGATTCCCTCGTGGTGTCTGCTGAGAGGGCCTGCGAGCTGCAACCCCTCTGTAGCGAGGAACATATCTGGTGCCTAGATTTTGGTTTGTAAACACTTTTCTGTGTGGAAAAAAAACCCAAAAGTCCTTGGGATAAAGGAATGATACCAGGGCTGGGGGCAGAGAAATCAAAAGCTGAGCCTGAACATCTTGTGATGCAAGAAAACAAGGACATGATCAAAGGATGATCTATGAAATACCACGCCAGCTTGAGTGGGTTTCCACTGATGAAGGCTGGAATAACGTCCACATGGCAATAAGTAATGACACAAATGGATTATAACCTAGTGAATGAACCAGAAATCCATGAGGGCATGGTGATACAGACGCGTGAATGAATAAGTTGAAAGTTTGAAGAGGAATGGGATAAATACATGGCCTCCAAATACCTTCTCACAAAATACTTATTTTTTTTTTTTAGATTTTATTTATTCATTTGTCAGAGAGAGAGAGAACAAGCAGGCAGAGGCAGAGGGAGAAGCAGGCTCCCTGTCGAGCAAGGAACCCGATGCAGGACTCGATCCCAGGACCCCAGGACCATGATCCCAGCCGAAGGCAGCCGCTCAACCAACTGAGCCACCCAGGTGTCCCTCACAAAATACTTATTAATTATAAGGGCAGAAAGTCACTTTAGAAGCCTGGTGGACAGCTCCTTAATCAAGCAAAATTCACAACACCAGGCATAGGACAAACTGAAGTCATCCACCGCCTGGTAACATACAAAGAGAAGATGGCAGCGAAACTTCGGGAAGGCTATAAGGGTGCACACCTGAATCTAATCATGAGGGAACAGCAGACAAACCTCAACTACAGACATTCTGCTAATAACTGACTTGGAATCTTCAAAAGCACCAAGGGCATGAGCAGCAAGGAAAGTTTGAGGAGCTCTTCCAGAGTGGAAAAAAACTAAAGAGAAAACTAAATGCAACATGTGATTCTGGACTGAACTCTTTTGCTATAAAGGACTTTGGGGTAATTGGTGAAATCTAAATGAAAGCTAGGATGAATAAGTATCAGTGCTAACTTCCTGATTTTGGTGGCTGTGTTGCAGTTATATAAGAGAAGGTCCTTGTTTGCAGAAAATATATAATAAAGTATTGGGGAGCTGGACCATCATGTCAGCAATTCACTTTCCTACAGTTCAGGAAGAAAAATTCTTTGCACTGTTCTGCAACTTTTCTGAGTTTGAGATCATTTCCAAATAAAAAGCTGAAGAATGTACATACAAATTCCACTTTTACAAAGAAGGTACACATGTAGGTTTTTGTCTTACATATACTTTCACATGTGCAAAATGTCGTGTGTACAATAATGTTGATGCATTGCAGCAAAAGATAGTATATAATAAGAATTGGATAAGCAGAAGCTTATTTTTATTACTGTTACCTTTCTGTTCTTCCTTAAGCATCCCGTAGTGAGGTTTCAGAGCCCAGGGGGCTGAGGAGGGCATCCTCGTGAGGTGGGAACAGCTTGGCCTGAGTAGGCTGTCACTGTGGGGGGTTGGGGTGTTCTAGAACAAGATGACACAACTGAGTATAGTTCTCAAAGTCAAAGGTATGAAAACTGAATTTACTCTTCCCCTTGTTTATTAGCTAAGCTGTCTACTTTAAAAAGGTCATCTTGGAAATCATCATGAAAAGAAGGGAGGAGGCTTGTACAACAGGCTCTTAATTCCAGCTGCATATTACAAAGGGAGCTTTAAACAATGACCATTCCTGGGCCCCACACCCAGAGATGCTAATTTAATTGGTCTGGGCATCACCATCTTTTTTTAAAAGATTTTATTTATTTATGTATTTATGTATTTATTTATTTGAGAGAGAGTGAATGGTGGGAGTAGAGGTGGAGCAGAGCAGAAAGGCAGGGAGAGGGAGGGGAAAGAATCTTAAGCAGACTGCGCTGAGCTCTGAGCCCAAGGCAGGGCTCCATCTCATGACCTTGAGATCACAACCTGAGCTGAAACCGGGTCTGATGCTTAACTGACTGAGCCACCCAGGTGCCCCTGGGTGTCACCATTTTTTAGAAGTTTCCTAGGTAGTTCTAATGTGCACCCAGGATGGAGAACCACCTTCTGTCCCCTTGACGGTGAAAGGTATACATCCAGTTTCCAGGACCCTGAAAATGGGCTCTTAGGCATGGCTAAATCGCTTCTTCTCCGACATCATTCATTCAAACTACAACCATGCAAATTTTCATAACCTCTCTGCACCATCTACACTATTATTAAAGATTTTACTTCTAACTGACCCTGTTTTACTTAATTTTGTTGTAAAAAGAACTTTCTAAAAAGAATGTTACTGCTCTGTGTGGAAAATCAAGATGACTCGCCATAAAGAGAATGCAAAGGTAAAAAGCAAATACTCAAATTCCCCCAAAATATTATTACATATTTTTAAAATTTGAAAATTAAATAAAACGCTAAAAAATAATAAGAAAAAAATGTACATCTGAAATGTTTCTGCATGGGTTTAAAACTATAAGCAGTCGTTCATAAAAGGCATCATTTAGTCAGATTTTATTTAGGTTAGGATGAAGATGAGTTTCTAGGCCAGTGAAATGACTGGATTTTTTTAATAGTTACTATTAGCAAGTTCGGAGAGACCCTACCAACATGTACAAAACTAGAAAGGACATAAAGGACTATTTGAGCATTAACTTCTAATCCAAATATAAGAGGCTTTTGTTCAATGAAATATGGTTTCAGGAAGTAATTGTAAGAGTTCCAGGTGCCACTAACATTAAGGATTACTACCATGGGGATGTATAAAATACATATACGCTGCTGAGGTTTAGGTATTCATTTAGGACATGTTTGTAGTTTAAAACAGGTTTCTCAACCTCAACCACGCTGACATTTTGGGCTGCGTAGTCATTCATCACGAGGGCTGCCCTGAACACTGGAAGGTGTTTATCGGTATCTCTGGCCTTCACTCAGATGCCAGTGGCACCGACCCCCCAAACCCACGTTGTGACACAAAATATTTCCAATCGGTGCCAAATATCCTATGGGGGCGGGGGTGGGGAGGAAGGAGGGCAAAATCTTCCCTAGTGGATGATCACTATGTAAAGGTCAGGAAGCCTCCTTTGGGGAAGTAATTTGTTTCCAGTAAATTATCCTGAGGTAACCAGAAATGTGCATAAACTGTTGGGGTTCTTCTTCCCCCTTAAACCACAATGCTTTTTATAACATACAGAAATGGAAAATCACCACCATGCCCAACAATAAGGAATTGCTTAAAATACTTATGGCACAGCCATGTGATGGAGTACTGTATGGAAATTACACGGCAGAGGCCTATTCACTGTCAGAAAGTTCAGCACAGACCGATTACATTTCCAGTCTCCCCGAGAGTTGCATGGAGGCCAGGTGGCCAGTGAGGCCACTGATAATGGAGTGGGAGGAAGTGTGTGAGGTTCGGTGATAAACATGAGATTGTCTTTACCTGTCAGTCCTGCCATGTGTCAGAAGAAAGTGCAGTTAGGATAGTCTTCACACAAAGGGTAAAAAATAAAATAAAATAATAAAATAAGGTCCTAAACACCTAAAGGAGAAAATTCTACATCCCAAACCTGAAGGGATAGAAATTACTGGGCATACATTTTGTGTACCTTGCGCAGAGCATATTCTGTACAATTTAGTTGGTACAAACAAAGATTAAAAATACAGAGCTCCAGGATGTTCTGTCACGGTTGAACAAACCCAGTTGCGAACATGGTTTTGTTGAAGAAGATTTCATTAGATTGCATAAAAGCGCCACCCCTGTTTAGGACTAGATGTTTGTAATCTTTCTGCTCTATTTGCTGCATGAACATTCATTATTTTAGATCAAAGAAAACAGAGGAAACCACTCACACTCCCCCAGTGTCTCTCTCATTAAATTTAATTATTTTCCCAGTTCAGTCCTCTTTGTTCACAATTGTGTCCAGTGAGAGAAACAGGTCTTAGGAAACCCAATTATGTCTGAGGCAGTTTGAGAATCAGATAAAAGGGTTGGGGGCTGGAGCTTAAGAAAGACCTGGTACGAAATAACTCACATTTCTAACAACCTGCCATATTAAGAATTCTCCTCCTTGGTGGGGGGAAAAATTCTCCTCCTCGGGATTAGTTTTGAAAGCACTTTGCCTTAAATATAGGCATTTTCCTGTTTTAATTTCTGAAACTGAAAAGAACGTATTTCATTCAGAAAGGAATGGAAACGTTTTCTGTATTACTTTATAGCACATGAATTTAATTACATCAGGCAATAAAGGAATCGCAACGCATTCT
Source organism: Potos flavus (assembly GCA_028534135.1). Lineage (NCBI taxonomy): Eukaryota > Metazoa > Chordata > Mammalia > Carnivora > Procyonidae > Potos > Potos flavus. The sequence continues at coordinate 69,982,759 of CM052886.1, forward strand.
GCAAAGTATTTTGGTAATATTGTGCAGCCACGGGTTTCACTTGTTTTATTTAATGAACCTGTAATATACATATAAATGATTCCTTCAAACAGAGGATTTGATTCCCAGTTCACTGGGGAATGAATATACTGGTTATTGTCAATGCATAAACCATGCCCAATTAAATGTTTCAGCAGAAATAATCTCATTGAAATGAAGACCTGACAGCACAGCTTAATGTAATTTATTTTACTTCTCATTTGTTAATAGAAAATAAGAGCTTTGTGTTCCAAAGACAAAAATAATGTGTTTTAACTTTCAAAGGAGTGCTAAAAATGAAAAATTAGTGCTATGTCTCATTCGTAGGCTCATCTTGACAGGACAAGGGAGTGTCAACATTGCCCAAATACCTGAAGAGTCAGAGGAAGGCTCTGGAGTATGGCATTCCATGTCTCCAACCGTGGCCTCTCACGCTTGTTAGCTACATGCGTCGTGCCGTTCCTCTCTACCTGGGAAACAGTGATAGCCTCCCTCCCCTAGGATGCAGGGTAGTGCAGCCGTTGCTGTGAGGGAGGCTCCGGAAGAGCCTTGGGCAGAACCTTCCCCAGAGAAAGGAAGAATGGTCTGGGTCTGATTGTTTCATGCCACGTTCAGCCATCTGGGCAGGACCTCAGGAAAGTGGGAGGCTGCCAGTGAATGGGGTGGGGTGAGGTTGGAGGGAGAAGACCTTCCAGGGTGCTGAAAGCCTGAGCAGGACTGAATCACAAATGGTTGAGTTGTTTCATATGTTGAAACCTAATCCCCAGTACAATAGCGTTGGTAGATGGGACCTTCGGAAGGTAATTAGGTTGTGAGGGTGAAGCTGTCACGAATGGGGTTAGGGAGAAGAGACCCCAGAGAACTTCCCTGCCTTCTAAGACTACCTTGTGAGGACACAGGGACAAGACTGCTGTCTCTGGGGGCGCCTGGGTGGCTCAGTGGGTTAAGTCTCTGCCTTCAGCTCAGGTCATGATCTCAGGGTCCTGGGATCCAGCCCCGCATCGGGCTCTCTGCTCAGCAGGGAGCCTGCTTCCTCCTCTCTCTCTGCCTGCCTCTCTGCCTACTTGTGATCTCCCTCTGTCATATTAATAAATAAAATCTTAAAAAAAAAAAAAAAAAAGACTGCTGTCCCTGAACCAGGGAGCAGGTTCTCACCAGACACCAAATCCGCCAGCATCTCAGTCTTGAACTTCACAGCCTCCAAAATTATGAGAAATATGTGTGTGTTGTTTAAGCAACCCTAGTCTATGGCATTTTTGTTATAGCAGCCCCAAATGGACTAAGACACAGTCTAAATGTACAGGATGATGGTTAGGAGGCAAAGCTGGTTTTATTACTTTTTATTACAAGTATGGGCTAATTTTTGCTATGAAATATTATATCTTCACTGTAGAAAATGTAAATCATATGAATTAAGCAGAATAAAGGAAAAATTTTAAGGTGTATTCCTATCACTTTAAAGAAATAATCATTGTCATTATGGTAGAGTCTGTCCAGATTTTTTCCTGGTATATATTTAACTCTTTATTAAAAGTATGCATTTTAAAGATTATTCTCAATTTGATTTTTAAACTTAGTAATAGCTCAACAACATCTTTCTATATTACTATGCATGCATCTACATAACTTTTCATTGCTGCATACTATTCTGTTGTGTAGCTATAATATAGCTTATTTAAACAAGATGATATTTAGTTGTTCCCATTTTATTCTATTAAATGCTAGCCCATGAAAAAAACATTCTTGTGTCGTATCTTTGTGCACTCATTTGATTGCACTTATTTCCTTAAGATGAACCTTAGAATTAGAACTGATATGCCAAAGAAATGCATACTTCATAACTGCTTTTGACACATAGTGCTAAACTGTCTCCTGGGGTGAGTAGCCTCTGAAATGGACCCAGTGATCCTCACTTCTGGTTTTGTGACCTCAGATGTGGGAACTTGAGTGTGTGCTAGACTGATGTCTCTGACCAACAATCAGAGAGGACCAGAGACCTGTTTCCAGCAGGGAAGTGGATCCTCCACTGATTGAAATCTGTGGCCCAACTCAACCCCTTAATTGCAGTCTTGGGAGAGACCCTGAGCTAGAAGACCCAATTAAGCTGTACCCAGAGTCCTAACTCATGAAACTGGTGAGATAAAAAATGTTTATTGCTTTAAGTTTGGGGCAGCTAAAATATATCCCCCCAGCACCCCAAAGATTATTCTAATTGAGTGTACACAAGATTCTAGTAGCATTCCTCAGTGTGACAACCAAAATGTCTCTAGGTATCGCTAAATATCCTCTGGGAGCAAAATCATCCCTAGTTAAAAACCATGGCTCTACACCCAAAGTGACTGGCTGAAGACATTTATATGTAAAGCATATTCTAGACATTCTTAAAAAAAAGGAAGAAACAATGGAAGGGAAGGGAGGGAAGGTGGGAAGGAAAAAACGAAAAAGAGGGAGAGAACGAAAAAGAGGGAGAGAACGAAAAAGAGGGAGAGAACGAAAAAGAGGGAGAGAACGAAAAAGAGGGAGAGAGAAAGAAAGAAGAAGAAAGGAAGGAAGGAAAGAAGGAGGAAAACTGACTGACCTAGGCCAATCTCTCAAGGCACTCACATTTCAAAGAAGACACTACAGACATAAAAGTACACAAAATGCTTGATATTATGGAATTACATTCCACATTCAAAAGAACTAGGATAAGCTTTCAACTTTTCTTTATCAAAAAAGATAAATCTTAATATCTTTCACATTAACCCAAGTTGAGAGACCAAGATCATTTCTAGATTCTATTTATTTTGCAAATTTGTTAAAAATGCAGGACCAGAAGTGGAGAGGAGCAGGGGTCCAATGGTAGGAATTCCACTAACAGCGACTTTGAGAAAACAATATAAACACTTTGAACTAAAATAGCCTCTAAAATATCATTCATCTCCCAGGAGTGCTATTTGTGGAAGCATTTTCAAATGTATAAGGTATTACCCAAATGGTAGGGAATGTGTAACTATAGTATACACTCAGGATTACCTTCTCAAGGGAATTATAGTATCATTTACTTATTTTTATCTATTAGCTCAGCATATATATTTGGAAGGCTCTAATTTTATTCAAGAGCATACAGAGAAGTGAGGCACTTTTTAAAATGGTAATAGAAGCCAAAGAGAAAGGCCTCGGAGACAGAATAGCTTGGTGGGATGGGCTGTGATTCTAGTGCAAACAAAATTATGCCACCAGTTTCACTTAGTTTGACGCAGAACTGGTCAAACAGACACTGAGAGGCCCACAGACACTGAGAAGTCTTTGGCAATAAATACTTAGAGGAAAAGAGTTGGAGCACTCTCTGATGAACAGGACTGACTTCATGGGTATGCAGCAACCTTGACTCTGAAGGGCCCTTTGCTTGGTGCAATGCTCTTTGGCCGCCATCTTGAAACTCACTTTTTAAACAGGAGTCCTTGTATTTTCATGTTGCACTGGGCCCTGCAAATTATATAGCCATTCTGTGAATGAAGGATGTTTTCTCAGAGTAGTTACAAACCAAAAGAATCTCATTCACTTCACCTGAAATTGTCCCTCCCCCTGTCCCCTAATGGTAACTTTCCTATCTCTAAGTTCTTGCCTGAACACTGATAGTCGTACATCTGCTGGGCCCTTGGCATGTATCAGGCTCCAGGCACTTTCTACCTGTTAAGTATGTTCGTGTTCACAGCATCTCAGTAAGAGTTCTGTTCATTTTACACATTTTACAGATGTGGTAATAGTTAAGGAATGTGCCCAGGGTCACACAGCCAGTAAGTGGGGAAGCCAGCATTCAATCCCCTGTCATCTGCTCCATACTCCCATACTCCTGTCCATACTATGCTGCCTCCACTCATAGCTTCTCTGAGACCAAAATGGGTAAAATTCACACTACAGACACCATGTTGCCTAGCATTTAAATATGGCAAGTGCAGGACAATTTCACGGGCCAAAGATATTGGTCATTCTTGACTCCTTTTCTCTTTTTCTTATACCTCACGCTCAATTCATCAACATTTCTGAGTTATTTTTAAAATTCCAGAGTTTGATTTCTCATGGCCTTTCCAGTATCCACTCTGGTCCAAGGCATTGCCATTCCTTCCCTGGATAACATGTGTTTCTGTGGACCGTCAACGCATATTTAAAACGTGAGTGAAAAATAAATAAATAAATAAGATGTGAGTGAAAAAAATAAAAAAATAAATGTGAGTGAGATCATGGCTCCCCTCTGTCCAGTGGGCTCCCATCTCACTCAGAATAAAATCTTTCCTGTGTGCGGCCTGTGTGGCCCTAAGTAATGTGGCCTCATCTCCCACCCCTGTCACCCTTGCTTATTCTGCTCTAACCTCACTGGCCTTTACGTTGTCCCTCAGCACAAAACAAAACTACCAAGACTTCCTCGTCCCAGATCTCCACATGGGACTCTCAGTTGCTTACTTCACACATGTCTCTGCTCAGATGTCCCCTTACCACAAAGGCCTTTTCTGACAACTCATCTAGAATAGACCCCATCTCCTGAGACACTGTGTCTCCTCACCTTGCTTTATTTTTTCCTTAGCGCATATGTTTATAAGCAAACCAAAGAGGTCCTCTGTGGGTTGGCCTCTAGGTTGTTAGCTCAAAAGCCTGCCTGAGCCAAACTCAAATTTTTATACATTCAATTATTTAAAAAGTAGCCCAGCCACGCAGATTTCCAGCCATTCAGAACCTGCCTGTTCTGTATACTCCTTAAAGCCTTGCCCAACTGTTGTTGTTCATTGATAAGATAAGGCACTATAGTTAGAAGGCCCCAAGCCACTGCTGCCTTCAGAGCTCTCTGACCCAGAGACTTTCTACCGTGCTGCTGAATGATATCACCTAGACACAGAAGCCCCCTTTCCAACCTCCCCCTTCCCTGGGGTTCCCTTTGCTCTCCTCTCCTTCCGGATACTACCCCCTCACTACAAATCACTAGACAATCTCCTGCTGTGAGGAACCTCCCTCTCGGACAACCCCGACCAAGTGCCACCCAATAAAGCTTGTTGTGTGTTACTGCCCCTCACAGTTATGTTTTTCCTTGATCAGCCCCCAAATTCTTCTCACTCAACCCCTACAAATTATCACCTTTATGTATTTCCTGTCTTCTCATAGAGCAGGGCCTCTGTTTTGTTCGAGAATGGCCCCCACACCTGCAACATGTCTGCACATGACTAGTAGACATTTAGTATGTATTTGTTGAAGTAACAAATGAATATATGAGTCATCACTGTTCTTCATTTCCCTTCCACCCAGTCACATTCCTTTATACTCATGTATCATCACCATCCAACAATAAATTCTCTTTCACAAGATAGCAGAGGACATGCCAGCGTATTTAGTGGTGAAATATAAGGGAATTTGCAATTGGGAAACCATTCCCAGGTAAAGGAAACTAGACCCAGGTCTTACTGTGTACAGTTCTGGCTTGAGATTTCCGTACTCCACCTTGCCACTCCTGGCAATACTTCCTTCCTTAAAGTCAGGAGTTGGCAAAAGAGAAATGGAAGCTGCTAGCTCACAGAACTTCTGTACACTTCTCTGTGACTTCAACCTCAACGCCCGCACACTGCCTCTCACAACATTTACATAAAGACAGACAGGCATCATCCTTTTAGAGGAGAACAATTTAATCCACTTATTACAAGAGAAATGGATAGATTGGTGGTGAATTTAAAGTTCCTACCTATAATATTTACTAGCAGGCATTCATGCATTCCTAACGGCTTTAGGATATATGTTAACTATATATATTAAATTCTACTGTGCATTTGTTGGTAAAGCATGAGAGAAATTTCCTACACTCCTCAATATAATCGGAAACCCCTTTCAGAAGAATGCGGTTGTAGCTGTGGTTTACTTGGGCATGTACCATGCATCAGCCCACGTCAGGCCATTTTTAGCAATTCACTCCCAAGGGCACACTTTTGTCTTGTCATCGCTTTGAACTATTCTACTCATGACATCTCAAATTCTAACCTGGATACCTCGTGCTTATCCACTGAAACCTCCTACTTCCCCCACTGACAAATTCTACTAAGCCACTCTTCCTTCTTATCAAGACCACCTAGTTCCTTACACCCTCCTGGTATCCCCCCGCCTCAGCTAGAACATTTTCGAAGCACAAGGATTTTTTTCTACTTTTGTTCACTGATGTATCCCCACCTCTTATGTCTTTTTTTTTTTTTTCTTTTTCAGTTTATTTTTTTT
>CM052886.1:69998855-70118698 GCA_028534135.1 Potos flavus
CAGCTATTGTAAAGGGAAGGAAATAGAAGTGGAGAACTTCAATTCTGTTATTCTATGTGACCTTGTGGATTTTTTTATCATGTAAAACAGTGAAACTGCAAAGCGTGAGGTGTGATGTATCTGGTTGGAATGTCGCACATCTTAGCGTGCAGATACAATATTTTACTGAGTTTGAATTCTATCTTTATAGAGTTGAACTATAGCCCCCTTTTAAAAATTTTTGACTAAAGAATGAATCAAGAAAACAAAGCTTTCAGTCAATGGTACCATTCAGGAGTAGCAGTTATTTTAAGAGCACAGTACTTAAAAAAAGAGAATTACTTTTGCTAGCACTCCCCATGTTGCACACTGATCAAATGTGCAAAGTGGTCAGGTAGATCCATATCGAAGATGGTGAAGTTCAAATAAAGGAATAATTCTCGGGCTTCTTCCTGTTTCTGGAAAACTGTTGCTAAGCCCACAGAAGAGTTGTTGAAACAACTGAATGGTGACAGATGGGCAGAATCATGGTCAATCTGTCATGGTCAATGATATGACAAGCCAAAACCACGACACATATTCACAATGATGTCAGGCACCAATCAAAGAAATCATTCCCCATCTTTATGTAGGTCTTGTATAAATTAGTCTTTGAAATTCTGCAGAGTTCACTTCTTTTGGAAGCATCGCTTTATGAGTGGCTCTTTTGGAACTTTGGGAAGAAATGTATTCATTCATTTAATTCTCACCTCATTGATGAAAACCAGTGCAGAATATGTGTAAAACAGTGAAAAGAGCTTCCCGGACTAGATGGCGTATTCATTATGGAGCTACACGGTCAAAAGAAGTTTGAAAAGTTAATTTCAATCTTCAAAGTGCTATGTAATCTGAAAGCAAATGTGGACCCAAGAGGATTAATTTAAAATTTCTCTGTGTTGCATGCGATTTTTGTCTCCTGAGTTATCTTTTTTCTGGTTGTGAAGTTTTAGATGAGGTTAATAAGACCCCAGAATATTTGTAAACAGCCAAAATCAGCCTTGAACAACAGGGACACAGCCGACTTTAAAATTGTTGCTTGAAGATCAACACACAGAAATTCTGAAGAAAGCTATAATTATGGCACATACCATTGAAAGGACCAAAGAAAGACCCACCAAAATGTTATCAAAGTGAAAACATCTGAGCTACAACAGATGCAGAAAGAAACCTTATCTGAATTTCTCTTATCTGAATTTCTCTTATCTGACTAAAGCAGATAAGAATCATCTGTCATAGAGGCAACTGTCCTTGGGCATTGGAATATTCAAAAAAAATTGTGTAAACAACCTTCATCAGAAGCTCCCACTCTTTCAAGCTCTGACTCAGCGCCCCCTCCCCTTACTAAGCTAGTATGTAAATCTTGATCCCTAGATGTCTCCGTAGAGCACTTTTACATGCACAGTATATTTTTGTCCCATTAATGTGTCTATTGTCAATTAATTTGCAGACCCCGACCACTCAGACCTAAGCTGGTAGAGAAAAAGGTTTTTCTCCCAACAACACACACACACAAATGGATATTTACATAGAAAAGAAAAGTCAAATTTTAAAGAAAAATGCCAGGAGAAATAACAAAAGGTGTTGGTTTTACATTGCTAGGAGATCTAAAAAAGGCCGAGACTGAACCATCTCATTATTCTTACCAAGAATTAAGCAAGGGATAAAATAATGTCTCTGATTTTTGCAGAAGGAAAACCTCATACATTTTTATGGAATATGATATAAATTTATGTTGAGTTTATAGTAAAGATAAGTGAAATCTTTTTGATTGGAGACTTTTAAAAGCTGTTAGAATAGATCCCAAAGAAACAATGACATGTTTAGTATTGCAATTGCTGGAATTTTTGTGAAATGGGATTTTTATGAATCTCTGCTGAACTTATCCTTATGCTTAAGATTTTTCACTACTATCTGTATGTGTGTTGCTTTGTGTGAAAAAAGCTTTTGAAATTAAAATGAACAAAAAAGTAGTTCTTCAACCAACCATGAGGGAAGGGAAGGTAGGTCGACAAATCTAACAAAGCATGACTATGTGCAGAAGATCTGTTTTGACAAAATTAAGATTTGAAGATGGAAGCTGTAAATGTCCTTCATTACTGTGCCAGACCAACATGAAGGCATAATTTCCCCTTTTTTCAAAAACTGCATTATTATAATTAAAATAGATTAATCCATTACTTTTATCTTGGTTCTGCAATGTTTTGTTAATTTTTAATAATTTTTTTCCGGGCACAGTTAGTTACAAAAATCAGTAAAGCATTTTTCACTGTTTGCATCTCTTTTCTGTCAGTTATTATTGCTTATTTCAGTTTGTGATGATTACTGAAATACTTTTTTCCTTTTTAGAGATTTTATTTGTCAGGAGAGAGCACAAGCAGTGGGGAGTGGCAGGCAGAGGGAGAAGCAGGCTCTCTTCTGAGCAAGGAGCCTGATGCGGGACTCGATCCCAGGACCTGGGGATCATGACCCAAGCTGAAGGCAGGTACTAAACCAACTAAGCCACCCAGGTGTCCCCTGAAATACTTTCATGATAGAGAGGAGGGGGGTATGAACTATCCATCCTGGGTGTCAAATGCCCTAGGTGGGCCTGCAGGTGCTTGAGCCCCTTCCTCCTCAGCCTCCCCCTCCAAACTTGCTTTCCACCCAGCCTCTCCCTCTGCCCTCTGCGCCATCTCATCTCACCTCAGTCTGGGAGGTTAAGGTTGAAATGGAGGTTTTGTATCAGTAAAGTCAATCCACAAACATTTAGACACACCTCTGATTATTCCTTAATCTAGAATGAGGGGTACTTAATACGTTTTGTTCTCAGAATTAGCCTTTGTCTTCAATTCTAAAAGACAAGAAAGGTTTTGATCAGCCCCTCACAACCACCACAAGTTATAGAAAAAGTAGACACTTGTCTACTTGTCTACACTTGAATCACTTCTATTAAACTTGATCATACCAGATTGTCATTACTTCATATGAATGACTTTCCCTAATAACATTTTTTTTTTAGTTTCCAACTTTAAGTATTCTACATCAGTTAAACTTGTAGTTTTAAAATAGACTAGTAGAGCAATTTAAAATATGTGATAATATAACTTTATTGCACAGGAGAAAGAAATAAGATGGATTAACTTCTTTGCAGCTGATGTAATACAAACAGGATTTGCCAGTAAGGGGGAGTTTTGCTTCCATTTCCAGTTGGAAAAGATAAAAATGGTTGCTATGCCCAGAGTCATTTTGCAAAAAAGCTGTATACTTATTAAATTAGGCTTAAAAACTTGAGAGTATGGGACATAAATCCTTCCTGAAATCTTTCAGAGTTGCTCTCAGGCAAGTCCTATTCCAATTTCTTCGTCTGCTTTTGCTTCCCCAGGCTAGAAAGTATGAGCATTTGAGGGTGAATGATTCTCTTTGTGGTTCCCTCCTGGGAAGAAGTCATCAATGCAAGACCGCAAATGAGCAGCTGAGGCGGTGTTTCTTGGTCGATGAGCCAGAAGGCTGAGCGAAGGGAAGCCAGCTTTTGTTTTTCTTTCCCTCCTGATCTGGTTGGCAATTTAGGCACCTGAGATCTGTGGATATGTGGTCTACTCTGCGTAAGCTAACCCTTCAAAGTGGGGCCCTCGGAATACTATCGCAGAATGGGTAAGAGAAAAACAAGCCAATGCAGCTTAGATGTCTTTTGCTTCGGAAGAGGACTTATACTTTGTTTAATGATGTCTTTATAATACCCACTGCAGGAAAATAGAAAAATTAAGGATTTTGAAAGTCTACCTTTTATTTAAAGAGAATGTTGGTTCTGGTTCACTGACACAGAGGCAGGAAAATTAGTAAATTGAGTTCAATCATCATGATTAATAGCTTCCTGAGAAAGTCTTTAAAATTAAACATCTACTATCTGTTAGCAAGAGAGGCTATCTCGATCTGATTTTTAAAAAAGAATTCCAAAATGTTTAAAGACTGGTACTTCAAAGGAAAAAAGCTTAATCAGAAAGGTGGTACAACAGGGCTTGGTTTACATAATAAAGTCTTTTAATTTGGGCTACACCAGCAGCGTTAGGCCATTTCCCTTTTATCATTTTTTTGAAGTATCAATACTTCAGTGAAATCTACTGGGACCTGAAATAAATATTTTCACATTTAATTAAGATAGGCTCCCAGTCCTATTAAGTCATAGACTCCATGGGTTAAGTGCCTCAAAACCTTTTTCAAATGCCTTTGTTTGACCCGCCTTTCAAATCAAGTTTGCCTAGCATAGGAAAACAACTGTGAAATTATAAAGAGATGTTCATTGGCGTTGTGTTTATTTTATTCATTTATGGTTAATGAAGTTGACTGAAACTGCAACTAGATTTCGCCTGCCCGAGAAGCTTTCTAATCCCATTCTTCTCAAAACAGAACCTAGCCGTTTGTCCCAGAGGTGGGGTTAGCTATCTTAGTGCTTTTTCCCTCGTGGCTACAGTAATTGATCAAGGTGTGAGTCTGTGGCCACGAAGGTCATCATCTTTCCCTGAAGTGGATAAATAAACACTTAGAAGGAAAAAATTACTCTTTCTCTGGCTTACTAAATTAGGACTCCCAGGGCACAGGTTTCCTGCCACAAGGAGATCAATAGGAGAGAGCAACCAAGAATATAAGACCCAAAAGAATCCTGGCCCCAGTGATCTGTGGGTCTCATCTCTCAGCTCTGGCTCCTGAAGCCCAGCCTTTGGGTTTGTCATTCACCAAGGTAGCTCTTCCAGCTTTCTGAGCAACGAATCATCTCTTTTCTTTCCTGCTTAAAAATCATTTGAGTTTCTGCAACTTGCAGCCAAAAAGGCCAGACTAATATACATGCCATTTTACAGCACTTATTTCTGCCTTTTTTTTTTTTTTTTTTAATTTAGTTTGTAGTTTACATACAGGAAGACTTGCTTTTGGGGGCAGGGGAGGGATGTGCCGTTTTATCAGTTATATTAACTAACAAATGCAGACCGTTGTGTAACAACCACCATAATAAGATACAGAATAGTTCCATCACACCCCAAAATACTGATTCTTTATGGTCAATCTCTGTGACCGAGCTCAACCCCTGGGACCCAGGGATTTGTTCTCTATCTCAATAGTTTTGACTTTTCCAGAACGTTGTATAAATGGAACCACATAACATGTAGTTTTTGCATCTATCTTCCCTCACTTAGCACAGGGATTGGTAAGCTTTTTCTGTAAGGGCCAGGTAGTAAATATTTTTAGCTACCATACCACATGGGCCACATGGTCTTTGTTGCAACTATTCAAATCTGCCATAGTAACACAAAAGCAGTCACAGACAATCAATAAATGAATAAATGTGGTTGAATTTGGCCTAGAGCCCAAATAGTTTGTTGGCCCTTAACTTAGCATAAATGTATTTGAGCTTCATCCATCTTGTTGCCTGTTTGTATTTAACCATTCAACAGTTGCAAGGTTTGTTTGGATTGTTTCCAGTTGTTGGTGATTATGAATAAAACTATCAAGGTTTGTGTACAAGTGTTTGTATGAACTTGTTTCATTCTCTTAAGTAAAATACCCAGGAGTGGAATTGCTGGGCTGAATGATTATTTCATATGTAGTTTTATAAGAAATTGCCAAACTATTTTACAAAGTAACTGTACCATTTTGCATGCCCACCACCAACATATGGTAATTCCACTCTTTTTCTTTGCTAGCACTGATACTGTTAGGGGTTTGTTTTTGTTTGTTTTTTGCCACCTTAACAGAAGTATAATGGGATCTTGTGATTTTGATTTGAATTTCCCCAAAGAATAATGATGTTAAAATATCTTTTTAGGTGGCTGGGTGCCTGGGTGTCTCAATTGGTTAAGCATCTGCCTTCAGCTCATCAGCCTGGGTCATGATCCCAGGGTCCTGGGATCGAGTCCCACGTCAGGCTCCCTGCTCTGTAGGGCGTCTGCTTCTCCTTCTGACCCTCCTCCCACTCATTCTCTCAATCTCTCTCTCAAATAATAGATAAATAAAATCTTTTTTAAAAGTATATTTTCAGGTGCCTATCAATCTTCTTTGGTGATGTGTCTACTCAAATCTTTTGCCCATTTCTTATTGGGTTATTTTCTTTCTGTCAAGTTTTAAGATTTTTAAAAACATATTCTGGATACAAGTTGTTTGTCATATGTATACTTTGTAAAATTTTCTATCAGTCTATAGCTTGGCTTTTCAGTTTCTTAATATCATCTTTCAAAGAGCAAAAGTTTCTATATTTTGATGAGGTATGTTAAAGAATATTTTTCTTTTGTGGTCATGTTCTTGGAGTTGTTTCTAAGATCTTTTCCCAGTTTGAGCTCACAAGGATTTTCTCCTAAGATTTCTTCTAAGAGTTTTATAGTGTCATATTTTACATTAGGTTTATAATCTATTTTGGGTTACTTTTTGTATGATACGTATAATGTCACCGTTCTTTTCTTTGCATATGGCTGAATGACTATTCTTTCTTTGTTGAATTGCCTTTGTCTCATTGCCAAAAATCAATGGACTATATTTCAGTGAGTCTATACCTGGCCTATTGATTCTGTTCCATGGATCTACAGGTCTATCTTTTGCAATTATCATACTGTGTTGATTATTGTAGCTTAATAGGAAATCTTGAAATCAGGTGGTGTTCATCCTACAACTTTAACGAAATTGTTTTGGCTATTCTAGTTTCTTTGCCATTCTATATAAATTTTAGAACTTTTTTCTATCTAAAAAAATCCTGTCAGAGTTTTGTTTAGGATTTTGTTAAATCTATAGGTCAGTTTGGAGAAAATTAACTTCTTAACAATATTGAGTCTTCCATTAACATGACTCCTCTCTCTATTTACTTAGGTCTGCTTTGATTTTATTCATCAGTGTTTTATAGTTTTCAGCACAGAGAATCTATATTTTGTTCGATTTATACTTTGTATTCTTTGTAAAGGACAATTTTCTATAATTTCAATTTTCAATTACTCATTGCTAGTATATAGTGATACCATTTATTTCTGTATATTAACTTTGCATCCTATGACATTGTTAAACTCACTCGTTTGTTCTAAAAGCTTTTTTTTTAGATTTCTTGAAATTTTCCACAAAGCAAATGTTATCTTTGAATAGAGTTTTACTACTGCTTTCCCAATCTGTATGTCTTTTCTTTTTCCTGTTTTATTACACCGTTTAAAACTTAGTGTGATGCTAAGAGTAAATATGGTGAGAAATAAACACGGTGAGAAAGGATATCCTTACATTGTACCCACTTAGGAAGAAAGTGTCCAGTCTCATGCCATTAAGTATAATGTTGCTGGAGGATTTTTTGTAGATGTTCTTTACCATGTTGAGGAAGTTCCCTTTTATTCCTAGTTTTGTAAGAATTTTATTATGTATCATTAGTTAATGTAGTGAATTACATTGATTGATTTTTCTGATGTTGAAACAACTTTGTGTCATAGTGAATTATCCTTTTTTATATGTCATTGGATCTTATTTGCTAATACTTTGTTGAAGATTTTTACATCTTGGACATGAGAGAGATCATTCTGTAGTTTTATTTTCTTGTAATGTCTTTGTCTGGTTTTGGTATCCAATAATACTGGTCTCATAAAATGAGTTGGGAACTGTATCTTCTATTTTCTGAAAGTGAATTGTAGTATTGGTATAATTTCCTCTTAGTATTTGGTAGAATTCTCCAATGAAACCATTTGGCCCTAGAACTTTCTTTGTTGGAAACTTTGCAACACAAATCCAATTGTTCAAAAGATATAGTACTATTCCAGTTATTTATTCTCCTTGACTAAGATTTTGTAGCTCGTGCCTTTCAAGCAATTTCTCTACTTTATCTAAGTTACAGAATTTATGTGAATAAAGTTGTTGTCAAACCCTTTATTATCTTTTTAACGTCTCCAAGCTCTGGAGTGATATATCCTTATCTTTATACTGATGATCTCTATACTAGAGGTTTATTAATTTTATTCGTTTTTTTTTCAAAAATCTAGATTTTCACTGCACTGATGTTTTTTCATTGGTTTTTTTTTTCTCTTTTCAATACTACTGATTTCTGCTCTTTATTATTTCCTTCATTACACTTGCTTTGTGTTAGTTCTTTTTAGTTTCTTTAGGAGAAAGTATAAAGCATTGATTTGACACTTCTCTTCTAATGTAAGATTTATGCTATAAATTTCTCTCTAAGCATTATTTTAGCTGTAGTCAAAAGGTTTGACATTGTGATATCTTCATTTTAATTCGGTTCAAAATATTATCTAACTTCCTTTGAGATTTCTTCTTTGATCCATGTATTATTTAGAAGTGTTTTTTTTTTTATTTCCAAATATTTGGGGATTATCCATATATCTTCTTCTTATTGATTTCTTGTTTAATTCCATTATGGTCAGAGAACATATTTAGTATGATTCCAATTCTTTTCAATTTGTTATTATGTATTTTTGGCCAATGACATAGTCTATCTTGGTGAAGGTTTCACATGCACTTGAGAAGAAAGTGTATTCTGCTATTGTTGACTGAAGTATTCTGTAAATAAATGATGATATTTTCACAGGGTATAGAATTCTGGGTTGACAGATGTATTTTTGGGCATTTTTCTTTTTTCTTTCCAAATTTTATTCAAATTCTAGTTATTTAACATATAGTGTAATATTGGTTTCAGGAGTAAAATTTAGTAATTTATCACTTACATGCAACACCCAGTGCTCATCCCAGCAAGTACCCTCCTTAACACCCATCACCCATTTAGCCTACCCCCTACTTATCTCCCTCCATCAAGCCTCAGTTTGTTCTCTATAGTTAAGGGTCTCATGATTTGCTTCCCTCTCTCTTTTTTTTTTTTTTCTTCTCATATGTTTATCTGTTTTGTTTCTTAAATTCCACATCTGGGTAAAATCATATGGTTGTTTTTTTTTTAAAATTTCACATAGCATAATATACTCTAGTTCTATCCACATCATTACAAATGAAAAGATTTCATTATTTTGATGGCTGAGTAATATTCCATCATATATATATACTACTTCTTTATCCATTCATCAGTTGATGGACATTTGGCCTTCTTCCATAGTTTGGCTATTGTTGATAATGCTACTATAAACATCGGGGTACATGTATCCTTTTGAATCTGTATTTTTGTATCCTTTGGGTAAATATCTATTAGTGCAATTGCTGGGTCATAGGATAGTTCTATTTTTAACTTTTTGAAAAACATCCATACTGTTTTCCAGGGCATTCCAGTTTGCATTCCCACCAACAGTACATAAGGGTTTCCTTTTCTCTGCATCCTCACCAACATCTGTTGTTTCCTGTGTTGTTAATTTTAGCCATTCTGATAGGTATGAGGTAGTTTTCATCATGGTTTTGATTTGTATTTCCCTGATGATAAGTGACATTGAGCATCTTTTCATGTGTTTGTTAACTATCTGGATGTCTTCTTTGGAGAAATATCTATTCATGTCTTCTGCCCTTTTCTTAACTAGATTATTTGTTTTTTGAGTGTTAAGTTTTTCTTTAAATATTTTGGATACTAACCTTTTATCAGATATGTCATTTGAAAATATCTTCTGGCATTCTATAGGTTGTCTTTTAGTTTTGTTGATTGTTTCCTTCACTGTGCAGAAGCTTTTTATCTTGAAGTCTCAATAGTTCATTTTTGCTTCTGTTTCCCTTGCTTCCAGAGATGTGTCTAGTAAGAAGTTGCTGCAGCTGAGGTCGAAGAGGTTGCTGCCTTTGTTCTCTGTGATTTTGATGGTTTCATGTCTCACATTTAGGTCTTTCATCCATTTTAAATTTATTTTTGTGTATGGTATAAGAAAATGGCCCAGTTTCATTCTTCTGCATGTGGCTGTCCAGTTTTCCTAACACCATTTGTTGAAGAGACTGTCTTTTTTCCATTGGATATTCTTTCCTGCTTTGTTGAAGATTTATTGACCATATAGTTGTGGGTCCATTTCTGGGTTTTCTATTTTGTTCCGTGTATCTATGTGTCTATTTTTGTGCCAGTCCCATACTGTCTTGATGATTGCAGCTTTATAACATAGCTTGAAGTCCAGAATCATTATGCCTCCACCTTTGCTGTTCTTTTTCAGGATTGTTTTGGCTATTCAGGGTCTTTTGTGGTTCCATACACATTTTAGGATTGTTTGTTCTAGCTCTGTGAAAAATGGTGATAGTATTTTGATAGGGGTTTCATTAAATGTGGAGATTGCTTGGGGTAGTATAGACATTTTTACAATGTTTGTTCTTCCAACCCATGAGCATGGAACATTTTTCCATTTTTTTGTGTCATCTTCAATTTCTTTCATAAGCGTTCCATAGTTTTCAGAGTACAGATATTTTACCTCTTTGGTTAGGTTTATGCCTAGGTATCTTATTGTTTTGGTGCAATAGTAAATGGGATAGATTTCTTGATTTCTTTTTCTGCTGCTTCATTATTTCTGTACAGAAATGCAACAGATTTCTGTACATTGATTTTATATCCTGTGACTTTGCTCAATTCATGTATTAGTTCTAGCAATTTTTTGGTGAAGTTGTTCAGTTTCTATAGAGTATCATGTCATCTGCAAATAGTGAATGTTTGACTTCTTCCCTGCCAATTTGGATGCCTTTTATTTCTTTTTGTTGTCTGATTGCTGAGGCTAGGACTTCCAGTACTATGTTAAATAGGAATGGTAAGAGTGGACATCCGTGTCTTGTTCCTGACTCTAGAGGAAAACTCAGTTTTTCCCCATTGAGGATGATATTAGCTGTGGGTCTTTTGTAAATGGCCTTTATGATGTTGATATATGTTACCTCTATCCCTACATTTTTGAGGGTTTTTATCAAGAATGGATGCTGTATTTTGTCAAATGCTTTTTCTCATCTATTGAGAGGATCGTATGGCTCCTATCCTTTCTTTTATTAATGCAGTGTGTCTCATTGATTTGAACCACCCCTGTTGCCCAGGAATAAACCCCACTTGATTGTGGTGAATAATTCCTTTAATGTACTATTGGATTCCATTTGGTAGAATCTTGTTGAGAATTTTTGCGTCTATGTTCATCAGGGATATTGGCCTGTAATTCTTGTTAGTGGAGGTCTTTGTCTGGTTTTGGAATCAAGGTAATCCTGGCCTCATAGAATGAGTTTGGAAGTTTTCTTTCCATTTCTATTTTTTTGGAACAGTTTAAGAAGAATAAGTATTAACTCTTCTTTAAATGTCTGGCAGAATTCCCCTGGGAAGCAATCTGACTCTGGCCTTTTGTTTGTTGGGAGATTTTTGATTACTGACTCAATTTCTTTGCTGGTTATGGGTCTGTTCAAATTTTTTATTTCTTCCCATTTTAGTTTTGGTAGTTTGTATGTTCCTACGAATTTATCCATTTCTTCCGGATTGCCCATTTTCCTGGCATATAATTTTTTGTAATATCCTCTTATGATTGTTTATATTTCTGTGGTATTGGTTGTGATCTCTCCTCTTTCACTCATGATTTTGAGTCCTCTCTCTTTTCTTTTTGATAAGGCTGTCAATCTAGTTGTTATTCCTTTGTAATAATAGCTAACACTTTTTGAGTGCCTGCTCTGTACCAGTGTGCTAAACACAAATACAAACTCACTTGTACTTCACAGCAAACTTATGAAGAAAGTAGTGTTAATATTTCATGTTCTGGGGGCACCTGGGTGGCTCAATCAGTTCAGCATCTGCCTTTGGCTCAGGTCATGATCTCAGGGTCCTGGGATCAAGTTCCGCTTCTGGTTCCCTGATCAGCAGGGAGTCTGCTTCTCCCTCTCCCGCCGCCTCTCCCCTCTGCTTGTGCACTCTCTCTCTCTCTAATAAATAAATAATTTCATGTTATGTATAAGGAAACTAGAGCACTGAGAGTTGAAGTACCATGATCAGTGTCCACAGCCAATTAGTGGTAGAGCTGGAAGTGTGTATTTATCTTTATCATGCTCAGTACTCTTAGTGTGCTCTTTGGTTAGTAAATTAGGTCTTTCAACTCTGGAAAATGCTAGCTCAAATCTATTCAAGTAGTGATTTTTCCACTATTCTCTTTACTCTTATCAAAGCTTTGTTGGCAAAGGCCCTGGTGCTCCAGGAAAGAAGATTATTTCTGATGACTTGTTGCCAAGGAACTTAAGTTTACCTCAGCTTTTAAATCATAATCATAATCATAATCATAATACCTCTTTTGTGTGTCATGTTCTACTGTGTTAAAAATGACTCATGTACATTATTTAACCTGATTCTCATCACAGTCCCATGACACTGTTTGGGACTATGGTATCATTACCCCCATTTGATAGAGAAGGCAAATAGATCTCAGAAAAACCAAGGGCCTTACACAAGATTACAAAGTTATTGAATGGCAACTGGACCCATGACTGAAGAGTGAAGTTGAGGCACCACAAATAGACTTTCACATCTTGACTCCTCTTTTCATTTCTCTAGTCACTTTTCTTATTTTTTCCCGGCACTATAATTTTTCAACATTCCTAAATACCTCAGGCCATTTCAGAGCTGACATTTCTCTTCTCTCTGCTTTCTGCTTCCTCTATCCCTCTGTGGAGCCCATGGAGCAGGAGACCACTTATGGGTCTATCATAGAGAACCTCATCTATGACTTCTTTACCAAATTTGTCCTTTTCCGTGCCTGCTTCTTTCCCACCAAATTCTGAGCTCCTGAAGAGGCAGTGGGGGAAGGGGGATTGATTCTTACCTGTCTGTAAATTTACGGTTCTTACATAGGGCTTAGGCAGTACACAGTGAGTGCGTAACATTTTGTGAATGAGTTAATATTTGAAACACAAAAAGGACTTTCAGATACAACATTTCTATGAAGTTTAATAGTTTGAAAACACTTTTATATGTCAATGCTAAACTTTTTACTTTCAAGCACTCTGAAAAATACTAAATACTGCATTAACATATGTCAAATGAATAATTAACAAATTAACTAATGAGTGAGTTAGTGGATCATAACAATAAAATAATACGATATCTCCATATGTGTTTAATAATAACCACTCTCACTTTAAAATTTAATGCAGTCAGTTTCATGTGCAATTACCTCTTAACCTTTACTGACATTTAAATCTATAAACGTTTATGCGATGTAAAATGTTTTAAAATTTGTCAGGGAATCTGAATGAAAAGTATGAGCAAATACAAACTTGCCATGTTAGATATTGATTTCATCATTTCTGACCTGGGAAAATAAAATCAATGTTTGATAGGGCAGCCGATGACAAATGGTGGGGGCTAAATGAGCTTCCTGGTGGGGGCTAAATGAACTTCCTGTTTGTATTCATTCTGATGATAAGTGAAACAAAAGGGATCCACTGTGAATTACGCGTGTGGCAAAGTTGATTAAATCCGCCTGCGCGGTCACAGTGTGATTGAAATATCATTGGATCCATGATGAGCTGCTCCTCCGATGCTGTTTGCCTTGTGGGAGAAACAGGCAGGCAGATCTTCCTCGGTTCAGTGATTTTACTGCATATATACAATTTCAGCCAAGTGCAACAGAAAATACTTAGAATAAGGGCAGCACCAGACAGACAGCCAAGCCATAAATGACAGCATTGGTGTTTCAGAGAGTCCTGGTGCAAGAACAGGGCAGCTTGATAAGCATTACGAAAGGAGCAATGGATGCCAGGCATTCCATTACATCGTCAGAGCCAGACTAAAGAAGATCATGTCTCTGCTAGTTCGGTAAGCAGGCAAGGAAGGAAAAATACAAGCAGATATTGAGGAGAGGAAAATGTAAAGGCACTCGTGTCACACCTGAGCCAAGTACATCATCCAAGATTAGAAGAGGAATTTAGGAGCGGGAGGGGGAGGCACCACTGCAGAGAGAGAACCCCCATCACATAGGTGTTGGTGCTGATCTACTTGCCTTCTCCATTCAACAAATGTTAATAAAGATCTTGCTGAGATATGTGAAGAATGCAAAGGGAATGGGTCACATCTGTGCTGGGGTAACCCACTCGGTTAAAAATGCCCTTTGCCATTATCAATTTGACTGTAGTTGGAGATGATGATGAAGAACAACGTCTGGTTCTTGCATGAAACACATTTTCCAACAGAGTCAGAGAATTCTATATTACACTGGATTACATTATTATATTATCACAAAGATATTTACTTTGGGAGGCATTTAGCATATTTTGGACCATAGGAATGTTGTTTAGGAAATGACTTCTTCAAATGCCTGACCATTAGTATCTATTTCAGCAGAGGGTAATAGTTCGGGGTGTTTTATTTATTTATACTGTATGTTCCAATTCAGCAATTTATTTATTCCCTAAGGTAATCTGGTATTCTCCCAGGCCATTTTAGCAATCTCTTTTAGACATGTCCATTAAAACTGAATTATACCCCTCAGCAGGTAGATATTAATACTAGGTGTCAGTTATTTATAAAGCATTTTCAGTTTGATTCTAACATAACTACGGAAAGAGACATGGGTCCAGAAGCTCATAGGTTAAAATATCTACCAAAATGAAACAGGGGCCTTTTGTGGGACTCTGCATTTGTAGGTTTTCAGAGCAGCTAGCTGCAAGCAGGTTAACATAATCACTTCACAAGCTGGACGTGAGAACTGGGGGAGTTGAAGGGGGAACATTAGCAGATGTGAGTATGATGCATTTCGGTAGTTTATGCTATTTTAAATAATTCTTTGAAATGTTATTCTAAGCTTAATAATGACAAGGCAGCCTCTGTCTTGACTATATTTTCTCAATTATTTGGCATTTGGAACAAATGCTTCATTTTACATTACATTACACTTGTTTAATTCAATTCAATAAACATTTTAAAGCTTCTACTTATACTCTTTTCAACTGAGAAGTGTATCCCAAGGGCCATGTGCTAGAAACACTAACTAGGTAAAGCATAAACTGTGGGGTGGTTTCTGGAGTCTATATTTTACACAGGAGAAAATTTAAACATTTTTATATTAACTTTATCAATACTACATGATAGATTTGAAATAAAATTCACATGAATTTTTAAGAGAAAGAACAGCTTCAGAGAAATTCCTTCTTAAAGCATTCTGAAGGCATATACTCTCCTGCTGTAAGTGGTATGTAGGGAGAAAAATGTGAGAACATTCTATGCGAGACAAGTTATTTGACATGTAGGAGTGGGACGTACACAGAGTCTAACCCTGGTCCTTTAACTCAGACCTTCTAATTAGAAAATGTGTTCACAATGAACACACACAGAAGATGTAGAAAGACATGAAGGAAAGATTAATTCTATTTAAAAGTGTCATGTGAGTGTTGATACTTGGAAAGAACTTGGAAATCCGAGTAGAATTCCAACAGGTGGAATGTGTGAGAGAATTGTCCAGATGAAGGGATCAGCCTGTGCAAAGGCACAGGGGCATGAACTGGCATGGTAGATTTAGGAATGAGGAACATGCCATGTGGCTGGAACATAGACACAGGGCAGAAGGAAGAAGATATGTCTGAAGTTGTGCTTATGTATATTTTTTCTGTGTTAATCCAGATTAATCAATGTCCAGCCTTTAAAGGAATCTTCCTGTGAAGAATTAATTTTATAAAGTGAAAATAGCCTCCTCATTTATTTACAAAAAGATTGAATTTTAAATTCATTTAGATTGGGACACAACTACTTTTATCATCTTTTATAATAGATTAGATGAGCATTTCTACCCATTTACCCACAGAGGGGTTTTGTTTGTTTCCACATAAACAAGTTTATATTTACGTAGTCACATGTTCCAGACATGCCAGTCTGGAACACTGGCAAAGACTGCCTCGCTCCTCCAAAAAAAGATGGGAAACCTCTGAAAAATGGTACTAAGCCCAGTTTTATCTAAACATTCATGCTTCTCCGAGACTCAGGGGAAGGCCAAGGCTTGTCCCAGATGTCAGGATGATCTGAGAGAGAAGCTTCTTCCCTGGGCGAGGCCTGCTGTATTCCTTTTACCAACACATCCCAGCAGAGGCTTGAACTTAAGTGTACCAGAAAACCAGTCATCATGATAACACCAATTACAGACAGTAATTCCCAATATTCTCATGAATATGGAATAAAGCAAATATATCTCATTGATTCAATACCAGTATTTCCTCTTCAACAGTTGGAGGATTACCATAGGGGTCTCTCTTTATTTCCACTCCCCTTACTCAGAAGTGCATCCTTGGTTTCCTATGAACGTTATCAAGGAATTCTAAATTGTGAAAAATCAGGAATCATGACCACATTTAAAATGTCACTGGAGTAAAAACAGCTGTGGAGATGGGAAATTATGTCAGCATCAATAAGAATATTAATTACTGACCCACACTAAGGTCATAGAATGACATACATGGAAAAATAAACTGGGGCCTTGTCAGGAGAATTTCATGGTGCATGAGACAGGTGGAGAGGGATGAGGTAGAAAGACTGACCAGACCAAAGGGCAAATGCATAACGTGGTGATTCCTTGTCATGCTCACCACAGCTAAGATCTGTGCACCAGCTTTCCAGGGTCAGGAACTGAATTTTGCCAGTGCTCCCAGAGTTCTCAGGACAGAGTGATACACAAGCCAAAAAGTAAAGCAAAAACTTCTTATGTGTTAGCACAATGTCAATCCATTAATCCTGGGATTAATGGTCAGGTCATACATTTCTGCTACTCAGAGCACCCCCTCTGACACCAGGATCCCAGGAAGGCATCAGAAGCCTGCTTGGCAAGTTTGGAGTTAGAACAAAAGAAGGGGAGGAGAAAGAAAGGTAAATCGTAGAGGTCTCACTGCAGTCCCCCCCAAAAAAGGAATGCCTTTTGCTATGTAAGAAGCAGCATAGTGTTGGGTATGTGGATTTCGGTTTGAGTTCAGCCTGGCCATTTACCACCAGTAACCTCTGGTTACAGCCTCAGTTCGTTCATCTGTAAAATGAAGATAATAGATAAGAGCGATGTAGATGATAGCAATAGGTAACTTTTTTCTTTCTTACTCCAAAGGGCTTATGGAGACAAATTTCACATCCAAGTCCAGGGTTCCACTGCTTTGTGTTCTAAGAGGTTTTATTCTAATACTTGGTCATGAAATAACATTTTCTTCGATTAGCCTTCAGGTTTTACTTTTCATCTTTAGGATTCATCCATTTGAAGTCCACCTTGTATGATCTGCTTCCCCGTGCTCCTTGCAGACTTCCCCTCCCCACCCCCCCCATTCCCCCCCCCCCCCCCTCCCGCCGTGCGGAGCTCTGCTAATCCACGGGGGCTTGAGTGTGCTTTTGTTGGGGCCTTATCGAGTTCTCCCAAATCAAACTCCATGTTCAAATTCCATTTCTGCCACTTATCAAATGTCTGACATTCACCAAGTAAACTTAATCTCTATAAGCCTGTTTCTTCCTCTGCAAAGTGAGTTTATAATAATACTCACCTTACAAGGTTGTTGTGAGGATAAATGAACTAATGCATATAATGCACTTAGTACAACACCTGGTACATCATAAATGGTCGATAATGGTTGTAATTACTACCACAGATATCCTAATTGGCTCTTCCTGGAATCTTCCAGCATTTTAAGTAACTTTTGTAAATTATTGGTCTCATTTGCTATGTTGATTTGCTAGTTTAACTTTCAAATGTAACTTTATTTCTAAGCGTCACCACCAAGTGCCAACTACTAGACCTAGAGCACAAAGACCTTTATAGACTCTCCTAAGTTTTATCTAATCGAAAGTATTACAAATTCCTATACATCAGAATCTATAATGGGTAGGACTACATTATGACCA
The DNA here is from genome assembly GCA_028534135.1 of Potos flavus. Taxonomy (NCBI): domain Eukaryota; kingdom Metazoa; phylum Chordata; class Mammalia; order Carnivora; family Procyonidae; genus Potos; species Potos flavus. The sequence continues at coordinate 70,016,587 of CM052886.1, forward strand.
TAGACCCTTTCTTCCTTTAAACAAAATAATTTTAAATTATACTTTATGACAGAATTGGTATAAAAATATACTTAAGGCTGCATTTATTATTACATATTCATCATTATTATGTTCATTGTTTTTTCTGATTTTATTTTTTTTTAAGATTTTATTTATTTATTTGACAGAGAGAGAGAGATCACAAGTAGGCAGAGAGGCAGGCAGAGAGAGAGGGGGAAGCAGGCTCCCTGCTGAGAAGACAGCCCCATGCGGTGCTCGATCCCAGGACCCTGAGATCATGACCTGAGCCGAAGGCAGAGGCTTTAACCCACTGAGCCACCAAGGCGCCCCTTTTTTCTGATTTTAAAAGAAATTAAAACTACAACATTTTCATGGTCCCTAAAGGGCTTACGGACCCTAGTGTCTACTGTGTGAAAGAATAAGTCAGGCCTGATTTAATGGTGGACTCAGACTACAGTGAGAGTCAGGGAGCCCTAGCGATACTGTTTCCTCAAATGAAGCTAAAGATATTACTACAGCTGTTTTGTTAGGTAAATATTACAAAAATCATTTTTGTAGTGAAATATTATAGAATGATAAAGAGTCATACCTCCTTGAGACCACCTAGTTCAACACCCATTGTTCATAAATAAAAAAATTAAGACTCAGTGTCAAAGTGTTCAGCTTGGATCCGTAGGGACTAAGAGCTAAAACCCAGTTCTCCTAATTACTGGGCAGTATTCTTTCGACCACACTATCCATTGCTCTTTAAGGCTTTATTTGAGCTTGGTTTTTAATTTGAGCTCATGTTACCTGAAACATTCTCTGTAAGAATTTTTTTGTGTTCTGGGTTTATAATACTGACAGTAGAGAGGAATACCCTTTCCTACTTCTTGTGGCCTTGTTTGGAACCATTTGGTCAGAACCATTTGTCACTTTTGTCCTATCTCACAATACCTCCACGGCACCTCTACTCCAGAGAAGTGGGTTGTCTGGTCACGGTATCCTTGGGAGAGGGCTCCTTTAGATATGCACCTCCCTAGGAACTGACCTCTAGAAGGGCCAGGGAGCAAAGTCAGAGAAAGGGGAACTAAGATTTGTCAGGTGCTTATTGTATGACAAGTTATTAACTGGGTGTTTTATATCTAATGTATCTTTTAATCTGGAAAGTAGTATCTTGTATCTTGAGCCCTTCCACTTGCTAAGTGACTCAAACAACTAGGGAAGGCAAAACATAACTGGTCTCCTGAATATACTGGCTTTCTTAGATACTATCTTATTGGGAGCCATAATTTTGGAGTGGATTCCAACACTTACTTAGTCTTTGGGGTTGTAGATCCAAGCTTCTTTAAGAGCCACATGTATTTGAATATTATACTCTCTGGCAGAATGTTCTAAGTGGCATGGTAACAATGATTCTAGCTTTGCTATAATGCACAGGTTAATTATATCCTTGTCACAATGCCAAAGTATGGCTTCATTACCCAAGGGATTGTGTTTATCTATAGTGATTAAATTAAGCATCCATCGACATTTCTGAGAAATACTCTAGCACTATTTTGAAGTCTTCCTAATCCACCTAGATTAATTCTTTTGTATATAAATCATCAATATTTCCATAGGATAGTTTCCATATGGATCATTCCCATGTTAACATACTAAAATAGTATTTAAGATGAAATATTTAGCCTAAATGGAGAGGCATTAAAAACAAAGACCAGCTGTTGTATCTATGTACTTGGTAAAAAAAAAACAAACAGCTGGAATCAATATAGCATTTGGACACATGGCTGAAGATGTGCTTTTTGTGAGGAATGTGCCTTTGAAGGAAATGAACTTTTGCATTTGTATACAACTGAAGTGGAAAATAGGGGAGAACCTTGAAAGCCAGAGACTATCTTCAGTTACACGACATGAGTGAAGAATGAATGCTTTGAACGTTACTGATTACAAGACAGCCATAATAAAACAGCGTTTTAATTAAATCCTGCACACAGTCCCAACTTTGAGCTAAATTTTAGGAACTGAGAATGAATAGAACCTCTTACGTTATCTAAGTGGCCTGCACATATTAGATCTGTGCTATCCAAGATGGTAGCACTAGCCATTCATTCAATAAAATACATTTTAAAATTCAGTTCCTGGTCTCACTAGACACATTTCAAGTACTCAGTAGTCACATGTGACTAGTGGCTACTGTACTGAATAGTGCAGATATGGAACATTTCCATCATTACAGAAAGTTTCTTTAGACAGTGCCATAGTAAACATTCAATAAATACATCTTGAATGAATGAATGAATGGATGCCTAAAATTTGAGAGGGGAGAAAAGATATTGCTCTTGTAAAAAGCTGAACCAGTCCTCTTAAAAGAAGACATAATATTTTTTTGGAGGGAGGGGGTATGGGTAAAGGGATAGAATGACCTTTTAAGAAGTATAATGTCCTATTCCATTGACATGTTTTAGATTTCTGTGACGAACTTCTCTGAAACGTTCAGTAAAGTCTGTTTTGTTCACGATGAATTGTGTGTGTGGGGACTTTTTTGAGGAGCTCAGTAAGGGGGCTTTATTTCATAGGGGGGGTCAGCATGGTGTGGAACAGAGGCCAGACATAAGGAAGAAGGAACAAGAAGTGGAGGAGGTCATATGTCACCAAGAAGACAGGCACCTTAGGGAAAGATTTGAAATTCCATAGGCCGGAAAGCCAGGCTCAAGCCAACTTTACCTCTAATTAAAGTACCCTGGCTGCACTTTAATATAGTGTATCAGGAGTCGGCAGGCCAAATCTGGCCCACCTATCTGTATTTGTAAAGCCTACCAGCTAGGAATGGTTTTTATACTTTTCAATGATTGTGAAAAAAAATCAAAAGAATAATATGAACACATGACAATTGTATGTAATTCACATTTCAGTGTTCATAAAAAGTTTTGTTGGAACACGGCCACCTCATTTGTTTACAATTGTCTATTGCTGGTTTTGTGTGACAATGGCAGAGTTGAGTGTTTGAGGCAGATGCCAAATGGCCTGCAAAGCTTAAACTATTTATGTTCTGTCTCTTTATAGAAGAAATTCCCAACTCCTGTATTATCTCATCAGTATAGGGAGAGAAGGGATCTACATACCAGATATCACAAAACATTCAGGCCAGGAATGGGTTGCACTAAAACAAGGCTGCCTCATGGGGAACCATTACAAAAGAGAAGGTTTTAGAAGATTAGGAATAATGAGAGGAGTAGAGAATTACAACAGGAAGGAAACCTCTACATCAAATGTAAATGTCTACATTTTTATTGCTGATGATAGCAGAAAATTGGACAGATGAAAAGAAGACTGTGTGACCTAAGACAATCACTCATCTAACCTTTGTGAGGATCAGTTCAACTTCAGGCAAGTGTCCATCTGTGATTCAGAATAGTCCAGCACCAGATGGTTCAACAAAGGCCTATTTAGTGCCTCCTATGGGAGGGCCCAGTGCTAAAGTAAATGTGAAGGAAGGACGGGAAGCCTAAAGTTGGGCCCTTATTCTCCAAAAAAACACATAATCTCCTTGAGGAGATAAGGAAGCATATTGGATTATTGGTGATAAATGTGGCAAATGAAAAATTGTGGAAATAAGTTATAGAACCAGTGATGAGATGAAATCAGCAGAAGTAGTCAAGAAAGACGTCCTAAAGAAAGAAGGAAGAAGTAGCTTGAAGGCTGACTGGGAGGAGGAGAAGGAAGAAAGGCATTCCAGATGGGGAAATGGACAAGCAATGGCTGGGCATTAGATGGAGAGAGGTCTCCTCTTTTGATTGCTCTAAAAGAGGAAAAGTCGGCTAGGCTGCATCAGGTAGATATGATGGGGAGAAGCTAGAGATAAAGAAAAATAGGACAGGGACAGGAGTTTGGGGAGGTTTTTGAAAGCCAGGAAAAAGGGTTTCCCAGATTGACAAGGAGAAACACAGTATGTTTGCATAAAGAAAAAGGATAAGAAATTGGTATTCGTCAAGGCAATAGCACAGGGAAAAGTTACATGAGCACAAAGAAATCAGACAAGTCTGCTGATATTCTAGTAAGAGAGAGATGAACAATAAGAAATAGTGCACACCTTAGACCTTACAAGGTAGGAAAGAAATTGTGTTAACAGACACATCTTCTAGAGATTCCAAGGACAAAATGTAACATGAGTCCAAGAATAAAGATGGGAATTGTGCAGCCAGCTCTGTGAATTTAGGCACATCATGGAATAGCCAACTGCTGGCCATACAGCCAATGGCTTTATTTACATGAGGATCTGGTGAACTTCTTCAAAAAGATAGTGAGTAGAAGCATTGGCCCAGACAGCTGGCTCCTTAAAAAGTATCCTACATGACTGAGGAATCACAGATGTCCCTTACTCTTCTGAACAAAGGATTAGAATAAAAAAGGCAGTGATTCAAGAGGGGAGAGGTTCAGAGAACATTTGCTAACGCTACTAAGCCTGAATGGGGGAGTGTGAGACATTCTGAGTGGAGCCCTGAGTAATATTATTGGCTCCTGACACAGCCTTTCCAGAGCTTCTCTCCAAGTTCCTGGGAAGAAGGCAGTGAAGAGAGTGTAATGATCCTCAGTGAATCCAAAAAAAAAAACTTCAATCTTGGAGACACTGCTGAAAACACATAGCACAGTCACCATCTTTTTTCCCCCACCTTCTCTCTTGACCAGTTCAGTGTGGCAACAATGAGAGTGAACCAGCGGCCACACCACTGACCTCTGCAGCTGACAGGTGACCACATCCCCCTTAGTAATGCTGAGAAACAGTGATCAGAGCCATGAAGCTTGGAGAATACCATCCTAAGTGATGCTCAGTGCACATAGGAAAGGCCATGACCCCTTGTCCGTGAAGATGATAAAAGGAGCCAAAAGACTTCCGTTGCAGAGATTGAACTAAAATGGCTAATAGTAGATGCTACTGTTTTGGGTTTTTTTTTCTTAATTTTATTTATTTATTTGACAGGGAGAGAGCACAAGCAGGGGGGGAGCAGCAGAGGGAGAGGGAGAAGCAGGCTCCCCGATCAGCAGGGAGCCCAATGCGGGACTCGGTCCCAGGACTCTGGGATCATGACCTGAGCCGAAGGCAGCCGCTTAACCGACTGAGCCACTCAGGCGCCCTAGATGCTACTGTTTTTATACTGCCCTTAAGAACCAAGCTTTTTACCATTTAGGTTGGTGACCAACCCTAAAAATCTTGATCCTACAATAAGACAAAATTATTTTTTATAAACTGAAGAATAACAATTTTGTTAGTTTTACCAGCAGATGTAGCATCGTGTATGGTTTTTACTAGGAGTCACTGCTTCCCCAAGGGGATGCACTAAAGAAGACTTTCACTGCCACATCAGTGAGCCCTGATTCGAGCAGATCAGATGGGCTTGGAATGAATAGCTGCAAGGTCAGGTACACCTAACACGGAGGTTCTTGCCAACACTGACCGTAAACGTACTTAGTGTTTGCATGAGAACAAACTGACTAGAAGAAAATAAGTAAAAATTATTCCGTGATTAAGATGGCTTCTTGTAGGTATGAATTTGAAGATACCCAATTACCAGATTGACCTGGCACACTTGAGGAAAGGGGCGTGTTAAAAAACAGAATGTTAACAAAAACTTCAAACCACTATTTCTTGGTAAACCGAATTAATTGTTTCTTTGTATAAGTAAATTTTGTGTGGATGGTGAGAAGACATAGACCATAGAGTTTTATGTTTATGAAGTTGTCCAAAACATCTAAGCCTTTTGGTGATGAAGCCACAACTACATCAGTGACTAGAATGAATGGGAATTGATGGCGCTGAAATTGAAATATGTTTCTAGGCTAATTTCTGTAGAATAGAGTGGTTGTTCTACTAAATAAGCTAAATTCTATAAGGAATAAGAGGATTTAATGATCGAATTTCCCATGATTTATTTCTACCAATGAAAAGGGAAGATAGATGGTTAAACTTAAAAATGAAATGTTACTATGCAACTCATTTATTGTCAAAGCTCTTCCATTTTCCATCAAAAAAATAACTTCTGGATTAAATTCTTCTCGTTACATTTTGATATCATTCTTAGGTAATTAGAATTAGATTATAAAAACTCTAGGAAACTCTTCCAAAAGTAAATAACAAACAAAACTTCAAAAGAAACCACAAATTGCTAGCTCAGAAAAAATTGTGCATCTTTCAGATGAAAATGAAACACCAAATGTCTAGTTTATTTAAAAGGTTATTTTAAAATCATGAAGTTCAGGGCAGTTCTTGCTGTGAATACTAATAAGTGGTGAATAGTTATTCTGGTGCTTAATCCAACTCCATAAATTCAACAATGGTGCAATGTCAAAATAAAGGAATATTTTCCTTGTCTGCTGGGAGCACCACTTCCTGAACCTTAAGTAGAGGGCGATGCATAAAACATTTTTTGCTAACTAACCTAACGTATTTAGAGTTGAGATACTGTCCAGGGAATATACTTTCAAATGAAAAGAACTTATTTTGGGTAATAATTATTTTCGATAATTAAATGCCTCTCTCCCCTCTGCTTAAAATCGAATCACTCTGGGACAAATGTTTATTTTAAAGCCAGAAACCAGGAAAATGACAGTATAGACAGCGAAGTTCACTCTTTATGGGATAGAGGTATGCGTGTAGATGGATTTTTAACTTAGTTTATTTAACACTCCCTATGTCCAGGAAAAAGCAAAAAGTAAAAAGGAGCACCATTTTCTTTTCAAGTAACAAGCATGTTGAATACACATGGCATAAGTGCCCAACACACCATATGCCAGCATGGGCCAGGGCAGCGCGCTGGCCGGCCAGTGTGATGACCTTCCACACAACCTGGGAGCCTCCCCCGTTTATAGCTCTGGGAGGCTGTGACTGTGAGCCCAGAAAGCACCAACTTTGAACGTCAGCCTCACATTTATACACCATAACATAAAGCTTTGTTCTTTGTGGGGACAGGTTATTCTTACTTAGTTGCACTATGGAGATTTTCTTCTACTGTTCAGAGGTTGATTCAAATATTATAGAGCCTAGAGCTCACTGAAAATTAGGTATGAAAGTAAACACCGGTTAGAGTAAGAAAGAATATCACGAAAAATACGTTTTTAAAAATAGATCGAAAAAAAATTAGAAAAAAATAAAAAAATAAAAAATAAAAATAGATCGATAGCAACATTCCCAAATCCAAAAACAAGCATATATCTAATAATTAAATGTCTAACACATATCTATAATGGCTTTTCCTACATTTTTGGTTGTATGTTCTTTGATTACTTCTTTATATGAAAAGTATTTTTTAATTCAACTTTCTGTAGAAAAATTAGAAATAATTCACTCTTTCCTCTGGCAGAGATGATTGATCTTAAAAAAAATTGTAGTTTACAAATGTTTTTTCTAACTACACAACTTATTGTTAATGGCCTGTATATTTTTAGAAAATTTCTAGTAAATTGAAGAAATTTAAATTTAAATGGAAGACGTGTGTTGTAGGATTTCAGGGCATTTCAGATTTTTTTCTGCAGTGAGTGACTAGTCTTAACTATTATTTGAACTGATACCACTCTGTTATGTGGGTCATTTTGTCTGGAACAACTGGGCTATGGCTGGACAGCCTGTATCAAAATTGCTAAGACTATATCCGATATGTTAGGACGCATAAAATGTGTAATTCATGTACAAATGTCCTCACTAATCTGCTACAGGTTTGTATTTTCAAACATAGAAATTCTATTACATTTGATTTTGCATAATTCCCATCAAAAAAAAGTGTGTAGTGCTTTTATAATTATATGTGCTATTTATTGCTTTCATTCCTGACCCGAAAGAACTCTCTTGGCATGGTATCAGTGAGCACCGAATCCTCTGTCTGTGATGTTCCACACCGATGATAGGAAAAATTTTCCACAGACCAGCTGATGGCTCTGTACATCACAAGCCTTCTTTTTTCCTCTGTGCCCATATGCTTCAATGGCAACTGTAGTAGGACGTGTTTATAGCATGATTCCACCTCTGGCCCTGTCATTGTACTGCAATGCTGTGAGTCAGCACAGTGGGAAGTGGGAGTATCCTCGGAGCTCATCCCACACCAAGCCAGCTAGCAGGAACGTCCCTGCACAAAGAAGTGACTGCCAACCACACAAATATTTCTCAAACTAAGTGCATCACCAGTCCAGCTGCCCCTTAGCCATATTTTAGTCCCTCACCAATCTGATATACTTGACACTAGAGAAAGGATGGCAGAGAGTATGTCAGAAGAGAAAGAAACATCAGTCTTGGCCAGCCTTATGGTTATTTTTATACAAATATATGATGATATGGGAGCACATTGCTAGGCCTCAACCCGTAGCCTTGAAAGAAGGTTGTGCAATGAAAGGCCCTGAAGCGAAACACTTATGACTCAATTAGCTTCTGCGATTATGAGGCGATCCAACCAGAGGCTTCATGGTTCTCCAGAAAGATACTTAGTAGTTGGTCTCTCTTCAAGCCTGAAGCCGTGAAGTTGAGACTAGATCTGAGGAGCTTTCCCCTAAGGTGTTTAAGCTAAAATCCACATGTACTTCTGTTCAGAGTTAGTGTGGGGCAACTCTGAAAGGGTAAACATTGACTTAGTAACTTGAAATTGAGAACACCAATGGGGGGGAGGGCAGATGAGGTGGTAGAATTACTATTGGAAAAGGCATGTTCTTGACCAAAGTAGAAAAATTTGTAACATATGATGTATTTTCCGACTAGTTATTTCGGTGCCTCTAGGCTTTCACATGATGGAGAAGTAAACTTCCATGTTGCTTAAGCCCCTGTAATCAGTAGTTGCAGCCCAAACTATTCTTGACAGAGACAAGGTAGCATCAGGATTACCGAGAGAGCGTTCCTGAGTTATTTCTTCCTCCATTCTGCTGTCTTCCAATGCAGGACAATTGTTTAATAATTTAATAATAAACAATTTATTATTTCCCATAGTTCTGTGGGTTGGATCAGCTTGGCTGGGAGGTTCTGTCCACACGGCGTCATTGGGGCTTACATGGGTAGCTGCATGAGCCAGGTACTCAGCTGGGGCTGGGGAACGCCCAAGAATACCCAAGATGCCTTCATTCCCATGTCCCATACCTCAGCCAGGTGCTGACTAGGTCTCACCACGTGGTCTGCCATTATTCAGTAGTGTAGCCTAAGTTTCTTCACACAGTAGCTAGAGCCCACCACAGCAAAGCAAAAATTGCCAGGCCTCGTAGAGCCCAGGCCTGGAGTTAGTGCAGCCTCACCCCCACACTGTGCAGGACGAAGCCAGTCACTAAGCCAGCCCAGATTTAAAGGCAGGGGAAACAGACTCTATCTCTTGATGGGGCAAGTGGTCTGTAGGTAGAAGGATGGAAAATGTGTTGGCAGCCATTTTGGTAGATGGTCTGCATGCAAAGAGATGGATGTTCCTAAAAGGACCCAAAAAAGTAAGATGGAGTAGAAGCCAGGTGTTCACTCTTCTGGCACATAAAACGCATTGTCTCTGTCAGGTTTCAGCCATTCTTTCTAGTCAGTCACTATTTAATCACTTGACCCTATAGAAAATTGATACTGTTGGGTAAAGGGATGCTGCATGTTTTCCTAGACTGAGCCACCTAGAATGGCCAACCAATGCTGCATGTTTTCCTAGACTGAGCCACCTAGAATGGCCAACCTGTGACCATGTTCTAAGATCTAGCTGTTGGAGTACAGGTCCCCACACTAAAATTTTTCAACATAGGCCGAACTGAGCTGATTCCCTGAAGCAAGCACATTACACACAAATATACACACATGACAATCAGATTATCAGTTCATTAATTTGAAATTGGAAAAATAGCTGCTAAGTAATCCAGAATATTGTGTTTTCTGATCTGTGTATCTTTTCTTAGAAGTTGGACAATCTACTTGGAAAGCCAAATTATTTCTGGAGGTTGCATAAGGAAAATTAGAATCAGAATGGAGGAATTAGATTATCTTAATATGGTGCCCTCTTCTATGAGGCTCGAAGGAAGTGCCTGGCAAGTGGGCAGCTAGACTACTAGTCCCCTGGCTAAATCAAATCCGTAGTCTGTTTGTGTACAACCTTCAAGCTAAGAATGAACATGTTATAAAGAAAAACAAAGAAATACACAACAGAGACCATATGTGACTAGCAAAGCTTAAGATATTTACTATCTGGCCTTTTACAGAAAAAGCATACTGAGCCCTGAGCCACACAGTGAGTTACTTGACAGAAGGTATTCTCTGTTTCTCCTAGAACAGTGTTTACAAACTGCATGTCACACCCAATAGAGGGCTGTGAAACTAAATTACTGGGTAGAAATCAGCATGTTATGGGACCCCGTTGTGTCCGCTAAAATGCATTTGTTGAAGTCCTAATCCCCAGTATCTCAGAATGTGGTTATATTTGGAGACAGAACTTTCAAAGAGGTAATTAAGTTAATGTGAGGCCATGATGGTAGGTCCCAATTCAATATGGTTGGTGTCCTATAAGAAGAGGAACTTTGGATACAGACACATACAGAGGAAAGACCATGGGAAGACACAGGGAGAAGACAGCCATCTATAAGCCGGGGACAACGGTATCAGAAGAAACCAACCTTGCTGACACCACGATTTGAGACTTTCAGCCTCAGAACTGTGACAAAACACATTTCTGTTGTTCAAGCCACTCTGTGTGTGATACTTTGTTATGGCAGCCTTGGCAAACTAATACATAGGAATTTTAGAAATATGCAATAGACTGAATGGAAAATGTTAGGAAGCACTGTATATCGAAAGAGTAAATATTGTTTAATACACTTTTATTATAAGTATATGGCATGTATGTGTTGGGGAATTGGTATGTGTGATGTATTTCTCAACATGGCTCATGGTCAAAAAGTTTGAGATCTACTGCCTTAGAATATAGTAGGCGCTCAATGCGTTTGCTAAATAATAACTTGCATCGTCCTGTCAGGGCCCCATCTGGGGTTTACTGACATTTCTGCTCTTATCTGTCTCTCCCTGTAAGGACTTCTCTCTTTCTCTTCACATTACTTCTGGTATTCATATTGTGATCACTTAGGGTATGATCTTCTTTTATTCTGTCATATCCCTAACTCTACCTTAAATCAAATTCTGCTATTCACAAGGTCTTACTGCTTCTTAATTTGTGTGGCTTCTGATCATTTTCAGAACATCTCCAAATAGCTAACTTCATTCATTTTGGGGGATATAGCAGATATCTGTCATTTTTATCTCACCAGCATGGCTATTGACAAATGATAATAGCCCCCCAACTTTTCTTTTGGGGAACCACCTCTCCATATGTGGTTCTGGTAAGCTGTTTTGTAGGGCGGGTATGTGACCCAAACTGGCCAAGGTCTTCCCGGATATTTGACGTATGGTTCTTAGTTTTAAGGACTATGGGAACCCGGAGCTGTTTCTCCTTCAGCATGGAGTACACGCTGTGGAATGAGGCCACACACAGACTCGAGCAGACAGTTGGAGAGAAAGAGCTCTAGCGACATGGCTGGAGTCCCACGATCCAGCTGTGCCTAATGGCTTAACTTCAGTCCTCAAATCAGTATTCTGTTATCACTGCTTGAATTTAATAAGACGGGTTGGTCCTATTTGCTTCACATCCAAGTTATCCTTGGGTTAGAGTTGGCTACAAGTGCCGGTTATGTGGGCTGATAATAAACACCAGGTTACCCAATGAGAAGTACTGGTATGATGATAAAGGTGAGTTTAAGGAAAGATGATAGAATCTGAGTTAGGTACTGGGTGAATTCAATTATGTTAACTGGGAAAGAAAACAGTAAACAAATAGTGTTAAATGAATGAAGACCGTGTACGAGAGGTCCCCCTGTATGGCCAGCAACCGAACTAAACCAATTGGCCGGCAGTTTAAAACCTTTCAGATTTATGATGTTTTGCTTAGAGGAGGAAATTATTGTATGTAATGATTGAGTAAAAAGAGAGACTCCTACAAAGATAGTAATTACTCTGTCATTTTTAGTTTTACTTTAATAAAAAAACATAAAAATTAGGGAAACAAAGGTATAGCTTCAAAATCAAGTTTTAGTGAGTTAGACTAGAATAGAAGGCAAAATGTATGTATCTATCTAGTCACCCAGGTGTCTGTGAGGATCTGCCTTTGAGCTCTATAGAAGCTTGCTGTGGGCTTGGCTTCCTGAGTAGAACAGGTCACCAAAGCATACATTTTTTGAAGACACTAAAAAAATTGCCATGATAAAATCATCTCTGTAGCTCACGGACTGTGAAACATTAAGTACAATAACTTGAAGCCCACCCAGTTTCTAATGCACTAAAAAATTACACCAAGAGTGAGATACAGCGAGGTAATAGGGGGCCTACTAGATGGAGAGTTTCCAACCCTCTATGTAGCGCATACAGCCAGCTGAGAAGTTATTAGTGCTGTAAGACAATAGGCAGGCTTAACTCCATACACGTAATGAGACAGCACAAAACTGAAGACACTCTTAACGGCCATTTTAGAGTCACCCCGTCTTGGTCATTTATTTCCAACTTCCTTCTCTGTTTTCCTTCTGTAAAAATCCCCATAGAGCCTCTAATACCTCTGATCTCCATTTTATCACTTTTATTTCTTTGTTTCTGGGCTCCCTGTGCTTCACTTGGCTTTTATAAGATTTTGCCTGAAGGATTCTTCTTTTCAAGTGGCTTGCTTGCTGCTATAAGAGTTCTTAAAATCACACCTGCTACTACAAGTCCACTTGCCCCAACTTAGATTTTTTTTCCTTAGTAACTTTGTGCATTCACTGGTCCTATTCCATTTCTACTGACTCTCTCTCAATTTCAGCAATTCTTTCTCACATTTTTGGGGCATATAAATACTAAGGAGCTCACCCCAAAACTCCAGAATGTCACATCCAAAGGATGTGTTTTAGCATTTGTTTGACCTTTCTTTGAGACTCTTCTCTCTCTCAGCTTTCCATATAGTATTTTCACTGTTTTTTCCTACTTCTCAGGGTGCTCATTCATTTTCCCTTCTCTAGGACTTCCTGAACTCTCTCAGCCCAGCCACTGTGCTGTCCAATGGGGAATTTCACCATCTGGGTGTCTCACCTTCATCTCAAAGTCAGTGTCCGAAATAGCCTCACTATTCCCCCTATCTTAGTTAATTGTATCCATCAACCAAACCAGAAAATACGGGTTTCACCCTTCACTCCTCCCTCTCCTTAACAGCTAATGAGGCATCTCCATGGCCATGATTCTAGTTCCAGTCCTTATCAACCCTGAATTCACTTTCTAATTGATCTCCACCTTATTCTTCCACAGATCACCCTTCCCCACAGCCCATCTTCTCTCACTGCCAACTCTGTGGTTTTATACAATGCAAATGCAAACATGATTCTTGGACATGCTTGCTCGAAATCTTCCAATACGTTCTACCATCCCCAGCAGTGCTTCTGAACCTCAGTGTGACTCTGAATCAGTAGTCGCTTGCTAAAAGGTGATTTTGACTGGGGCTGGGGTGTGGCAGTCTCCCTGTGTTGCTGCTGCTCCTTGGACTACATTTTGAGTAGCAAGAGTTCTAGGTTCAAGTCCAAATCCCATAGCCCCTTACAGTCTGCTCCCTGCTTAATGTGATAGCTGCAGTTCTTGACATTGTCGAGAAAACACCTATGATGCCTCAGTCATTCCAACCCTTCATTCCACCTTGAGCCACTGACCCTCACCGTTTTCTACCCACATTTCTCATTTCTTTGTAGGCCAGTGCAGGAAGCACCAGCTAGGGATTAGTCTATATTCAAAAGATAAAAATCAAATAAAATTTCCATAATAGCAGGGAAATACAAGCTCTTTACAAGCTCTTTAGTGTGAAATGGTTCAATAATATCACATTTGTTTCACATTTCTTAACAATTCACCTTTGGGTCTTTACCATGGCAATCTTTTTTTCTTAATGAAAATCTCACTAAAATTTTCATGAGGCCAGCGGTGAGAGAACAGAACTATATTAAGAGTCTTATGAAAAATATATTATACATCTTTTTTCTAGATATTGTCTTTTAATACTTTCATTGGATTATCAATTGCTTATCTTCATTCCAGCTTTATGACTCCTTTTTCTTTTATCATTAGAAGTGGCTAATAAAAGGGTAGATTAAAATACATTTGGCTGTTTGATCAGGGTTGAACATAATTTCCTATACCACAGACACTGGGAAGTAATGTTTATGTGAGAGAAGATCAACCTCTCCTTTCTCTGAGCCCAGAACAGATATTATCATAGGAAGAACAATCTCTCGTAACGAAGCTGAGCCATTAGGTTCAGCCCCATCTCCTGCCACTTCCAGCAGCACAACCCGACATCTTATTAATCATGGAAGCTGCTGCTCTATTTACACCTTTCTGTACTTTTGCAGATGCTGTTTGCTTTGCTTAAAACTCCCTTCCTCACCCCCGTAGCTAACTCTCCCTGATCTTTCAGAGCTAGGTCAAATGGCACCTGGGATTAGGAAGCCCGAACTGATTGCCTCAGCGGAGCTAGCTTCTTACTGGGTTTCCTACATAACCACTACTGGTCCTGCTGGAAGATCTGATTTTTTGCACAACCCCTCTCCCCACCCCATTAGAGGCAGGGACCTTTCAGCTCCTGTGCCTGGCTGGCACAGTGTTCACCTGTAAGTTGCTTGTGGTAGGCAGAATAATGCCCTCCCCCTCCCAAAGATGTCTACGTCCTAATCCCCTGAACCTGTGGATGTGTTGCTTTACGTTGGCCAAAGAGAATTTGCAGATGGAATTAATGATTTTGAAATGGAGAGTTTATGAGTTTATGAGTGGGCCCAACGTCATCGCGTGGATCTTTTTGAGATGGAAGAAGAGCCAGAATCAAAGGAGGTGTCAAATGAAAGCAGAGGCCAAGTGATGCAGCCCTGAAAGGCAGGCAGGTAGCTTCTAGAAGCCGGAAAAGGCAAGGAAATGGATTTTCTCCTAGAACCAGCAGAAAGGAACGCATCCCTGCCAACACCTTGGTTTTAGCCTGTAAGAACCCATTTTGGACTTGAACCCCAAGATACATTGTTTTAAGCCACTAAGTTTGGGTAATTTGCAGCAACAGCAGCAATACGGTGCTCAATTAATGTTAATGTTCTTTTACAGAACGCCTGAATTAAAAAATGCCTCAGGGTCATCTTCTCTGTCCTCGTGTTCTTTCTATTTGCTCTTTCTCCCTGAGCTGCGAGGGAAGCTGCAGGCAATGGCTCTAGGAGATCTGCTTGGTCCAGCTGGGTCAGGGCTGGGCGGGGAGACGGTGGGGGGGCTTCCCACTACATCACTCCACCAGAACACAAAGTCACACTTAAGTAAATCTTTTCTATCACCTCTTGGTGCAAGATCCTGTGGTTGGTGCTGTGGGAAATCTTATTTGGTCTATAGTTTACTTTTAAATTCCCTAGAACTCTTTGAGAATGAGCACTGCATTACGGTAAATTCAAACCTGGCGATCAGCCCCTGCACCCTGCCCCCAGCCTAGCCCTCCCCCTGTTCCCTACCTGCCCCGGAGGTGCCGGAATGCCCACCTCCTTTGACAACACATGTTTCCTGACCCACTAAGGTAACTTTCGGAAATACTGCAGTTTCCCCTTCACCAGGCCTTCATTTCCAATTTAACGTACATAAATGTATACTGAAAAAGACTTTTTAAAAGGTAAATTTCCTTTTCACCATTATCATCATAGGGCTTTTTAATCACTATGGTGACGAGTGAAATGCAAAGTCCTCTCTGTGACTGTACTCAGCTGTCAGGCCTCTAGGTGTCGCCACCAGCCAAGTTCTGTTGAAGGGTGTCTGGTTCTGTATGTACAGGCGGAGCATGTAGTATTTTTTTCAAGATTATCCAGGAAAAAGAAAAAAGAAAAAAAATATATGCTTTTCCCCGTTACATATATATGTTTATATATTCCATTCTAGCTCTAGTTTTCTGTGCAAAATTCAAGCTAAGAGAATAAATGATAGACGTAGTGACTTTTTAATTTTATTCTTTTGTTCTATTTTCCACATCAGCTCTGGAACATGGGGGATTTTGTTGGACTCTCAGGATATTCATTAAAGAGGCACCCAGTTCCATAAGTTCACAAAAAATTGTTTTTCTTGTACAACATCAATTTAATGTTTTCCCTTCCTTTAGATCTGCAGACATTTTTGGAGGCTACTGAGTTGATTTGGTTTTCAAACCAGGTGGAAAGCAGCAAACATTGAAGAGTGGATGCATTTAGAGCTCTGGAAATACTCTGAAAGTTCACTAGTCACTAATACTCACTTGGTTCTTCCCCCTTCTGAAATTTTACAACTTATAAATGTAAATATATGGGGCACCTGGGTGGCTCAGTCAGATGAGTGAGTGTCTGCCTTCCGCTCAGGTCATGATCCTGGGGTCCTGGGATCAAGTCCCGCATCAGGCTCCTTGCTCAGTGGGAAGCCTCGTTCTTCCTCTCCCTCTGCCCCTCCCCCTTGCTCCTTCTCTCTTTCTCAAAAATAAATAAAATCTTTAAAAATAAATAAATAAATGTAATTTTTTGGTATTTCAAAATCTGGGTGGGAGAGTTCAGAAGGGTTCAGAAAGATGAAAACCCTGCCCTCCAGAACTGCTCCTCTCTGATTTCATTTTCTCCATCTTGCCAAATCCAGAAGAGCTGTCTGTTTTGACTTCAAACCGTGTGACAGACTTTTACAAAAATCATCAGTTCTGTTGTTCCCCTTTTTCTCCTTACGCTAGAATTGCCTTCTCTGTTCACATGTCCTTATTTGTGCCGTGGCTCTGCCACCACCTTCTGCTATTCTGCTTGTCACTCTCTCCCTGCGATTCTTTTCCCTGACTTAGTAATCACTGCAGCTTGCTTCTGATGACTGCTATAGGTCACATTTCATAGGCTACGGCAAGACTTATATTGACTAACTGGAAAGAACATTCCACTGAAAGATACTTCTTGCCTCATTTTTCTTTAAGCTGAGATTTAGTAGAACTAAAAATTGAGACAAATCTCCACTGAGATATATATGGATGGATATGTATACACACAAAACCACACACACACACATAAAGAAAACGAGAGCTTTCCGAATCTTGCATTTAATATTTATACAGTTATTTTCTGAAAGATTTGAATATAACCAAAGCTACTGTTAGGCAAAGAACTTTGACTATAATGAAGGTTATTGTAAGACAAGAGAACATGCTGTTTTTATCATCCACCCACTTGCTCTCCCCAAGAAAAATACTGAACAGCAGTTAGCTCATTTTAAGGGCTGTATCTAGTTACTGCTAAACTGGCAGACTTCTGTCAGGCTTTTAAAAGTGATTCTTATTGATTTCTGACTTCAGGGCTAAAATTAATAAGGAGCCCAGGAAGGCCAGGGGTTTTCCTTGAACAGAGAAACAGCCCAAATGTTATGTTAGTGCCTGAATTTGCTGGGCTAGTTAAGGGCTTAAAAAAAGAAAAGAGTGCATATATTAAAGACTATCAATCTATTGAAAAAATGGGCAGTTATATAATAAAAGTTAATATCAGATTTTGGTCTGTTTTTATTGTAAGCCAGCAGTGATCCTTCCATTTGCCTATTAGAGAAAGTAGAATGTTTTGTGAGCTAATCGTTCTGTAAAATAATACCTCCCTGGCATGTGTATTAATGGATGGCAAACTCTGGGTTTGTGGAGTAAGAGTAATTAATTCCTGGAACCAAGACTAATGTTACTACTGACTTATAGACACCTGTAAAATCTGTATCACAGAGCCCCCAAGCATTAAAAGGGTGCAGAGTCTCTCTAGTGAGGCTCCTCACCCACCGCTGCAGAAATCCTTTCTACAGGTGGGCTTGGCGGCACCACCATCACATCAACACTGGAAGATCCTAATGTCACAGAGACATACTGGAAGCTATTTTTATATTTCCAATCAAGTCCAGAATGGTGTTGATATTCTGAATATCTGTTACTCTTGATTTAGTAAACGTGTCTCGATGTCACACAAAACCCTCAAGTACTGGTGAGAAAAATCAAAACAGGAAACGGGCAAAGCAAGCATTCCAGTAGCAAGGCTAGAGAGAGGCACAGGTAAGGAACGGACTGTTTGGGAGTAGTCGTCCTTGGAAGCCAATTACTTTCTCAGCAAAATTAATTTCTCTTTCACTTCAGGTTCACTTAAAAGTTAATAAAAGGAAGAATATCTGGCAGGATCATCTATCTCTCCATCTACCCACTCGCTTAATCACTAGCTACCATGAACTGAGAGTCTGGGAATGCACATAATCATTGGATTTAATTGGATCTGGCACATTCTATTTCCTAATAACCTTCTGCCTTGTCTTCCATTAGAGGTAAAATCTTTTAGGGTGACTGGATAGGTCAGACTTATACAGAGAAGTTTTTCAATTTTCTGTTTGCCACAAGAGTGAATTAAAAACAAGAAGATTAAGAGCCAATAGCTATGTCCTTTATGGAAGTACTGGGTTCTTGGTTTTTATTGTTGAGAAATTAGAGACTCTAGTGCAAGGCTAAGACCAATGTTCTAAAAATAGGTTGGTGCGTATCCTCTGATAACTGATTACAGGAAGAGTCCTTTCTAGAAGCTTTAAACATATACTTCAGCATCATGCTTTTTCCTTTAAATAATATTTCAACGTGAAACTGAGAACCACAAAGTAAGGATGACTAGAAGTCATGTCACATCCTAAGATTTGCATCTTTCTGTAACATTTGTATTTGTGACATGATGCTCACCAGCTTAGTTAACAACTGAGTTGCCAACTTCCCACAACGAAGTTTTGGATACTTGACAGCAAGGCATCAGCATTGCTTGTAATGCAAGTTTTCACTTAAACTGCCTCAGCTTCACAAAACACGGATGATCCTTTTGCTCTTAATGAACATGGCTAATTTCTAAAGAGAAGTCACTAAGGAAATTCATTTATGATACATGCCAGCTATTGGTTTATCACGTCTTAGCTCCAAATTCACCCTCCAACACGTGTTCTGTAGTCGTGGACAGAATCCCTTTAAGCATGTCTCCCTCACATGAGTCTGATGTTAAGCTTTCTCAGTTGGAGGCTCTCCTGTGTGGCTGCTGACCAGTGGTGTGGGTCTGATGGTGCCGCCTTCTCTCGGGGGTCGCAGAGCACTGGGTCCCACAGAGACCTGGAGCTCTGGCCCAGCGATAACCTCCCTCAGCCCCGTGGACACGGACGCATGCTCCCGGTCTCTCCTCCGCCCTCCATCTCGACTCCCTCTGCAAGTGCGTATGCCTGGCCGGGGCTCCTGGGCTCCTGACCGCACTCGAGGTTGCTCGCTGTTGCACGTGACTGTAGACCAGCCAGCGAACCTCGATGCCATCATCCAGTGAGCTGCAACCCTGACTCTCCCGAGAGCTTGGAAAACCCCGCATCCCTCCCAAGTTTGTCCTTCCTTGGGTACTCTCCCTTAGCCCCGGGGGGGAAAACATAGTGTTCTTAAATCTGATAGTCACTCCTTTCTCAGTGCTTGGGAATTCTTTATATTTAATTTCCTGTGCAAATAACCATGTGGTGTTTACCTCTTGCTTGGTTACAGACTGATAAAAACACACTTCACTTAGCAACTGGTAATTGTCAGCAGAAAGGACACAAGGAATAGACGTTACTAGTGATACAATAGGGAAAAAAACTAGACTTTTCAGTTCACGGCTATACTTTTAATTACCAAATAGACTGCTGAACACATACTAATAAACCATGTATTTTATATGACTATAGGGTCAGCCTTTATGTAACAAATTTATTGTATACAAGTTAAAAAAGGACATACAAGTAATTCGTCTCTCTTAATATAAAGCTGATCCAAACCAAATGGTATAAAATAAAAAACACCAAGAAAAGCAGCTTTGGAGATGCTAAGCAGTGAACATTTATGCTCAGAGGTAAATTACAAAGAGTACTACACTTCCACCAACATCACTGATATCATAAATATCAATACTAGGTATCAACAAACTCACATAATGGTCTTAATACAGAAGAGATAATGGATCTGGTTTTTATAACAACATAAAGACATAACTGGTAACTGGTGGTTATACCCTCACTAAAATGGAAAGTGCTATTCTCTTTCTCAGATGTTTACCAGGTAAAAAATATAGGCTGAGGTACAAAGGAAAAAAATGACTTACTAGCACAGAGTTCTTGGGCTTTGGCCGGACAGCTTATTTGGTGACTCTTGGTTCTACCACAAATCATGAGAAGGATGCTCTTCCAATCAGCAAAAAATTAGAATGTAAATTATAACTATATTGAAAATACTATTCAATAAAGAGCTATTTGCAATGAAAATGCAATAAAGTTTTCAGTAATGGTGAAAACATTGGAGAGAACAGATCTTCCCCATCATTTAAAATCTATTCTCTGCTGAAATTACCCATTTTCAGGAAGACGGCCATCTCTTGAGGAAGACACCTCTCCCACCCAAATTCCCCTATCACAACTTGTCATTCTGCCTGCATATCCGTCTGATTCCAGCAGTAGGTCTGTCCACCCTCACCACAGATGTACCAGTTTACGTGCTGGGGTTCTAGAGGACGGAGCCCCTCTGGAATTGTCTCAGAGGCAGCCTGGTCTGTAAATGAGTCAACGATAGGGAACAGGTTTCCTGTTGTCACTCAGAAGCTACCCACAAGCCTGAATGCTGTAGTCATTTCACCTGCCAGATATGTAACTGCTAAAATTCTGTTTGCCCAGTCACCTCGTGACTAGGATGGGAAACCTGTCAGGATTCAGTTTCTCATTTTTGATTCTGATGGTGTAATAATAAATACTTACTAGGCATGTAAAATAGTAGAGCGAGGGAAGCTGCAGCTGGAGGCATTCCTTCTGCCTGCCAATCTGGGGAGTAAAAATATCGCTGTTGTCATCACTTCTGCTACCGTGCTAGTTGGTTAGGATGTGGCCAGGAGCAGATTGTTTAAGAGTGGTTTACCACTAAAGACAGGCAGGGAGAGAGAAGAGGGTAAATCTGGTCTGGGATAACAGAGTCAATGCCAAATTACTGGTCTTTTTGCCCCATCTATTGATCTCAGAGTCACCTTTGAATCTGGCTTTGAATCCAGAGCCCAGAATCTGTATTTCAGCCATACGTGGCATGAAATGGATTGACACGAAGAAAAATACTACCCCAATTTAGCACATTGGGATAATAATATCAATAAGCTACATCAAATTAACATGAGAAATGTTCATCTATAATTTATCTCAGACAGATTCTGTGGGGTTATTCCATCCATCCTGAAAGGATAAATCCTACATACATATGATAGTTCATGAGAATGACAAATAAGGAGCCCCAAAGCAACATGCAAAACAGCAACATGAAACACAGATAGTTGGCATCTGTTGACTTACAAGGGCTATAATACAATCACTTTCATTTCAGAGAAGGGTCCCAAACAAAATTTTAAAAAATAAATAAACAACAACGAAAAAACCCAGGGCGCCTGGGTGGCTCAGTCAGTTAAGCATCTGCCTTCGGCTCATGTCATGATCCCAGGGTCCTGGTACCGAGTCCCGATCGGGCTCCTTGCTCAGCGGGGAGTCTGCTTCTCCCTCTGCCTGCTGCTCCCCCTGCTTGTGCTCTCTCTCTAACAAGTAAATAAATAAAATCTTTAAGAAACAAAACAAAACCCATTCTCCTACTTAACAACTATTGTCACCATCAGTTTTTTTAATGATAAAATACAGGTTTTCCCCCCAAAACTACTTCGCTGAGAGTAGCAACAAGAAAATGGTTTAAAACCCTGGGCAAAAAAAGGAATCTATTTTTCCTAATACTCACATTCTGTTTTAATCTTTGGCAATGAGACCAGAAAGAAATGTTCAAAAAGTAGATTATCCATATATGAGCTCAAATGAGTTTTACAGATACAGACAATTAACATTTTAGGAAATCTAGGATAAAATCCTATTGATATTCACCACTGTTTTGCAGATCATAGATGCATCTGTATGGTTTATTAAATTTCCTCTTTAAAACACACACACACACACACACACACACACACACACACACACACACACACACCCGCCATGACTCTGTTCACAGATGTGGACCAGTTAGAGAGGAGACATCACTTTGTAAGTCAATAAAGGAACAAAAGGTTAGATACATAGAGAGATGCCCCATATTACAACACACACAGATTATTCTTTTTATCCCAGGAAAAAAAAGAACTTCCCTCTTCACTACAAAAGTGCTTCAAGCTAGAAGGACAAAAAGCAAAACAAGAAAAACATTTCTCTTGGCAGTTGTATTAGAAAATTATCTTCCAAAAGATGTTCACATTTTCTTTCATTTCACAAATGAAAGAAGGAGCATTTTGTCAAAAACCCCAAAAACCTTTTAAAGGTTTTGTAAATTCTATTGTAAATTCAGGTAAAGAGTCTGGTACAGAATAGTACCATCCAAGAGAACTGTAACATAAGCCATACATGTAATTTAACATTTTATAGTGGCCACATTAAAAAAAAAAGTGAAAGTCATTTTAATATTTAATTTAACCCAATATACCCCAAATATTATCATTTAAAAATGCAATCAATATAAAAATTATTAATGTTATTTTACATTCTTTCTTTCATACTACATTTTCTAGTATGCCAGGATCCTTAGTCTATTAAAAATGCTGTTCCCTGGGCAGCAAGAGCCTCAGAAGATAAGACTTCTTATCTTATTGTAGTTTCTCATTCTTATACCCACCAGTCAGTTCACACACATGAAAACATGCTATGAGCACAACACACTGGGTTATATTCATAGACTACAGATCTAGCTCATTCAGCTTAAGGATTATTTAACTATGAGTATAGGTTCAAAACAATCTCCTATGACTTAAATGAACTTTTTTAATGTCCTTTTAATTATAATATCATTTTGGCAGCATTACTCTATTACATGTTGGTAAAGTAAGGAAATGTGCATATATAAATATGCAGTCTATATAAAGATTTCCTTTCAATAAAATTTCATAGCAGAAAACCAAATATGACATTAATTTCCTATCACATAACTAGAATTGATGAGCCTTACAATAAGCTTCAAAGAAAGAACCCTGCTAGAGCATAGGGGGTCT
This sequence comes from Potos flavus, assembly GCA_028534135.1. Taxonomy (NCBI): domain Eukaryota; kingdom Metazoa; phylum Chordata; class Mammalia; order Carnivora; family Procyonidae; genus Potos; species Potos flavus. The sequence goes on from CM052886.1 coordinate 70,039,684, forward strand.
TCCAAAGTACATCTTCTCTGGGCTAATATGTGGACAAGTTGAAAATTAGCACACAATAAGAACACACAATATATGCACTTAACTTTTATTTTCTCCAAATAGAAGAAAGTTTCACATGCTTTCCATACTTCTGGTAATTGCTTCAGAAGATTTTTCTACTCTAAATATAACTTCTCTTTAATAGTTAAATAAGCATTAACTGATAAAAGGCAAGTATAAAGAACTTTTAAAAATTAATAATTAAAAAACAAAACGCAGTAGGAAAAAAGGCAGGAGACATGAAGAATTTCCAAATTCCTACTTAGGAATTACCATAATAAAACATGTTCAATCTATTAGTAATCAAATATGTGCAAAATGAAACCACAATGAGATACCATTTTACATTTGGCAAAAATTTGATTCTGATGATCCTGAACATGGGCAGGACCTAGGGTACTGAAAATTTTAGGATACCAGTCAAAGTGTAAGCTGGTACCATGACTTTGGAAAGCAATTTAGCCTTATCTATTAGAGTTGATAATGTGCTTTATTGTACGACACAGCAATTCTATTCAAGGTATACATCCAGTCTTGGCTATGTGCACCAGAAGTCGTATAAAAGAATGTTTATAACAACACTGCCTTTTCTATTTCAAAGAAAGATGTACTTCAATATCCAGCGACAGGAGAAGGGAAAAACTGTGATACAGTCATACAACGAAGTAGTACTTAGAAGTGAAAAGAAACCAGGATACTTGTTCCAAAATGATAATGTCCAATTGCAATGAACATAAAGTGACAGAAGAATACAGTTTAATTCCATTTATTATTATTTAAAGGTACAGAGGATAAAGGAGGTAAAACGATAAAGGAGAGAAAGGCTATGATTCACAGACTTTGGGAGAGGGGCTCCCACTCTCCAACAGGGAGGGGACAGGGCCCGAGAAGAGCACACAGCGCCTCAAAGGAAAGGCACTGAGCTGGTGGCAGGCACACGGGTTTATTACTCTCCGTATTTCAGTGTGTGTGTATATATGTACGCATATGTATTCCATTGCATGAAATAATTTTAAAACCTGGAAGGGCTGTAACAAAGAAGAAGGTCACACATAACGTTTCACGACAGATTGCCACGAACTGACCTCGACTCTATCGTTCAGCACTCAGCAGTAACTGCCACTCTTGATTCTGTTTTTCTCCTTCAGGGTGGAGACTCTTGTCCTGCTCAGACAGTACCCACTCCATTCCAGTCAACACATGCTGATTGAAAAGATGACCAAACCAACCCGACCTGCATTTCTAGAAGAACCAGGAAAACTGAAAATCTGGGGTATAAGAGGGCAGTAATGGCCTGGCTTACTTGGTTTCACAATTTGGCACATTTCCTTCAAACTTCCAGCCTATTCTCTTTCATCTCCTCCTTCACCCTCCTTCTGCCTTGGTGTTTAAGGTCTGAAATAGTTCAGGGATGAGATCAGCCTCAGACTCTGCCTTCAGAAATGTTTTCTCCTGCTTTCAGAGAGGGCTGCCTCAAGGGGGGCCCTGCTATTTAAGGGTGGCAGCTACACTGTACTTGGGTTTTTTTGCATCCAATTAATGGAACAAAGCCACCAGCCCGTGGCTTCAGTGTACTCAGGAAACCACACTCATCTACTGGAACCAACCAAGGGAACAAGAGATCTAATGCGCCCTTGGTCCTGGTCACTGAGAGGATTCTGTGATCACCTCCCAACACATACACACGGGACCACGTCACGTTGGTCTCCTCGAATGGTCAAATGCTCCGTCCGTATTTTTACAATGAATCTGCAGCATTCAGGTATGAGATTCATGAGCAGGAGTAGAAGTATAACATCCCACCTGAACAGGAAGGTTTCAACCAAACACAGAACTGACATTAGAAAAGGTATAAGAAATGGTAGGGGACAAACACTCCATTTTCAGAATTTCTGTTTTCTGGAATTTATTTCTCTTTAATGCTGAATATGAAATCTGAGATTTCACCAGTGCCTTTAGAGACAAACACATACACACTGAAATCTAAAAACAATAATTATGCAGATCAAAGTGGGCCCTGACACTTAAGAAATGCTGTTAAATGAAAAATATTTCTAGAAAAAGCAAAACCCTATATAGCAAAATCAAATTAAAAAACAAAACAAAACAGAAAGAGGCTTTGGTACCTTTCAATAACAGAAGACAAAAACAAGTTTAATTCATTTTTAAATTCATGTAAAACAAAAACAGCTAGGTGTCTAAAGGAATCTATAAAACAGAAACAAATTTAAAATATATCAGAGTCTGAGAGAGAAAAAAAGATCTTCCTTTTCTCCTCTTTGATTTTTAACAGAACACCAGAATTTGGAAAAATCAATATTTCCCCAACTAAATTTTCTTTTGGTCTGCATATACCTAGCAGGACGGCACTCTGTATTTTATCTAATTTTAAACTAGCATAATTTTATTTTTAGCAGCACATTTCCTTTGTCCCAATGAGCCTACTCCAGGAAATAAAAATTCTGAAATGCCTTTGATATTACATCTACGTCTGCAACTCCCACCTAGTTCTTTCCTAGGTTTTTAAGCGTGTGACTATTCAAATCTAAAGGCAGCTAGTTAAAGAAGGGAACAGGAAATCATTACATGTTTGGAATTTAGCTGGTAAAACAGTACAAGGAAAGAGACAAGATTCTCTGAACACAATGGGGTCCCAGAGGGCAATGCCCTGCAGAGCCTGGGTATTGCAGCAAAGGCCACTCAGGGTGCTTCTACCTCACTCAAAACAAGTACAGTACCAGCCAGGGCTGGTCTCTCCTATTTCTATGCTGATTTAATAATAATAATAATAATAATAATAATAATAATAAGGTGAGGGGAAGACGATGTGTGACCGGTAGCAATTTAGCAATACCATTCGTCTGGTCTGTTTAGGAGACCCATTTGGGTCCTACTATAACCTCAGTAATGCAAAAGTTTTAAGATGAACAAATCTGAGTAGCTGTCTTTGTCTAGCAAGTCTCTTGTTGATCCCACAACCCCAGAATTTAACTTGCAAGGCCTCAATCTTACCAAGTTGGTTCTGACGCTCATTGGCAAGAGCAGACTAAATGGAAGTTAGATCACTGTAGGATTAAGCTTTTTAAAACTGCTGTATCTGCAAACGAAATTCTAAGTCTTGTCAGAAGACGCATTGACTCAAACACAATATCCAGTTCAAAATTAAAGTTTCCTGGATAGTCCCTGGGATTTATCAGATGGAATGTGACCTGGATCTTATTTAATGCCAACTAAGCAGTAATACCCATGATTTCACAACAGCTTTCCTCAGAGACAAAATTGTGGATCATGTATTTGTTCCAGTCAAGTTGAAATCTGTGATCATGCTCTTCTGGTTGTAGTCCTGGGCTGCAGATCTCAGGCTGGGATTTCCGCGGCAGCATTCAGCAAGTCCTTTAGAGTGGTCCACATTTAGTTAGTTGGAGGGCGAGAGAACACAGGTGACAGGGCTTTCGTTCTTATGTCCTTTCAATTTCTTACATCCTGCTCAGAATCTGACAGGTCCAGCATCAGGACGCTGAGGAAAGCAGAATATTTTAGGCAAGCCTCTAAGAATTTATTCTATTCAAGGCTGTTTACGTTTGGCAACTAAAAACTCTAAAGACCATAAGCAGGGACAAGGATGGAGAAAAGGAGCCTTTGCCTGAAGGAAGTAGACATGTTCAGCACCCACTCCAAAGGGAGTAGAGAGGTTCTACATGCCAAGTACAATTCAGAGCTATTCACTGACAGCCCCTTCTCACATATACTGCTCTCAAAGCTCACTGGTATCCGTACACGGAGTGAGAACACGTATCTACATTACTCTGAAAAATCTGGGACTGTACGCTGGCCAGAAATAGTAGCAAGCAGTCAGAGGTCCGGTGAAAAGCAACCGAGAAAAAAAAAATGAAAGTGTACCCCAATACTGGTATCTTTTAGTATGCCTCATCAAGGCCTCACAAAATATATCTAGCCAAGATCTTCCTTTCTCAAAAAAAATATAATCCATTCACAAAATAGAATAAGCAGCTGTTAGTTAGGGAAGCTGCATTTAAAAATATGTTACTTGTGCATAAAGAAGTTGCTAGAGCTGAAAATCCCTTCAGATAGAGGAGTCAGATCATTTCCCTATAAATTCACTATCTAATTAGGACATCTCCTAAAATATACCTTTTAAGCTGTCTTTTACATTTAAATGAAACTCTTCCCTTGCAGGAGAAGCCTGCATTTTCCAAAATACCAACTATTTTTATCCCTGTAACTTGGTCCTGATCACACACTGTTGCGACAGTGATTTTTGGAAACATCTGTAGGAGTTTGGAGGATTTATGGAAATAAGAGTGTCCATTACCAAAGGGGGCTAGAACATCTTTATCTACAGGTGCTATTACAAAGCCCTGGACTAGTGACAGTTGTGACTTTTGCAGCAAAAATCTGCAGCCCTTTGTCAGCCAGCATTGCTTTGTTTCTTTCTGATCAAAAGATTCTACTAGCCTGGCAAACTAAGTTCAAGGATACAATCCAGGCCACTTGAAGAGAGGCATGTCTGAGCAATACTGTCATCAACTACAACCTAGGGCAGATCCAACATTTTCTCTCCAATGGTGCCACCCACTTTATCTTTCAGTCATTAAGGAAGCACACCTGTAACAGGTGAATGAGGCAACTGCAGGCAATTCTGAAAATAGGGAAAAAACCACCACAGTCCTGATTTGGTTTTAAGCAATCATGCAATCCCATTATACCCATGTCTTCCAAAAACACCTTTTCCGTGGCAAGCAAAGTTACTGATGATGCACGTGGCTTTAGTCACAGTGATGCATTAGGTAAGCAGGTGTGTGCTGAGTACCAGGGGGCGCTCTAAAATGCATCTCCGTTATCTTCCACTTGTCTTCTCTAAGGTTCTGCCTATTTATTTAAAAAAAGAAAAAAGGGTCAGTTGTTGCATTGGGTTGACATGAAAATTCACCCTGGCAATGATGTTTTAAATGGAGATGTTGGAAATCACAAGAAATCACCCCCATGTGACTGATGAGAGCAAATCCTAGGTTTCAGGATCAGCACAGACTGCAATCGCACCCACTCGACCTGCCAAATATAAAAGTGGAAAAAGGAAGCCACATGTTTCCAATGACTGCACTGACCAGGATTTACTAGCTGTTATGTATTTTGAATATCACCCCTGAATGGCAGGGGTATCAAAGCAGAAACTTCTACTCCAGGCCCTGCTTTGAGTCTAATTAAACAATAAACTTGATGGCTTTCTACCTGAAAATTATTGGTGAAAAGGCCTGCTTTTCTCTTAGGTATGTACCCATGGTGGGCTGGCTCCAACCAGCCAGAGGAGGAAGTGGGCTCCCCTAGGGTTTCTATTCTTTCAATTTCTTGAGGAAAGTGAGAAATCTGTATTTTAAATATTAGCAACACATTTAAGTTCTTTTCAAAGTTCTGTGTAGGACAGACGCATCCAGAGCCAATGTGGCCTATAGGCCACCATTTTGTGACCTCTCACCTTCCTCTGCCCTGTCCATGTCTGAGATCTGCCCAGAGTCTACCTTACACCTGGGCCTGCTGGGCTTGTAAACGTTCTTTTCCTACCATCTCTCTACTCTCTCCTCACTGTGTAAGAGCAATTACAGATGCTAATTGGTGTTTTATATGTTCCTTGGCGGGCTTTCTAGCCCTATTGTTTATGTACATACACTGCAGAGAGGGAGGGAAAGGAGAAAAGGGGGCTTCCATCTTTTAGTACATTATACCCACGAATGCTCTGTCTAGGCCTTTGAGTGTGGACTGTGGATTGAGTGTGTATTACTACCAAGATAAAAAAAATAAATAAATAAATAAATAAGCGGGAAAGGGGGAAAAGCTGAATTGCTCTTCAACATATTTTCACCTCTCTCCTATGCCAAGTGTGAGTTGCTGTTAACCCTTAAGGCCCTGAATGATTCACAGGAGAGGACTGCACAAACACTGCACCATGAACTCTGGTTCCATGTGCTCCTGCTCATATGACTGATCAAGAGACTGGAATGTGGTGGGCTGAATGGGTGGGGTTGCCCACATTCCCTTTCCCTTTCCCTTTAATGCCTTTGGAATGGTTGACAGAAATCAAGCAGTTGTCAATGGCATCAGAAGACCAACTTTAATACTGTGACCACAAGTCATGTGAAAATGTATATTTTATAGATTATAGGCTTCCTGGGAAATTTATGAGAATAAATATTTTTAAAGAGTAAAAAAGTCAGCCTTCAGCGTCTCTAAGGAATCTGCCTCTTCAGGGAAAAATGAGAACAAAGATGGCAAGCACACTGTATTTTTTTTTTTAAAGGGTTTTTTTTGCATAGATAATGATGTCCACTAGATTTATACATCCTTTAGATTACTCCCACCCGTGTTTTTTCCAGGTCTTTGAAGATAAATCTGGATTGTTTAATATCTTTGGATGAAATATGTTATAAAAATACTACAATTTTCCTAACAAGTATTCCAGTGTTCTATCTTTATAAAAATAGTTTTAAGAACCTTTAAATATTATATGTGTGGGTTTTGCCACTGTTTAAAACATATGCATGGAAACCACCCACAACCATCTGTGAACTTAGTAATGTAAAAACAAAGCATCATTGGCTATGAACTGCGGGTGCTGGTGTATAATTTATATTATTGACAGTCTCTGCTTTCCTCCCATAGGTGTTCCAGAAATGGTACAGATCCTGGGAAGCCTCAAAAGACCTATTGCTTACAGACATCAAAGTCCCCAGTACTGTGCTTTCATTTCAATTCAGTGTTAAAAATAGACACTTTAGAATTCCATTTCAATTTGAAATATAGTCAAAACCTCAACTGCTTTCTATATAAAGATTGCAAGGAAATATACCCAAAAAAGTTAACATGCTTATCTCTGGGTGGTGGGATAATAGGTGTTTTTTATTTTCTACTCTATACTTTTATATTTTCCTAAACGAACCTTTCCTAAATGAGGCTACATTCATAATCAGAAGAAAATAGTATTTTTTAAAGGGGGAAATAAAATATTACCTTATTTAATAAAGAAACGCTATTTTTTATTTTGGAAGTGAATCTATATGCTTCACAAACTTGTAATAATATATATAACTTCTGGTCTAAATATTAGAAAAGCTTGAGCCTTTTATGGTACTTCAAAGACATATTACATAATAAAGTAGCTTCAAAAAACGTTTGATTTAGTTTAGGAATTGTAGTGTTTTTTTCAAGATTGACCATTTATTATTACAGACCATCTCCTTTCCAATGTACAGGAGTTAAATGTGCAAAAAAACTTAAAGATATGGCTTTGATTCTGCTATTTCCAAAAATGTAAGTAATGTAAAATTGCACTTTAAAATAGAAAGCACTTACTAACTAAATTCTTTGTGGAAGAAGGGGATATAGATTATAAATAAAATAAGTGATAGATAAAAATAAGCTCTAATATACAACAACAATTGAAAATTGGAGGAAAAAAACCTGGTCTTCTTTGTGTGTTTTTACACCGGGCAGTCCCTGACTGTGCATTTGAGCAACTGAAATTTAGAAATTTAGGAGACTACACATGCATTCCTTTAACACCTTCAATCTCAACCCCTAGAGACAACTCAACAAAGATGAATTTTTAAACAAGGAAAGATTTACTTACCTTTGATGCCAACCGTGGTTTCAGGCCTAAAAATGAATAGACCGTGTTGCTTTCCTTTGCTTCAAAAAAACTGTCATAATCCTAGAAAAAAGAGGAAGAGAAAAGAAAAAAAAAAGCAAACAATTATCAGTATTTGGTGCTTTTGGAAAGTTCTTTATGGAAATGAAAAAAATGCACCATTGCTCCATGCAGGCCAGGGAAGGGCTACATAAATCTACTGGATTGGCTCTGCTTGTGCATAAAAATTTCTCTGAGTATGACGATGGGTGTACCATGTTTATAATACAAGGTCTGTGATAGGATTAAAATGTAAAACACTGACAAGTGAAATTGGAACATGTTCCCTTTCCCTCTTGTACCAAACTAACAGTTATTTGTGTGAAATCACTCTGATCAAAGATTTTACTTCTAGTGCTTCAATATGAAAGGCTGACTTCCAATTCCATTCTTGGTATTTTGTTATCTAGGGCTTTAAAAAAAAATCACTGGGTAAACAGAAAGCCGTGAAGGTCTCCACGTGTCGGTACAAGTGCCTCTATTCTGCTTTTGAAGTTTTCCACATTCTTTCAGATCGTGTCTTCAGAGAGAATAAAAAGATCAAATAAAACCTAGAGGAAACTATATCCTCTGTAACATTTATCTTTGCCTCAGACACAGAATCATTTTTCTCTTCCTACTTTCATAAGAGAAACCAAGAAGGAATTCTGGTCAATGTGTTCATCAACTGTTTCTTTTCAAACGTTTGCATAGATGTAACTATATGGTTTCTAAGTTGAGGTAAAGCAGTCTTAAAATTTGGTAGAAGTCCCTTGGATAACTTTATCTGAAGGATAAATGTAAGCAGACAATGATCAGAATCATTTGAGCCATTTGCTCTGTGCCAAGTGCTTTATAATCAGTACTTCATTTAATCCCTACCACAGACCACTAGGGTGGAGACTGGCTCAGAGCCAAGAAATATTTTGCCCAAGTTTGACAGGCAACCCGTGAAAGAGCTGAGATTTGGGGCCAATTCTCACGGACATTAAAATCAATGTTTTTTGGACTCTGTGATGCTTCCTGGCCAAGAGGAAACGAGGTATGGGGCAACCTGTATATCAGAGTCACTGAGTCCTAATGAATTTGCTGCTGAGCCGAGCTGATGGCATCACAAGTATTTCTGAAGCCAGTCTAGGAATCTAAGTCAGAGGAATCTAACTTAGAGAATGGAGATTTGCTTCTTGCAAAGGATGCCTTGATGATGAAAAAATCTTTGAATTATTTCACTCTGTACAGAGACTCTCTTGTTCAAATGCTTTAGCAAGTTGAGTCTCACGTGGTTTTGAAGGTAGCTTGATTTTAATTCACGATCCTTTCAGCCAGGCCTTCCACTTGCTGTTCCTTGTGTAGATCTTCAGGTGGTACCTCCCTCTGCAAGTTAGGAGCAGGCCTAATACAGTGCACTGCCCAAGAGAGACTTCCTTGACCTGACAAGAAGGAGCAATCCATCTGAAAAGGGAGGCTCAGCAAAAAACCTACTTCAAAAATGGCATTTTAAGCTGAAATCTGAAGGGGGAGAAGAGTTGACCAAGTGAAGGGTTGGGACAGGGCCTTTCAGGACAGGGAACAGCACTAGTGAGGAGTGAAGCTGGCAAGTCTGACAGGGGTGAGCATATGCCAGACTGTGTAACACCAAGAAAAAGATTTTGAATTCTATCTTAAGTACAAAAGGAAATCATGTATGGGTTCTGGGCAAGGAGTAGAATGATCTAGTTTCCTTTAAGAAAATAGCTATTACGGGCACCTGGGTGGCTCAGTCTGTTAAGCACCTGACTCTTGATGTAGGCTCAGGTCATGATCTCAGGGTCCTGGGATCGAGCCCCACATTGCACTCTGTGCTCAGTGGGGAGTCTGCTGGAGATTCTCTCTCTTGCCCTCTGCCCCTCCCCCCGCTCACATGCGCACTCTCTAAATAAATGGATAAAACCTTTAAAAGAAAGAAAGAAAGAAAGAAAGAGAAAGAAAGAAAGAAAAGAAAGAAAGAAAATAGCTAAGTTAACTGTGTGGAGAATGGCTCAGGACAGGCCTACAAGAAGGAAAGCAGGGAGAAGTCAAAAGAGTACTGTGGTAATCCAGGTAAGAAGGTGGCAGCCTGAACCCGGCCAACGATAATGGAGATAGAGAAAAGTGGACAGACTAGCAACAGATTTTGAAGGAAGAATTGACCGTACTCACCTGTAGAACTGGGAGGAGGGGGTTAGGGAGAATTAAGACTTAAGGCAGCTCTGACCTTTGTGACTTGACAGAAAAGACCAGAGAAAAAGCAGATGTGAGAGTAAGGCTGAAGCAGTTTCAAAATGTTCAGTTTGAGCAACTGTATGGGACATCCAAGTGAAGAAGATATCAGCTGGGTAGCTGGAGGTTTCTAGTGACTCTGGGATATTACAGATCTTATAGTTTATGGAAAATTTTATAATTTTTTATAAGAAAAACTATGTCACAAATAATACAGGTCTAACAGAACTTAGGCAAAATCCCATGAACTGAAAATGTTGTTACAAATATTCTTTGTAACAAAGGTATTTCCAAATAGTTGAATACCATTTTACCGATCTGGGTTCAAGAAATAATCCTGTTCAATGCACACTTTCTCTGGCTTTAACATCACTATGGCTTGGGGGCTTCTTACCTGAATATTGAATTGGATCCTCCCAATAGCTTATAAATTGTCACTGTAGGTAATTAACTCCTTTCAAAGTGACAAATATAAGATTTGGTAATTAACTTTAAAAGTAGAATAATTTAAAGGCAGTAATTTTTAAAAGTATGTGTTAGAATAGTACCTGACACACACCAGGTTACCAATATTTGTCAAGGGGATGGATGAGTTGTGTTTGCTTAATTAACGACTGATGGGTTATGTTTTAGGCAATCTCATGCTAGTAACATAATTTGAGTGAATCCACCCCTACTATGGGTTCTTAAAAATTATGTAAAAAAAATTATTTTCTGATATTTAAAAGTCTGATGAATCTCAAAGTATAAAAGGTTTTCAGTTATTTTTTTTTTTGTCATATTTAGGCAAAGAGTAGGTGGTTGATAATTTAAAATCTAGGATTTCTTACTAGTTAATACCTCCTTTTAGAGATAATAAATTAAACAGTATGATTGAACTAATTTAAGAGTAAAATAGTATTAGAAATTTTTAAATCACCTCCTATTAAGATGTAAGTTCTTATGGCCTTAGGCATTCCCCAATAAAAGAGAAAGATCTGCTTTCTTATCAAATTCATCTCATTTATCAGGCTTCTATTTTTAAAGATATATTAAGGTTTGTACTGCAAAAGTTAAAAGCACTGTATTTTAAAAACTCACTATAAAGCTTCGGAATAGGCTTGCTGAATTCCATATAGTCAAAGACACTTTCTGAAATGTCTGTAAATACACATCTGCAAATTATACATTTCAGCACAATCAACCTTCTGGAACTGTACAATATAATGATCAGTTAATATTCTCTTTGGAGAAGGGTACAAATATACAAAGCATATTCAAGATAAAATTGCCCAGTTTCAGAAGCTAGTACATTTTTATTACACGTAAGACAAAAGAAGAAAACTCACCTTGTTTCTAGTGCAAGAAAAGAGAAATTTCCAGACCATACAGGTATCAACATAACTGAGCACTATTACTAAGGGAACATCTATCTAAATGCTGCAACTTTAAGAAAAATAAAGCAAGCTAAACAGCTGTTAAGAAGGAAAAAAAGCTTGTGTCACCTATACTTCTGTTTGCATTCAAGTGAAAAACCAATGTCAGAAAATTTATAAGCTTGTGATAAAATCTACAATAGGTAGAGCGCACAATAGCCTCATTCTTCCACAGAGCTCACTTAAGTACATTACGCATACACCATGATTAGACTATTATGGACTAGACAAGCATTTGAGACAAAGACCTTAAAGTTCTTTGCCCTTTTAGTGTTCCCTAGGAGAACAGTGAGGAAAACCCACAGCAGCCACGCTGCTAAGCTGTATCGCTTCCCACACTAAGTCAATGACAGTTAAGTGACAGACCCATATTATTTCTATATGCCAAGGGCATATCCAAACAGGAGGCTGTGGGGAAAAAACACAATACATGGCTTATAAGGAAATGGTGGCAGCAATCGGTTCTAACTGAGCCAAAGCAAATTTGGTTTACCCAAAAGGAGAAAAAAAAAAATTTTAATTCTAAGATAACCGGCGTTATTGCTGCTGCAGCTGAAAATGGGCAGAGGCTCCTTCTTAAAATTTTTCAAGCCTGAGGGTTGCCTCTGAGCAGAATATTTTGATTTAGTGGTTAAAAACCATGAATGCTATGTTCTATTTTATAAAATCTTAATATAGAAGGAAAAAAATAGTTGACAGTTCCAGTCCTGGTAGGCCATGTAAGATGTATTTGCCTGAAACAGCTTAATTCAGCAATTTCTATGCCAAACACCAAAAATATGGGTAAGCCCAAAGCTGAGGATTTTAAATTCCTAATTCATGTTTAACATTTCTGACCATGCTGGTACAAGGTGGCAGAGCGAGCAAATACATCGACCCCAGCACCAACTGAAATTGAATAGGAAAAATTTTTTTGCGTTAAACATAGGAAAAGGAACCAGCAATAACATTTTAAGAAATACGCAGAGGAGTTAAGTGAAGAGGCTAAAATTAATTAAGAGAATCTCTTGGATATTGACATTTATGTCATTCTCCTTTAAGCCACAGGGATTTCGTAAAATAGGGTAATATACCCTCCTCTATGACTGTGCACACAACTTAACAGCTCTATAGAGATTAGCATTTATAGGTTTATATCAAAATAAATATTAAATATGTTTATATATTATATTTTATAATAGTTATTACAGTCACAGAGGAGAATGTGACATAAGCTTTAGCAACGCTGTGTGTGTGTATGTGCGTGTGTGTGTGAATCAACGTGGGGGAGAAATGAGAGAAGCTATTAAGAATGCAGATTTCAGGGGGTGGGGGGTTAGGCGAGCCTGGTGGCGGGTATTGAGGAGGGCACGTATTGCATGGAGCACTGGGTGTGGTGCATGAACAATGAATCTTGGAACACTGAAAAAATTAAAATAAATGCAGATTTCTCTTCATCTTTCCAAGAAAAATTGCTGTCTAAAGTTTTGTATCAAGGAATATAGGCACAGAATGGTGATAACCAAAAAACTGCAAACTAGAACCTCACAGGAGAGGCTATCTCTTGGGAATCCAGGCGAGGGCACATACAAAGCAGGGCAGAGGAAATGTGACTTTTCACTTTTGACCCTCCTTTATTGTCTTAACGTTGATAATATTAACATAGCCTTCGTGTCTTTAACAGTTTTGTTTTCTTTTCATTAACTCTAACTGCGTAAGGCTCAGAAAGAGAAACATTTTAACCGAAAGAAAACCTCAAACGTGGATCCTATTTAAGAGACACCGTTAAACATGCAACTGGGGCCGCCTGAACTTGTCTGGATGAAGGTTTTCAATATTCACGGCACAAGCCATCATTTTCATGAAAGACACGTCCCAGGGATTCATCACTGTAGAATACTGCAGCAAACATCTCAGTGAGGTGAAAGTGGGAGATTAAACATTTATAGACAGAAGAATAAAAACTACGGTTATATAAAAGAGATAAAACCACAAAGAATACCTAATTAAATTGTTATACTTCTGGGCATACAGCTGATCAGCAAGCGACAGAGAGGAATTTCTATCACCCCTTCCCCACTGCCTGACTTTTTCCTTCCCTAGTATCTGTGAGGATGTCATATAAGATTATTTCCAGTAAAACATCTGAAGAAGATTCTCCTTGATTCGATAAGTTATCTTTTAGACAGGAGGTCTTGGAATACAGACCTTCAAATTCAAATTAAGTTTCTTAAGAAAATTCTACCTGTAGGATAGGTGAGTTTCGAACAGAGGTGATTTTCCAAGTAGATTTCATTGTAAAATTTAGAAGAAGCTTCAGTGAGCTTCCTCTTGAGACATTTGACTTTGACTTGTATTAATAAAAGGGAATGCAAGTGCTCAGAACTTCGACAAGGCGGGACCCAACAGAACAGGTTAGCTACCTGCTCAGCTGAAAACATCTGGGTAACTATTCACCCACTCACACAACCAGTTTTTGGTAAGTATGTTCTGGGTTCCCAGCATTATGCAGATACTAAGGTAAATATGCCACAGAGCCTGCTGAGGTGAACACAAGGAACCTCAGGGACTGGCTGAAGGGAAAGACATGAAAAAAAATTCTATGAGATAAAGATCATAATAGGAATGAGGCACAGGTTTGCTGGGAATACAGGAGGGGCAGTGATAACCAGAGCCCTAGTTAGAGAAAGCTCAGTAATAAGGCCCGTTCGAATTGAGTTCTGAGAGAGAAATAGGGTAGAATTACACAGGAGATAAAAATTACAGGATTTGGTAACGAAGTGGGTGTTGAGGTGAGGAAAATGAGTTTGGGGTAACTTTCAGGGCTTTGCCTTACGTACCATGTAGATGATGTACGTAGTCATTAAGCCTACATGAATAACATCTGTATTGTAGAGACAGAGCACAATCTCCTGTGAATAATGAAAATTTTAAACTTCAGCTTTCTTTTTCCTTATTGACTCCAACAATCAGAGTTGTAGTAACACAAAATTACTGCCAGTCAGGCTTCAACATGGGTCAAAATTCTATCACTACGTTCTACTCCATCCTGCTAGACGATATAGTTCATTTTCATGGAGGAGACTTGGAAACAGCTAATCCTGTGTTCTCAATGTGACCTCAAATGTGTTCTCAAATGTGACCACTAAAGAACCATTTCCAGGAGGTGGAGGGAACAATAGACCTTCTAGATGCCCCGGCTTCTGAGCTAAGCATGGTTTGACATTTTTAAATGGTTAGAAAATAAAATAAACCAAACAAAAAAGAAGATGTAGCAGAGAATTGGTGGTCCAAAAAGACTATTTACCAGGAGGCCCAACCCTTGATCTAGAACATTGGAGGATATATTTTGAGGCAGCCCCTATAAAAGTGAAATTTCTTTTGAAGTCTCGTTCTATCTTAAAAATTCATGGAAATCAGGCATCCTGCCCCATAACGTAGCAGTCTTTCTTTTGCTATTAAAAAATATGTTTTGCAATGTACTCAAAATCTTCAAGCGAAATGCTGTTTTGGGCAGATAGGCAGTCTTTATTCTATGACTTGGGGGACCCCTGAGCTCTGAGAGACTCGACTTGTTTTAATTTTTACTAGTTTTCATTTCACCAAGTGATTTCTTCTTCGCCTTGAACCCAGATTCTAGGGCCACCAACAATAACGCTTCATATCTTGATAACAGTACATCCCAAAATATTTTGTTATTCGACAGAAGACTCTTAAGGAAAGAAGGAAAAGTGACTCTAAGGAAAACAAAAAGAGTGAAATAGCTTAAATGAGAATGTACTTTACAAAATAACATTCAATTTAATGCATACTTCAAAACAGCTTGCCAGTTGCAAACTATTATTTCAAGTGACTGGAAACAAACTAAATAGCCCACAGTGAGGCAATGATTAAGTTAATTATAATAATCCGCCCAAGGGAATAAGATGCAACCTCTAAAAAATAAGCTTATAATGACATGGAAACTATTTTTGTTAGAGAACAAAGCAGGGCACAAAACAGTATATATAGTATGATCAAAAAATGTGATTTTAAAAATTTAAATCAACTTGTAAGAAAAGAGAATGTGTATAGACCAAATCTTTGCAGTTGCATTTGAAATATAGTGTTTATTGTTCCCCCTTTCTTATTCTCATTTTTCAAATATTCTCTACTTCCATATTCATTTTAGTGCTGGGGGGAAAAAAGAAAAAGCAACAATAATAATGTTGGATAACCAATTCAGCATGAAAATCTCTTTAAATATCTCTTTCCAACAACTTCTTATAAGATTTCTAGCTGAAAATAATTTCTTATATTTATGTGTGGAGATATATATATGTTTAAATTCAACATATTCAAATTCAAATATATGATTTGTAAAAAATAAAATCATATGTATGAATCAGGGATTTGAAAACTGATAATTAAGGCAGTTGGTTCTGCATGCTTCAAAACACACTTAAAATACAACTACATACATTTAGGTGTTCTGTGCTGTGCTTCTGAACCTCCACTAATGCTTAGAAGACACTAACACATCTTGTCTCCTTTGATGGGAAAGAAAGAATAGGAGAGGAGAGGCCACAAGGAACCACTGCTGGTCATTCAGCCTCTCTGCACCTCCTTGAGATTAATCTAACTGATCTCTAATCTACTTTCAGGCTCCAATTAGAAGGACAAAGTTGGAGGACTTGCATTTCCTGATTTCAAAACATAGTACAAAGCTGCAGTAATCAAAACAGTGTGCTACTGGAATAAAGATAAGACACATGGACCACTGTAACTGAATAGAGTCCAAAAAATAAACTCACATGTATATGATCAAATGATCTTCAACAAAGGTGCCCCAAGAGCACTCTCAATGGGGAAAGGACAGTTTCTTCAACACATAGTGCTAGGAAAACAAGATATCCACATGCAAATGAATGAAGTTGAACCCTTATCTTATACCATATACAAAAATTAACTAAAAATGAATTGAAGACTAAATATAAAACCCAAAACTGTATTTGGCAAGTAATGGTTTCTTGGATATGACTCCAAAAGCACAGTCAATAAAAGCAAAAATAGGCAAATGGGACTACATCAGAATTTCAAATTAGATATCTGGCAAGGGATTAATACCCAGAACATACCAAGAACTCTTAAAACTCAACAACAAAAAATCAAATAACCTAATTTGAAAATGAGCAATGGACTTGAACAGACATTGCTTCAAAAATGATATACAAATGTACTATAAGTGTATGAAATTTTCAATGTCACTAATCATCAGAGAAATGTGAATCAAAATCACAATGAGATACCACCTCACATCTATTAGGATGGCTGCTCTCAAAACAAGATGAAACTAAAACAAGAAAATAACAAGTATTGGTGGGGATGTGGAGAAGCTGGAATCCTTATGTACCGCTGATAGGACTGTAAAATGGCACCACCATTATGGAAAACAGTACGATGGTTCTTCATAAAATTAAAAATAGAACTACCATGCGATGCAACAATCCCACTTCTATGTACATAGAAGTGTATATATCTAAAACAATTGAAAGTGGAATCTCAAAGAGATATTTGCAAACCCATGTTCAAAGCAGTATCATTCACAACAGCCAGGAGATGGAAGCAACCCAATCCATCAACAAATGAATGGATAAAAAAATGGATATATACACACAATGGAAACCTGAAAAAGAATTGAAATCTTGTCACATGCTTCAATGCTATAGGCTAAATATTTGTATCCCCCTCAAACTCATATTGAAATCCTGATGTTCAAACGCCTTTAGGAGGTGATCAGGCCATGAGGGTAGAGCCCTCAAGGATAGGATTAAAACCCTTATAAAAGAGTTCTCTTATACCTAGAGAGTAATAAATAAATCAACACTCATTTCCTTTTCCATTGGTAAGCACAGACTATTACACTTTTTGTTCATGTGTATTTCCATTTACTTTTCTGCCATTTCTCCCTTTAAAATAATAAAATGAATAAAAATTAAACTTCAAAAAAAAAAAAAAGAGTTCTCTTGTCTCCTTTCACCATGTAAGGACATTTCAGGAAGTTGGAAGTCTACAATCCATAACAGCATCTTCATCAGAACCCAACTATGCTGTCACCCTGATCTTAGACTTCTGGCTTCCAGAACTGTGAGAAATAAATTTCTGTTGTTTGCAAGATACTCACTCTGTGGCATTTTGTTAGAGCAGTCTTGATGGACTAAGACATACTACAACATGAATGAACCTTGAGGACATTACGCTAAGTGAAATAAGCTAGTCACAAAAGGACAAACATTGTATGATTTCACTTCTATGAGATATCTAACATAGTCAAATTCATAGATAGAAAGCAAGAACGGTATTATCAAGGTCTGGTGGGAGGGGACAAATGGGACTTGTTTAATGGGTACAGAGTTTCAGTTCTGCAAGATGAAAAAGTTCTGGGTACCTGTTTTACAACAATGAATATACTTAAAACTACTAAACTACACTTAAAAGTAAGATAGTAACTTTTACAATGTATTTTTTATCAAATATTTTTAATATTTATTTAATTTAATTTAAATATATTTTAAAAAATCCAAATCATTTCCCCCCCCGAATAGGGAGGCAGAAAATAAATGAAAAGGGAGTAAATACTTTCCTTTAGTGCAGATTTGTGCATTTTCATTTCTGGTGCTCTCCACACATGCCAGTTGCACAGAGAGAGAGGACAAAGTTTAAACCTTGAACATGAGGACCCTGAGCTTTCCAAAATCCAAATCAGACACTATAAACCCCATCAGAAAAGCCAAGGAATGGGGATGTTTATCTGTACATTACCCATTTCTAGAGAAGAATCTTGCTCATGGTAGGGATACTCCCAGGAAATAGCAAGAACAACCAGCCTGTGCAATGTGGGTTCTTGACTACAAACAACTGAAATGGACATTAGGAACGTCACAGGAAAGCAACTTGTGGCAGTAGGGTGGGAAGCTCTGAATCCACATTAAAGCTGGAGAACCAGTTTATAAGATGAATTTCTGTATCTGGGTGGCCAAGAACACACCCTGGCCACACCGGGGATCAGCCCCATTAGACACCTGCCATGGCTATTCCTGACCCCAAGACCCCTGTCCAACTGCTCCTGTGTTGCTGCCCTATCCCCTCAATGTTCAAAATCTGGGATGAGAAGAACTGACTGGACATGCCAAGGAGCTCCCATTCAGTGGGGGAATTCTTCCCAACAGGTAGATTATTCAAATACTAAAGGGTAGAGAGAAGGAAATGGTCTACACTGATTACCAGGTAGCTTAGCAGCTGTTTAGGTCTCCCATGGCTAGCTCACACAGTTTAAAATAAAGTAGTAAGTTTCCAGCCAATTTGAGGAAACAGGAGAATCTTCATGCTCACTGAATCCTGTCCCTTGCAATGTGGCAGGTTTCCACAAGTTATCCAACCAGATAACACCACTCCTAAACTATCACTAGGTACAGCAAGGTGCACAGGAGCAGGTAGGATGAATGAGACCATGGTTAGTTGCCCTCTAATGCTTTTGCTTTTGTCAAAGTCAAATTGACTTGATGGTGATAAGAGCAGACACTGTCTTCCAAACTCCTGCCAGCACAAACTATAAAGACAGAGTGTGTACCAGTGCTTCTGTCACCATCCCCGCGGGACTAACATTGCTCAAGCAGAGAGGATGCCATTTACCCAGCACAGTTTAATCAGTGGTAAGCCTCTAGCCAGCTCCCAGACAGTCCATCTGAAAAAATGTCCATAGACTCTGTAGGCCAAAGATACACAGAGATTTAGAAAGTCATAAAGAAGTGAAAGCAAGGGTAAGGAATTAACTTTCTTTCACATTACATTCTTTTATTCATTCAATACATTCCTGTATTCAAAGGGCTCTGAAGACGTCTACTTTCACGATGATAGAGCAAAGATGTCTTTTCCTCTTTATCTTGAAAAATCAACAAAACAAGAATTAAAAAAAAAAAAAGAAACACCATTTTTAAAAAATAAAACTAGGAGACCTCTGTAGCTCTGAACCACCACATATGCAGGGAGTGAGGAGAGAAATGGGGAGGGGCATGAGAGAGCAGAGGAGATCAAACCTTGGTGTCTGAACAAGCTGGGGGGGGGGGGCGGCCCCCCAGGAGACGTCAGGAGCGGGAGGCATCAGCTATTGTGAAGGTGGGGTGAGTGGGCAAAGGCAGCAAACGGGGAGACTGAAAATCTGCATACGCAGCAGTTCGATTTCCGGGGTGCCTCACTCTCCCCAAAGGAACTAGTAGGTACACTGTTAATAAATATGGCTTTTGGGAAGCAACAAACTTATAAACAGCAGCACGGAAGAGAGAGGGGGGGTGAAAACAGATATGAAGGGAAACTGCGTAAGGCAGTGAGCCAGACCCTCCAGCTGTCTCACCCTACAGGTCCAGAACTCCAGTAGCCAGGCTGATAACCCCAAAGCAAGAGACTGAAGGGCCATTCTCTGGAAAAATTAAATCATCATCTGAGAAAAGACCTGCAGATTTTATTATCTGTATCTACAACAAGAATGTAACAGGCTACCCAGTCAACCTACAGAGAAGTCTGGTGGGAAACAAGCCCACACATATATATATGAGCGCACACAAAGCTTCTAATTAGCTTTCCAGTGCCTCACCTCTTAAATAAAAGACAGGGATCACCAGACATCTGAGGAAAGCCCACCACACTTGAGAGAAAAGACCAAAATAACACAGTGGAAAAAAAGGGAATTAGTAGAACAAGGACAATACTAATAAGAGAAGAAAACCTCAAAGAAATCATATTTAACATCTCCACTGAGCCCAGATCTTATACTCATCTCATAAAAGGATATTATTAAAAAGAAAAAATCAGAATGTAAGAAAGGAAAAAAAAAAAAAGATGACATAAAAATTCAATGAAAAAATTCAGAGATAAGTTTAAACAAATCTTCCAGAAAGTAGAACAAAAAGTTAAAGAGTATAATACAAAAGAAAAAGATAGGAATATTAGAAAATCAGTGAAAGAAGTTCACATCTAAATTAATATGTACTCTAGATAAAGAGAACAGGGGAAAAAAGCAGGGAGAAATTTTTTAAAGAAAATAATATAAAAACATATTTAATAATCATGTAATTCTTGGATAATAGGGACCTACTGAGCACTCAGCACAGTGAACAAAAAATAGATGACATTATGGTAATTCACCAAAAAATTTTAGGATACACTTACGAATAAGAGACATTAAAAACCTGGAAAGAAGAAACTGGCAAAAACATACAAAAGATCAAGGAAAAAAGCATTAAACTTCTCCATCACAGCACTAGAAACCACTTGATAATGAAGCAAAACCTCCAACATTCTTTCCAACCTAGAATTGTATACCCAAATTACAACTCAACTACAAGACCAGGACAAAGGAATTCTCATATCTGAGAAGTCTGAGGGACAGAAAACTGCTAGATTTTTAAGTCTTCTAGCACTATTTGACTAATAGTTTTGCTTTGTTTTTGAACTGTACAGTTTATACACAGTTTCAACTATACCTCATTTCGGTTTGCAGATCTGAGAGTTCATTTTCTAGGGTCTGTAATCATGAATGGGTTACACCTTCAGTTACCACATACTCCCATGAGATCACAGTGTAAAAAGTTCCACAATTAAAACAATAAGCTTTATTCTTTTTTTTTTTTTTAAAGATTTTCTTTACTTATTTGAGTGAGAGAGAGCATGAGGGGGAGAAGGTCAGAGGGAGAAGTAGACTCTCTGTGGAGCTGGGAGCCCAATGTGGGACTCGATCCCGGGACTCCGGGACCATGACCTGAGCCGAAGGCAGTTGCTTAACCAACTGAGCCACCCAGGTGCCCAATAAGCTTTATTCTTAAAAAGTACTTTACAGTCATAAAATATCCTGGGAAGTAAGACAGATATTATCATCCTTTGCTTAAAGATGAGAAAATTGACGCTTTAAGGGAGATGACTTTCCAAAGGTGTCAAAGCCAACATAGAGTCGTACGAGAACTCCTATCTAAATCTAGCGTCATGTTCAGGATTTTCCTCTGACATGAGTGCAAGAATTCTGTGTACAGTCTTTATGGCTTTAGGTTTCAACACCTCCTTCTCTCTTAGGCACACAGAAACTGTTTCCTTTCAAGGTATCGAAAGCACAGTCATCGCTTTTCTCCACTCCAACACAACCCAGCTATTTATTTCACCTTAAGCACCTCAGCACTAGAGCCCCTTCCCCTTCTCCAGGCCATCCTTAAAGAACTGTAGTACAGGTCCTAAAATAAACACTTAGTTATACACTTAGACTATGACAAGGGCAAATCCTAACTACTCATTAGAAAAAAATTTCTTGGTTTTTTTTCCTTAACCCAGCGAGAAGGAAAAGAGATAATTAGACAAAAGTGACTTCATCTTCTCATATGCTACATGCAGGAGGAAGGCACCTAATGTATCTCGGATGTTCATAATGACCCATCTGACTCACTACCATAAAAAAACAAACTCTGGTTTATAATCAGCTACTAGCAGTTTTTTATAACATAGAGGGGTAAAGATTCAAGAATAACTATCCCTTCCACTCTGCCCCTAAAATGTATTAATCAAAAAATATGCTTTAAAATTGAGAACACAATAAACACACACACACCCCTTCCCTTCCCACCACCTTCCCCAAACAGAGAGACAGGAAGACCGACAAACATACACACTCACGTTCACACATCGTCTGTGTCCTTGGACTCATATACCCTCTATTAGACTGTGAACCTGAATGGCACAGAGTAAAGAGGTCACAGTTCTCCCTGACCAAACCCAGCTTCACTCGAGGTAACTGTGTTTTGAATCACCCAGATAACAGTGTGGTAACAATCTGGCTACTTACTCCACAGTATCGGTCACCATTAAATATCTGAGGTGGCAGAGGGTTGCCCTGAGCAGGCTTCTTTTCTGGGAGGATGTTTTTGTACATCCATTGTCTCTGTTCTTCTGACATCGTGATATCCACCTCCTCAAACTCTATCTTGTTGGCTTCCAGAAATCTAACCACATCCTGCTGTTTCTTCTTTATCTAAAGAGGGAAGACAAACAAATAAGGAGACAGGCTCATCTGAAACAATATGTCAAGATTTCCAATTTGAACTAGATTTGGTTTCTCATTGTCAGAGGTCACTGATGCAAAAAAAACAAACAAACAAACAAACAACAATATTCATAGGCACCATGCACCATCCACTCACTGGATATCCAGCAGAAGTCTAGGCAAATCCTGACACGATGATTTCTTCACCTAGACTCCCCAGAACTCTGGGCACAACCTGGAAGGATCAGATTATGTATGAGGTGAGGGACTCAGTTCTCAGTAGGCCATAACCATTCTCCCTCCCACTTACAGAAGTTGACATTTACAGGCATGAAAACTCCCTCTGCCAAAACCATTTGAAAACCATGTACAGCCCATCTGAGATGTCAACAAGTCATTGATTCCCAGGAGCAGCAACATTTTTATTCCCCTCAGCAGTCTCTTTCAGATATTCCACAGCTGTAGCCACTGTCATGAAAGCATCTTTTCATCAATTCACAAGAGAAAAATGTTCTCTGCTTCTAAGGTGAGAGTAAACAAGCATCATCTTACTTTGAACTCTATTTCTTAACCCTTTTTGTTCCTCTCATCTTCATGTTTCCTTCTTCAGTCACCAGGGGTCAGGTGTGCTCTTGAAGAGCGGCAAACACATCCGTAGGTTTTCAAAATCTTACCAATCTTATTTAAGGGTACATATTAAATAATTCAGACAGGGTGACAATAGTCAATATCTTAAACACAGCATGTAAAGCATGATTCAACAAGCTTGCTTTTTCTAAGTGATTCTGGGAAATGTACATAGAGAATAAACTTAAGTGGTGAAGTAATTTTACAATGGCGAAAGAAAAGAATCCTTTTGAGAGGTCAAGCCACCAGAAAGATCTCTCATCTAAAAAATACAATGCTTGAAGAACAAACATTCACATACTGATTGCCCCTACCAATTTCCTCCAACTTCCCCCAAAAAGCCTCAGTGACATGTGCTTCCGAGATGGAAATCTGTTGTATGTCATGAGCACAAGTTTCTGATCACTGGATTGAAGTCTATGAATGACTAACAAGATTGCACAGTTAGTATGGACAGAAAAATGAAGCTAGCCAAATAGGAATCTTTACACTCGGTGGTGTCGGAAAACAAGGAAACTACTGTATGGTAGTTTGATGCATTATCTTAGTTTCTTGAATTAAGCTATTTCTAATCTCTGAAAAAGTTAACTTTTTCCCCTCACTGGTACACAATTTCAGAAATGTAGTTATATTATTCTGGAACTTTGGCTTGCAAAAAAAAGTATTATTCATCCTACTTAATTTCCCTTTATAACCATATAAGGCAGATAAACAAGGTTGATGCTGAGGTTAAAGTGGTCACCTATTTTGATTACGGTTTTAGTATGTGTTCTTGTTAACACAATCATGTCATTCTCCTGTTTATTTAGTGGGTCCCCATTGCCCTTGGAAAAACACACACGCATTTCTTAGCATAGCACAATGTCCTTCATGATCCAGTTGCTTTGACTATGAAAGTAATGTATTTGCATTTTTATAAGTCTAGAAATTGTAAAACAAGCAAACAAGAAGTTACCTACAATCCTCTCAAAATTTAATTGGAGGAAGAAGTTTGGATTTAACGTCCATATGTAGGGCTTTACATATCCAACACATTTCAAATGAGAGTGATCAAAAATGAAACTGACACCCAAACTTGAATTTCCCATATAATGTATATACACATAATATCCACCCCGCCTCTACATCTTCCCCAAAATGTGAGGGCCTAAAAACTCATATACTTTCAATACTAGGATATATCAAAGGTACATACACAGCTTCTTTAATCCCCAGTTTCCTAGCTCCCCCACCCA
The DNA here is from genome assembly GCA_028534135.1 of Potos flavus. Taxonomy (NCBI): domain Eukaryota; kingdom Metazoa; phylum Chordata; class Mammalia; order Carnivora; family Procyonidae; genus Potos; species Potos flavus. The sequence continues at coordinate 70,063,954 of CM052886.1, forward strand.
CAAACACAGCATTTATTGCCGGACTATAATCCCCTACAGCTCAACTGGTCATTCCTTTCATAGGATCACCCTCAACAAAAACAGCTGCATCTTGCCCCTTTCACTCAAAAATATACCCTGCGTACTGTCCTGTCATTAAAAATTTTTCAAAAGCATGAAATATGTGCTTAGCAATCCATCATGTACATGTTTTTAGTTAACTACCTCTCAATTATTGGTATTTAGAATACTTGTAACTCCCACCACTAGAAGTACCATGTAGTGAACATCTTTATTTAGAAATCATTAACTGTAACTCTCGACACTATTTTAGTGACAAAGCCCTATGAATGAAACTCATATCAAAGGGTAGAGACATTTTTCAGGCTCCTGACGGACACATGCTAAACTGCTTTTCAAAAAAATCCATGTTAATTTACGTTCCCATTAGCAATGTGTGAAACAGTCCATGTCTCAGTACCCCTCCCTCCTTACAGCCAATATTTGAAAGATGTATCACACCATATTAAAATTCAAATGATGTGAGTGATGGATGTGTTAACTAACTGTGGTAATCATTTCACAATATATACATATATCAAATCATTGTATTGTATACCTTACATTTATGCAATGTTATATGTCAATTGTATTTCAATAAAACTGAGGGAAAGGAACAAACTTGCTGCTGTTTGAAAAAGAAATTCAAATGCATCATTACACACTAACAATGCTCAAGAAGCAAAGGAAAGTTACTAACAAAGTTGGTAACTGACAGTAGTACAAGGTGTAAAATGTAAGTAATTATATCTCTGGTTTAAAAGAGGAAAGCAGGGGAGGCAGGACTAGGTCTGTGTTTCAAAGAGATCACTTTAATACTGCACAACTGAAAAAGAAAAAAGGAGGAGCTCTGTATGCACTGTTAGCACTGCTATGAAAAGATCTCCAAAGTACATTAGTAAGTGGGAAAAAAAAAAAAAAGGAAGAGAACTGTGCACAGACTAGGAACATTTTTTAAAAATAGAAAAAATAAAGGAACACATTTGTACTTGCTTGCATTTATGTTAAAAATGAACTCTTGAAAGTTATATAAAAAACTAACAGAAATAGATGTTCAGGGGCTAGGGGAGTGGGAACTGGGCGACAGGGACAAAGTAGGAGTGAGAACTTTAAATGTTTTGAACAGTGTGAATATGTCAATAGTCAAAAGATAAAATAGAAGAAAGTTATGTTGAGAAAGAGAGCGTCACATAGAAGGGAACAGTAGTATATGGCCACAGAGATGTGGTATTTTATATAAATCAGGTTTTCCAAGAGGACATGAAGCCCCGGGAGTCAGAGAATGTTGTTCTCACTGGCCTCCATGTTTACTCAAACTTGTAAGAAAAGCCAGATGATTAAAAAGAAATTTTTCTTGGGGCGCCTAGGTGGCTCAATCCTTAAGCCTCTGCCTTCAGCTGGGGTAATGATCCCAGGGTCCTGCTTCTCCCTCTCCCACTCCCCCTGCTCGTGTTCCCTCTCACTGTGTCTCTCTCTGTCAAATAAATAAACAAACAAATAAATAAAATCTTTAAAAAATAATAAATAAATGAAATAAAAATAAATTTTTCTTAAGAAAGAGCTAAGGCGACAGAAAATTAATACTACAGCAAAACATTCAAATAAACAAAGGGCACAAATTTAACCCAGAGCAGGAAGTTTTCGAGTGGATATCTGTGGCATTAGTATCAGGAAGGGAGATGAGTCACAAGCTGCCACTATGGGCTATTTTTGAGACCTGCTAGGATGAACGTGGCCTGGAACTATGGGAGCCCAGGCTTACGTAGCAGGGGGACAGGCCAGCTCTGGCGGCAGGGACTTGGGAGAAGAGACGGCTTGCTGGGTGGGGCCAGGTAATAGAAAGGATTCCCATGTGGCAGCAGGAAGCTGCCAAGGGCGCTGCACGTGCTGGCATAAACCAGAATTCAAGTCACATTAACATATACCACCGCCTCCTTGACACAAGGAGCTTTATCCTCCCCACATTTCAACTATCCTGAAACAAAATGTACCCAACAATCAATATCAAAAAACACGTGAGGTGCAAGTGGAAGAGAAGTAAACTGTGGGACAACAGTGGGACTACCGTCGCTGTCACCCATGACAATTCAGCCATCATGGAAGGACCTATAACTCAGGTGGGTTTTTTTTTTTTGTTTGTTTTTTTAACACACTTAGAAGCCTCGGCAGATAATGCTGGTTTTTTACCCACTAGCCCATCTCCCTTCCTAACAGAAGGCTGATTTTGTATGGAAAAGCAAGGCACTCCACTACAAAACCCTGTTTTACCCAGACTCCTCGGGAGCCAGGGGTCATCACATGACACAGTTCCGGCCAATGACAGAGAAGGAAGATGTTCTCCGGAAGGCTCCACTTAATGAATAAAAACACAAAGCCCATTATGTCCTTCTCCCTCCTCTCTTGAAGGAACGCAGAAGTGGTGCCTGGAGGTGCAGAAACCGTTTCACAACTGTGAAAACAAACACCATATGCTAAGGATGGTCAAGCAGAAAGACAGGAGCTTGGGTCCTTGATGCTGTGCTGCCAGCTCTAAACCTTTATTAGACAAATTAACCCTGAATTGCTTAAGCCACTCTGTCGAGTTTCTCTATAGCTTTACCTGAAGAAAATTCTTAACTGCTACTTGAAATGTCTTCAGAAATACTGTAGTATGATGGATTGAAAATAAAAGTTATTATTGCATAGCAGAGTCTAGAAATAAAAGCTGTAAGACATAAATTTAAGTGAAATGAATATTTGTCACTGAATAAACAGATGAATTTTCATTATTTTCTTCATAAAATGACCGCCAAAAAAAAAAAAAAAAAGAAAAATAAGGGTGTTGGACCCCAAACAGAAAGATATTTACAAAAGCATGAGAGCTGGATTTTATTATTCAAACATACACCATTATGCATCATCCAAAGCAATTAAAAGGCAAATAGGCTAGATTATAGGAAGGCAAACTATGGCCCACAGACTAAATTTAGCTCATAACAGTTTTTGTATAGCCCACGGTCAAAATGGGATTTTTTAAATGGGGTTGAAAAAAAGTAAAATTAATAGTACTTCATGACATGTAAAATCATATGAGATACAAATTTCAGTGCCCACAAATAAGGTTGTGTTGGAGACAGCTCCACCCACCCATTTCCACTGTCCCTGGCAGAGCTGAGGGCTACAACAGAGGCACAGGGCTCCCGAAGCCTGAAGAAACGTCTGTCCTTTACAAAGTTTGCCAGCCCTGAGCTAAACCAAAGATCTCCATTTCTGGCTCAAAGTTCAATTTCTTAATGAGGCCTTCCCTGACAACCAGGTTTTACATTTTTCCAGTGCCCTACCCCCCAACTCCCTACTTCCCCTCAAGGCTTCATTTGTCACCATAGCACTTAGCATCTGACATACTGTACGTTTTCCGTATTTATTTCCCTAATAGAATATAAATTCCACCAGGGCAGGGATTTTGTCTCCTGTTTTGTTCACTGCTTTACCCCCGGGGCCTCGAAGCGTGTCTGGCATGTGGCAAACACTCACTACACAGTTGTTAACGAATAGACAGGATTTTCACACATGGAAGGGGCAGGGTGACAGAAAGGCTTCATCCTGACCCCCAGCGGTGTTGGTTCTCTCGTCTTTTAGGATGATCTACCATGGAGAGTCCTCCCTAACCCCCTTAGCTGAAGTTCTATTGTCTAAATTTATTAAAATTTTATTGATTCATCTCTGTACTTGACTTTGGGCTCATCTCTCTCCACAACATCAGTTCTGTAAGCACAGAGACTGGCAATGCAGGAGGCCCTCAGTAAATATTAACTGAATGGATGATTAAAGAATTATCACTCCAGCCCTGAACATCAAAGATTTCCAGGTGATGTTCTGGAGATCAAACTGAGTTGGTAATTTAATTTAGGAACAAATGTAACTGACGTTTAGCCAAAAAGGAATGTAGATCAAACGCCAATATTTCTCAGTTAATGCTAAAGCTGTATGATTTTAAAAAGCAGTATGTCTAGATGCTACATGTAACTGTAAATTGCCTAAATAATTCAGAACAATCTGTAGACTCTGAATGTGAAAAAGGCTTTGCTTCTAACACTGACAATGATATTGAAGAAGAAAGTTGTATGTGACTATATGTTTAAATAAATGCTATTGTCAGTTAATTTTAAAAATTGCAAGTGCATAATGTAGTATTTTGTTTGGCCCAAATGTTCTAATTGATATATCTGCAAATTGATGGCAATTGAGAATGAAGCAAATATACCAGTATTTCCCTGACCCTGCTTCCATCTGCTACCATGGGATTCCATCACTCCCATCCACTTCCCCCAATATCTCCAAAGCTCTGAAGCAAGCTTTCTAAGGGGCCCTGCATCAATAAATGATCTCTGTTCCCCTCAAAATTCCTATGTCGAAACCTAACTCCCAAGGCGATGATCTTACAAGGTGGGGGCCTATGGAAGGTGATTAGTTTATGAGGACAGAACCCTCATGAATGGGATTAGTATCCTTATGAAAGAGCATCCCTGCCCCTTTCCAACATGTGAGGACACAGCCAGGAGTCTGCAGTCTGCAAGCAGCGAAGCGCTTTTTCCAGAATCCAACCGTGCTGGCACCCTGATCTTGAACGTCCAGCATTCAGAACTGTAAGGAATATATTTATACTGTTTGTAAGCTACCCAATTTTGTTATCGCAGCCCAAACAAAGACAACGAACGCTTACCCTTTCAACTCCAAACCGGGCAAGATAAGATCCGGCCCCACCGAGGACCCCAAGGCCTGCACCCAAGCCCTGGTGACCCACCCCCACATGCGCCTGGGCAATAAACTGGGCTGCTGCTGCTGAATCGGCTGACCTGGCATGAACACTCAATGACCTGTGAAATCGCAGTGAAAATGTCTGTAGCTCTTTCACTGGCAACCTCCTGGCTCCAGGAGTCCCTCAGTCCTCAGAGGACCAGCTAAATAAATTACATTGCACTTGAGTCAGATTTACCCCTACTCGGAGGCACTTTTAAGTAAACTTGCACTCCTCTACTCTCTTCTCCTCCGATTAGTTCTTTCCCAGAAGGCTGACAGTTAAATTAGGTAATTAAGTAGCCCCTGCTAGAATCCTTCCATAGGCTTCTAGATACGTCTAGCCATGTGTGACTTCTAGGGTATACACAGCTGATGCTGCACCTCTCGACCTTGGGAGTCACTAGCAAAGAAAGAGAAATAATCAATTTGAAGAAGATAGTTGTTTTTTTTTAATTGAGATTTAATGTGTGTAATTGTGGGAAAGTAAGTTTAAAGACAAATGAAATACGGATTGAAGACAACAAGGAAAACTGGGGGGAGGACAGGGAGTGTGTATTTCTGAGTTAGACTCTCCAGAGTTTAATCCTGGCCCTGTCAGTTGGGTAGCCTTGGGGAAATTACAAAGCTTCTCTCTCAGAATTAGTTGCCAAATCTGTGAAATGGACCCATTTTTTTTTTTTTCTTAGATTGAGAGGATTAAAACAAAAAGAGCTAAGCAATACCGGGGACTTGCTCAACTGTCTCATTTATTCAAACACATGAGTTTTCCTTTCTTTGCCCTAGATGAGGCCCTCTGCAAAAATATATAAAGTGCCTTCTGGGTACTTTCAAAGGCTTTAGGTATTCGCTATAACAGTTCTTTATTTGACTTACTTTCACACTTCGAATACACAGTTTTCTTTTTTCTGACTTGAGGTACATGTAGGACTGATTAAGAAGACCTTTTATATATCTCCCATGGAAAAAGTGAAAGGCAGAGGAAAGAAAACAGAAAGTAAAAATTTTCTAATAACTTGACAAAACTTACCATGAAAGGGCTGGACTGAACTAAGGGGAATGAGAGGGCCCTAAGACAACTCCTTTTCACCACAAAGGGAGGAAAGGACCCATGATCTTTCCCTTGTCAAAGACCCTAGGAACTTCCCAGCAATTAAGCAGAGTATCTCAAAGATACATAATTTCAGGGCAAATTATTTTTTTCTAAAGATTTTATTTATTTATTTATTTTATTTATCTGACACAGAGAGAGAGGGAGAGAGAGAGAGACAATAAGCAGGCAAAGCTGCAGGCAGAGGGAGACGAAGCAGACTCCCTGCTGAGCAGAGAGCAGGACATGGGACTTGATCCCAGGACCCTGGAATCATGACCTGAGCCGAAGGCAGATGCTTAACTGACTGAGCCACCCAGGCACCCCACATGGCAAATTCTTTAGTGCCTCACTGGTGGACTCACTAGGCATTATACTGTCATAAAGAGGATGCAGACAGCAGAAAGCATGTGGCAGACGCTAGACTAGTTACCCCTCTTCTGTGAAGACTGCAAAACCAAAGTTCCAGTTTGCCCAGGCACCCTTGCAGCTGGGTAGCCCTGTGACCCAACTCTGGCTCCTGAGGTGGGAGCCCACGTCTGCTGAGGGGAGCTTCTGGATAAGTCTTTGCTCTCCTGATCAAGTAGAGGGATTCAGATGCTAGGCCCTTTGTCCCTGCCCTTCGCCCTCCTTCCTGCTTGGAACCCCAATGTGAGGGCTAGAGGTGTGGAGGCAGCCTTTCCACCCTCAGCTAGTAAGCATCAGGAAAAAGCCAAGAGAATCCTAGAAACACAGGCCCTGAACAAATCAGCCTGCAGACTTACGGAGAGACCAAAACTTCTGTTCTTTTAAACTCACATTAGCCAGGTTCTCCCTTAGCTGCAGGTGAACACATTTCCTAACTAGGACACTCACCAATATGCTTCATTGTTGGGGAGTAGAGCAGGGTGGAGAATAAACCCCAACAAGCCATCTGCCGTCAACCTTCTAGCACTGTTTAACTAAACATGAGGTTACACATCAAGTACAGTGTGTCTGGTGTCTATTGCAGGTTATCTTACTAGAAAGAAAATACCAGGTTACCAAGTCGAAGATAACAATGAAAGAGGTTGTCTAGCAAGAGATTGAAACTTGAGTTTTAAGGAATCAGAGTGTCAGAAAGAGATGGATTATGAAATACATGACAATTTCTGAAACAGCCAGTATTAAATGGCATAAATTAAAGCAATACAATTTTAATAATGGAAAAATTGTGCTTTTTCATCTGTGTATTATTAGCACAGTCCCTGCTATTTAACAGGCACTCAATATGTTTATGTTAACCACATAAATATTACTGTGTTTGAGTAAGTACTTTTAATGTTTTCTTTTGAATCAGTCCACATTTTTGGTCCTGTTTTCTTAAACTATTTGCACTGGCTTCTCTTTTCCATTTTTGTAAGTCATCTTTGCAATTTAATAATTTCTTATTTTAAAAAACTCCCATGATCTCAGCATCCTAAAGATTGCTACTTTAGATTTTTTATACTATCTTCCAAGGATACAAGACTTAGAAACATGCTTAATACAGTTGCCATAACATACACATTTGAGGTAGGATATTTCGGTTGTATCACAAATATTTTGTTTTTATAATCTTCAGAGTTACCTTATTGCATGCATAAATTCGATTAAGTACTTACTCTAATGTTTAGAACATTATCCTGCCCTTAGAAATTTAAGTATGTTCTAAGGATTTTTTTTTTTATTAAAAAAGAAAACTCTTCCAAATGTGCTGACTTTTTCCTGATGACAAGTGTATCAGTAGTAAGCTACCTAACATACTAACATACACCAGACCCTTTCTCACACATATAGACACACATCCTCCTATTTCTTGACTCATCCATTCAAGGTAAATATAATACTTTATCAAGTAACTATTTTACAGGATGGATTTGAGGAAATGTTTGATATTATTATTTTACTGTTGAAAACAATGCTTGTCATCTATAAAAACTATCAGTATGAAAACCTAGAAATATAACTTTCTAATTTAAAAGTCTTTCAAATAGAAAATGTCACAGAGTTTTTAAAATTTTCAGTGTAAAAATGTTAAAATCTTTCAATTGATTTTCAGGAACTCACTGACATCAGGGAAGACAGTATAATTTCAACCATCAAAATTTAACTTTGCATGACTAATGAATGGGATCAGAAAAATGATTACCACTGTTCTTTAATTATAATGATGCTCATCCTCCATATAAATCTATGTATTCTTGGGGAATTAGGTTTTCAGCAATGACAACTGTTAAAGCCAACTCATAAATTGTAGTATTGATTCTCAGCTCACACTATTCTCGCTAAGAAAAACTGTTTTTGATGAGAGAAAAATTTTATCATTAAAAAATAAAATCAACAATATTGTTTGAACTTTTACTGCTATTTTGTGGACATTTTATGATGCACATCTTTTATTAGTATGGTAGTATATACATTGCATTTATTTAAAACATACACATATTGGGGATATGTGCTCAAGGAATTTTTAAATTATTATAAGGGTATGTGATCAAAAAACTCCAGAGATGACTGCACTAAAAAAGCCGTGGGGACCAGAGGAAACACGCATGTACATGCGCACAAGATTATAATATGTAAGTCTTTATAATGCTCGAGTCTAAATAACTTCCAAGCCAGAAGACAGATCTCTGCTCCAAACATGAGAAACATTAAATTCTATTATTCTAATTTTTCAGTGCCTTTTTTCTTATACTAGGTTTTAAAAGTTAAGTTTGCAAATTCCTATCTTGCAAAACCAGCAAAAATGGGAGGGAATAAAATCCCACCATATTTTCTAAAAGTATGGCTTAAATCTTGATATCCTTTGCCTAGGAGCATTCTAGCATGCCTGGGAGTGGGAAAATTACCACCAGACTGATAAAGATATCCTAAAAATCTAAATCTGAGCTTCACTGTAAATATAGTAGCATGTTATACTGCTAATATATTTTCTATGGGTTAACATAAGTGAGACATGGTACTAAATCTAGACTCAGAAAAGACAGGAATATTAGCATACACTTATAGCACCTGTATCTGGCAAAATTGAGACATCTTAAGGTCTGGGCAACATTCTTTATCATCTGTTTTCTCTTCATATTAGTACTTTTGCCCTTGAAGACATCACATACTTCCACAGCTTCAACTATCACCTCTATGACAAGGTATCTAAAAATTTGCATTTCAAAAGTGGCCTCTTTCACAGGGTCAATACCATGGTTCCAAAGTCTTTCTGGAAATTTATGCTTAAATGTTCCAACATCACCTCAAACTTGACGGCTAAAACAAAACAACAAAAACAATGCTGTCACAAAGTCAACCCACCAATCCACCTCCCTCCCCTAACTTCCCTGTTTTTATCAACAAAACACAACTTTGTTGATGACTCAGTATGACAAGAGAACCGCCTACAAGTCCAAAGCTTAACATTGTTACAAAAATAACCTACCTAAATGAAAACCACACACTCTGTGATTAAACTAGATGAAGCGCGCCTCTGGTACTCAGTTTGGTAGCCCTAAAAACAGGGGCAGTGTAAAGAATTAAGAAGGTGGGCAGGTAAGCCTGATCACAGCAAGCCTGGCCCTGAGGTCTGTGCGGGGCCTTGGTTCATGTGGCACTCTGCTCATGAAGGTTAAAAAACACTGTGATAATGAAGGGCAACGGCCTGATCCTCATATGGGCCACGTAGCTCTGAGTCATGTTCTAGTCCTGGCCAGGCAGAAAGGGAAGAATCACCCCACACAAGTTCCTTATTCTATCAAAGCCTCAGTTTCCCCATCTGTGAAATGCAGATCATAATTCAGCTCAGAGGGCAGCGAAGAAGTTAAATGACATAATGCTCCCAGAGTTGGAGTTGGCCCAATGAAAGAACTCAATACACGTTTACTATTATTATAATTTTTATTTTTTATTTTTAAAAAGATTTTATTTATTTATTTGACACAGAGAGAGAGAAAGTGCATAAGCAGGGGGAGTGGAAGGCAAGGAAGAGGGAGAAACAGGCTTGCCATCAAGCAGGGAGCCCAATGTGGGGCTCGATCCCAGGACCCCGGAAACATGACTCGAGCTGAAGGCAGACGCTTAACCGACCAAGCCACCCATGTGCCCTCTTATAATTTTTATTCTAAGGCCACAAACCTCATCCTCTGGTCTGTTCTTAGCAAGCGTATTCTGCTGGTCACTGGGGATACGCGGCCCCGGTACAACTCCACAGTCACCTGGCTTCTCTTTCTCCATTCATTCCTTGATTCACTCATTTGTTCATTCCGCCAGGATATTCTGAAGGTCTCGCAGGTGTCGGGCACAGTACCCGGCAGAGAGGTAAACACTTGCCTCTGCCTTACTTCAGCTCATTTCCCAAGTGAGCGGTGAGTTACAGGGAGTGATATGCAAGCACTGACAGCGCCTGGACTTTACTACTTGACTTAAACGCAGGCTCCACTCCTCGGGATTGCACATTTTCGTAAGACTGAGCTTCCCTTTAAATACGACCATAACCCTTTCTCACCAGGAGCACATGTTCCCTGAGGGGTTATTCTGCACCCAGGCTCACGCTCCCACACACACTCCGGTCCTCGCCCGGCAGCGGGCTGAGGCAGCCTGAGAGCGAGGAGCGGAGCCCACCTCTGAACAGGGGCTTGTCGAGAACAGAACAAGGTCAACAAACAGGCACTGGTCCTTGCTGTGCGTTCACAAGAATGACCTTCCGACTTTCCCATCTCTGCTGCATACCGAAACTGAGAAAAGGAATGCAAAATTTAAAACTAGAAAGTGGAACAGGGAGAACAAGAGATTTCAGTCAAGGACAGAGGAACTAACAAATGTCCCCACGCTACACCCTCGGACTCAATGTCACTACTGGTGTATTTATTTTAACACCAACAGCCAATGTCGATTTAAACACCTTTGTTATTGTGAGTCACAGTTGTCTCTCTTTTGGAATTACAGATTAAGACCAAGAAGGTTTATATGTAATTAGGTCTGATCACTTAATTTAGCTCCCTAACTGAAACTTAGGCAGGTGTCTGAGTTTATGGTCTATTGTTCTTGAGTTTAAAGAAATAATTCAGAGCAGATCAGAGAGAGGGTGCTACTGCCCCACCACTGGCTGAATAAGCCCTCCCATGAACTCAGATCTAACCACCATTAATGAAAACGCTACCCGTATGTATTTCCTGACTGGGAGCAAGTATTTTCAGAAGAGCTTAGTCAACTCCTTTCACATTCCAGATCATAGGTTAGTGAGACATCATTTGTTGCTAATTCTTGGCATAATTTTAAAAGATACCTAAGTAGGACAATACCAGACTGAATTAAAATTAAAAAAAAATAAAGGAGCCTCTAGTATCTGCCGCCTCGAGCTTAGTAACTTTATTTTTCAAAACCACGCTTACATGTTTGATCCCACATAATTCCTTGTTCATGTTAAAAACTAAGCCAGCGTCTCTCCCAGAAGTCCCCTCTCTCCCAACTGCTCCATCAGGGGCTCCAACAGCCAGATCTTCCTCCAGTTTCCTAGTAACCATGAGGCCATCTCCTTTCTTTCCTTCAGCTGCCAAGTCCTGAAACTTCTACCCCTCCTAGCTTGCCCATTTCTCCCCATTTCTGAAGTCCCTATTCTGCTGCTGGCCATACCTCCCAGAAATTTACCGTCCTACCCACTCCCTTTTAAAGGAAGACAAAAGTGTTTTTCTCAAGCACCTATCACTATCTTTTCAGAATTTTACAATTCCTCGTTCACTCTTCATAAACATCGTAGAAAGACAGCTACACGGTCTCATGTTCTTAGATTTCCAGAATCGTGGAATCCTGATGTACACGGGCTCACATATATCGCTATCCAGGCAGAGCACCTCAGTTCACACCCTAGGCCCGTTGAGAACTGAATGCGGCTTGAAGTCTCTTCTCTCCTCTCAACAAAACACTCCATCATCTCTTTTCTCTAAATTATGCAAATTTACCTTGTTTGGCAAGACTTCTACACACACCAGAGTCCAAACACCTTGGTTATATCTTTATTTTCTACCTTCTCCAACATTTTATACTTTTTGTAGAGCTACACAGTGTTAGTACATATTAATGTCACATAGGGTTCTAGATGTGTGTGGCACATATCCTAAGAGAATTTTCCAGATAGTATATACTCAAATGTCATCCAATATGTTGTCTCTGGGGCCTGTCACAAAGTACAAATTCTAGGAAGAGGAACGAGTGCTTAAGATTTACTCACATATGGGGCGCCTGGGTGGCTCAGTAGGTTAAGCATCTGCCTTCTGCTCAGATCATGGTCCCAGGGTCCTGAGATCGAGCCCCATATGGGGTTCCCTGCTCAGTGGGGAGTCTGCTTCTCCCTCCCCCTCCCCTGCCTTGTGCATGTGCGCGCTCTCTCTCTAATAAATAAAATCTTTTTAAAAAAACTTACTCACGTATCAGAAAACCAGAAAATTCAGAAGATCTTAGTAATGGTACCACCACTCACTTAGCTGCCCAACCCAGAAACCTGGACTTCATCTTTGACTCTCCCTGATGGTGCAATTAATCAAATCATGGCCTTTCTGCTTTTGAAATTTTCCTTGAACCCATCCACGTTTCTCCATTTTCACTCCCATTAGCCCATGCCAAGCCATCGTCTCTTGTCTACAGTTTCCTGTGTCTTCTTCTAACCAGATTCCCCCAAACTGCTTTTCACAGAGAAGCTAAAATATTTTTATTAAAGCATAAACTTAATGGCTTCATATGTCTGTTTAAAAACCTTTCAGTAACTTCCCATTATCCTTGAGATGAAAGAAAAAAAATCCTTGCCCAGCCTCATGCCCCTCCCCCACTCGCCCTGAAGCAATGGCTCTCCACCCACAGTACATTTGGATCACCTGGAGGGCTAACCAAAACAGACTGTAGAAAGGAGGTCAACCTCAAAGTTTCCCACTCTGTAAGACTTGGGTGGGGCTCAAAAATTTGCATTATATATCCATAGAATTGAGTATTATGTGGCCATATGAATGAAGTACTGATACTTGCCACAACATGGTCCAACATGGTCCAACCTTGAAAACTGCTCAGTAAAAGAAGCTAGTCATAAAGGAGCATATACTACATGATTCCTTTTATATAAAATGTCTAGAATAGGCCAATCTACCGACAGAAAGTACAAGTGGGTGCCTAGTGCTGGAGTGAGGAGGATGAGAGCTGTGGGGGAAGGGCTAAGGTGTGTGGGATTGGTATTTGAGGTCCCAACTTCCTCATGCCATCTCCCACCTCTCCTTCGCCTACATTTACTTCCTCCCCACAGTGACCGAACCTGTTTCCCTCACAGGGAATGCCCTCTTGCCTTCTCAACATTTAGGTCCTACTCTTCCTACAAAGCCCAACTTAGAGCCCACTGCTCACAGTCCCGTCCCACATCCAGAATATCCTCCACTTCCTCTGAACTTGCAGAGAACATGCTATTCAAATTCCTTTTGTGTCTAAGAGCTGGTGGATTTTGTCTAGGCAAGTAGACAAGAATTTTAGACATAATTTTAAATTCTGGAGCGCAGGGAACATACGTTATACCTCTTTGACGTTAAAAGGACCTTGCATATTATGTCAGCAAACAATGAAGTTGCAGAAACAATGAAAGCGAAATTGCTGATGCCTGGATCATGATCCTGAAATCAGTCACTTGTCCTGAAAGAGCAGAGCCAGACTAACTCCATTTTGTGCTGCACCCACTGACCCCCGCCTTTGAGTTAGTTAAGTCAGGTAATAGGAATGCGGAACCCGCCGACCCCGCGCACCATATAGGGTAAAAAGACACTCAATTGGCCCTCTGCGTATGGCCTAATATCACCTTACAACTTTCTACATGTATGTTACAATTTCATTGGCCAAAAATCCTACAAAACTGCTGCGCCTTCTGAAACCCGGGCTCTTTGTTCTCCTTCACGCCGCTGCGCGGGTGGAAGTGGAGACGCCGTGCCCAAGCTAGCTTGAATAAAGGCTCTTTGCTCTTGCATCGGACTCGGCTCCCTGGTGGTCTTTGGGGATCTAAAAATCTGGGCACAACAGTCCTACACTTATTCAAGGGCCTGTCAATCTAGTCTTTCAACAAAATGGTAAAACCAGACACAGAGATGTTAGTTAAGTAACTTACCCAAAATAATTCACTATGTAAGTAGCACAAGTCAGGGCTGGAACCCAGATTTCCCAATGAGCAGCTCACCACCCACTTCTCCATTCTGCTAAAGGACTGATGTTTAGGATTTGGGACACCAAGAACTCTTATCCCATTATATCATTCTGAGTGAAATTACAAAGCCTTACGCTCCACATATTATTTCAAGCAATTAGTTTTAAGGTAGTAGCAAGGAAACAGCTAAAATTCAAGAATTAAGCATACCAAAAAACACAATCATACACCAGAGCTACAAAAACAGAAGGGAGGGAAAAACCCACGAACACTTCAGATATTGAAAGTATCAGATATAAATTATAAAAGAAGTATATTTACTAAGTCCAATGAAAGAAAAGTGGCAGATGGCGTCTCAGCCAACTAACGCTCTCCAAAGCTTCTAGAGAGGACATGAGCACAGGCCTGTGGCCACTGGCTAAGCAGTCAGCCTCCATAACCACACACCGATGCTGTCCACAGTCCAAATAAGACTCCATATTACAGGGGAACCAAAACCAGTACAAAACCACAAAGGGCACAGACCTTTTCCACTCACAGAAAACGCGAAGGGAGCAAACTGTACTCTCCTTCATTTCCTTCAAGTACAGGTATGGGCACTGCCCGATTACCACAAAAGCTACTTTGGGCCAAAGACACTGAAGTGTTTACAAATCCTGAAAGGAAATGACACCCATAATCTGACACACAAGGTTTAAAATGTGTAAGTTATTATTTTTTTTAAAGATTTTATTTATTTGACAGAGAGAGAGCAAGAGAGGGAATACAAGCAGGGGGAGAGGGAGAGGGAGAAGCAGGCTTCCCGCTGAGCAGGGAGCCCAATGTGGGACTCAATCCCAGGACCTCGGGATCATGACCTGAGCCGAAGGCAGACGCTTAATGACTGAGCCTCCCAGGCGCCCCTAAAATGTATCAATTAAATTAAAGTTTCAAATAGGCAATTAACCAGTTCAAAATTATGGTTCAAGGGCAAGTAATTAGAAGAGGTTTCTAACTGGAGATAAACAGATAACTGAAAGACAAAAACGATGGAGACAGGCTAAATGACATTAACATCCCCTTCTAAAAGTCGCTCCCATCTTAAAAATATCCACTGGACCGCCTCTCCCGACTTCCAGGTTCATTCTGCTCTACCTAGAGGCTTTCCAGGTATTCATTCATTCATCGTGAAAAGATTTGAAAATGAGGTCTAAGATGTGTCAAGCTCCCTGCAAGATCTCACAAACCAGTTTGCCTTCATGCTCCATCTGAATCATACCTAGCCCATCTCACTTCCCCACCATGTACCCTAAATTCAGTCTGGTCACAGCCTCAATGCTTCTTCCGAGTATCAGTGGCAAAGGATCAGTTTGCTGTTGTTCTCATTTTAGGTTCCAATCTGTCACAGACTGATACTTGCAGAAAATAAATTTCTAGAAAAACGAAATAACAAAGACATACAAAAGAGAAGCCTCGGGGTGCCTGGCTGCCTCAGTCAGTAGAACATGTGACTCTTGATCTCAGGGTCATGAGTTCAAGCCCCACGTTGGGCATAGAGTTTGCTTTAAAAAAAGAAAAACGATAGAGAGAGAAGACTAAAGTCTTTATTATTATAGCATAAAAAACCCCAAACTCATACAATTACTCTGTAAACTTGCTATAAAAGTTTCTAAATATTTACCTTCAATTCCAGCGCTAATATCAGCAACAAAGTTTGGTTCACAAGTCATACTCTTGAGTAGCTCTACTCCAAGACTGACATTTGTAGAAACTGACTGGGTCTTTACTTAAATGCTTCCTCCCACCTAAAACCATCCCCATGCTATCCATACTTCCTATACAAGTTCTATTTATTCTTCACAGCTTAGCTCCAAATCCACACTGTGCTCAATTATGCCTACCCAGTGGTTCTCAACTGGGAATAACTTTGTCCCCCATCGGGGACATTCGTTAACGTCTGTAGACATTTTTGGTTCTCACAACGGGGTGGTACTACTGGCATTTAGTGGGCAGTGGCCAGAGATGCTGCGAAACATCCTGCAACACGTAGGAAAGCCGTCCACAACAAAGTAAATAGTACCAAGGCTGAGCAAGCCTGACTTACACCAACCACTGCCTTCCAGATCATCTTCTTCATCGAACTCCCATTATACTCCCAGTCACTGCCAACCCAGCAAAGAACGGCACACAGCCTGGCACGGTTTCATAACAGTTGCATGTATCTGCGATGTTCCCCAACTCAACCATAATTCCTCTGCAGGCTGAAGACCATGAGAGAGCATCACATCTGCATCCCCAATGGGATTCAGTAGGGTTGCTTCGGAGGAGCTGCTCATCACATACCTGTCAGCTAATTTGTCTCCTTCCCCACCTGCTTGATGCAATGTAAACAGCTCTATATAATTTCTCCATCAACACATGTACTAAATTACTTTTCATTTGCATTTAAAAAACTTGCTTGCATTAAAAACAACAAAAACAATACAGGAGCACCTGACTGCTTCAATCAATACAGCATGCAACTCTTGATCTCAGGGTCATGAGTTCAAGGCCCACATTGGGCATAGAGCTTATTTTAAAAATTAATTAATTAATTAAATTAAAAAAAAACAATAACAACTTGTACTACTTAGCAATGTGAGGCCATAATAAAACATTAGCAAATGGAATGAAAGATGTGGTTGGTTTGATTTTATTGTTTTTACATTTTTTGTCAAGACTACATGTTTACTTCCTTAAAGAAAAAAGTCAGTCAAGTATAAAATATGAATTCAGGATGTCACTATTTTACAAGACTATCTATGAAAGTTTTACACAGGCTCATACACATGCCGCCTGTTAATTAGAGAATACTTTGCAGAAAAGCTGGTCTAGCAAAACTTGCTGTAATAGTCAAAATCCTCTGCAGTAAGGAGGAAATCCTGCTGAGGACAGAATTTTCCACAGGCAAGAATTACCGGCCTTCGGCCAAAGGCCATGCCTTTATCAATGGCTGGAGATGCTGCTCTGTACACAGTGTGTTTTTGAATATGTTGTTCCCATTTCTGCATCAGTTAATCCTCAATTGTGTGGAAAGTGATCCTAAGAGATGATCTGGAAACTACTTCTACTTACATTTGAAAAGTAATTGATGGACACTAGATCATTTTCACAATTACATTTTATGACGCACCATATAATTAGTTCACATTTCCTTTGCAGGCACAAACTGATACCTCTAAGAGAAAGTTTGGAGGCTCTTTTATTTTTTTTAAGATTTTATTTATTTAGGGGCGCCTGGGTGGCTCAGTGGGTTAAAGCCTCTGCCTTCGGCTCAGGTCGTGATCTCAGGATCACGGATCTGGGATCGAGCCCCACACCGGGGCTCTGCTCAGCGGGGAGCCTGCTCAGCGGGGAGCCTGCTTCCCCCACTCTCTCTGCCTGCCTCTCTGCCTAATTGTGATGTCTCTCTCTGTGAAATAAATAAATAAAATCTTTAAAAAAAAAGATTTTATTTATTTGTTTGTTTGCTTATTTATTTGTCAGAGAGAGAGAGCACACAAGCAGGGGGAGCGGCAGGCAGAGGGAGAAGCAGACTACCTGCAAGGAGCCTGATGTGGGACTAAATCCCAGGGCCCTGGGATCATTACCTGAGCCGAAGGCAGACGCATAACCGACTGAGCCACCCAGTCCCTGAAAGTCTGGATGCTCTTACTGGCATTCTATGGACCCATTCGGTCTTGACTGGCCATGTCATCAGCTTAATCTTCCCCCCCTGGGCTTCTGAGTAAAGCCACATGCCTTGTCTGCTAAAAACTCTCACCTAGCTTCAGCTAGACACTTGGTTCTGTTTGAGTCACACAACAACTGCCAGATAAAATCAAGTCCTGAGGAGTACCTCCAAATTCCGGTGCTTCCACTTAAAATCTCTCTATATCTTCAGCCATATAATTCTCCATTCCATCTTGACTCAAGAGAGTAAGTGGAGAAATTAACAAAGGAGAGAAAGAGAGAGAGACTGCACAGGGAGCCAGCACAAAGAAAAATTAAAGTCTCTTTAAAAGATCAAGGAGTCATTGTTTACTCATAGGTTTTTATGAGACCTTGTGGAGACCTTGCAATGTGCTAGGCTGTCAAGGAACTACAGGAACATAGGTGACAACACAAGGCCTCTAATTTGACGCAGTGCATAGTCTAAGGGGGGGAGGGGAGGGGGGAGGGGGGAGGAAGATAGGGCTTGCCAACCATGAACTTCCGCATGAAACTGGCAGTCACAGAGGGGTGCCTATAGGGTGGGGCAGGACTCTGTGGGGAAGTATGGGAGGAGGGGGGCTATGAAGCTCGGTGACGTGTAAGCAAAGAACAAAAGCACAGTATCAGAAATATAAAAAGAAGGAATATAAATCAAAGAGCTCCTAGGATGATGGGGGAAAGGAGCCTACAGGTAGGTATTCTACCCGAAGGTAGAAAGAAAGGAAGATGGAAGGCAAAAGAGGACAGAGGTAGGAGCAAATAAGTTACCTTCTCCTGGAATTGGAGATTATGGTTTTCTGTATAACTG
The DNA here is from genome assembly GCA_028534135.1 of Potos flavus. Classification (NCBI taxonomy): domain Eukaryota; kingdom Metazoa; phylum Chordata; class Mammalia; order Carnivora; family Procyonidae; genus Potos; species Potos flavus. The sequence goes on from CM052886.1 coordinate 70,082,533, forward strand.
AAGCTCATCCCTTTAAACATAAATTTATTTTGACTTCATTTAAAACTGATTTTAGTTTAGAAATCATTCTAAAATGCACTCCATGTGTTTCTGCATTGTTTAGCAGAGTCCGTCAAAGCAAAACATGCCCAACCTGATTTAATCTGTTCTGGATGAAGAATCATCACTATAATCCATTTTGGTACTTTGATGTGGTGCACTGACATTCTCAGAGTCCACTTATGTGTAAATGTCTGCTGTTTTACTCTATACCGATTACAGCCTGAAACTGTGCTTCTGGAAGTCTCTTGCTCTGCCTCCAGGAGGCAGCTAGCTGGTACTTCTCAGAGCTTCCCTTTGCCCTCAGCGGAGCCGAAGACTGCTGTGGCCCGTTTCACTCAGCTGTCTGAGGTGAGGCTCTGAAGGGCAGCCCCCAGCCCAGACCCCCAGTATGTGGAATAGCCAACTGCCCCTCAGACGCCCCTCTGCTTCCTTCCAGGTCTCCAGCGTCATTCCACATAGGGGTTCTAGAATTCTGATATCTGCATAAGAGGACTAGTATAATGCTATTACCTCTAATAACATGGATTCTTCATGCCACTTATTTAAGAAGCAGGAAAATAGAGGTATCCCTGCCTTTTCAAAGTTCACAGTGTGCCACTTCACTTTTATATGAAAGGCCTATATTAGTACCTATTTTCACTAACTGAAAAAAATCTAAAGAGGATTTTCACCTTCACATAAAAGGCAAAAAGCGAAAATAGCATTCAGCATTTGTTTGGCAGCCAGCCTTTATAGAAGCAGAGCGCACCTCAGCATCGAGAGTGGCGCCCCCAAGCTCCTCCCCCGGAACTACATTCAGCAGCTCAGCATCAAGCCGCCATAGCTTTGAACCGTGTTTCTGAGCATCTGGGCTTTATCTATTGTATGCATCTGTTAGCAAGATGTGTCTTGAGGTATCAAAAAAGCCTAAGAGAGGTTATCTTCCTGGGTTTGGGAACACTCAAAACTGTTTTCATATCAATGAACGGTAATTGCTTCTTTGCTTGATGCCATTTCAGCTTATGAAAAGTTTCCTAGGAATGCTCTACTTCTGGATAGCAGGGGAAACCTGTAAATCATGTCCCTCGCAGCCTTTTATGTTTTTCCAGGGCAGACTTCCATGTATGTGCTCCATGCCGGTCCCACTCTGGCATGGTCTTGAACTCTTGATAAGCTTGATATTTGTGGTGTGGAAGCTACAGAAACAATATCTCTTTTTCATTCATTCAACAAATGCTACATGCCAAGTTCTTTAATAGGAAACATGGAGGTATAGAAAGATGAACGCAACAGCCGTGACCTCAAAGAACTTAGAACTTGCAGTTCAAACAACCTGGGTACAAAATAATTATAACCAAAGGTGGACTGTGTGGAGGCCCCAGGCTGCATCATGTTGGGCTGGAGAAGCAGAGTCCTCCCAGTTTGGAGGGAGGAGGAGAAAGGGAGGGCCGTGCGGAAGACTTCACTGGGAAATGGTCCGGGCTTCAAAGAAAGGAGGGGAATCTGGTCACAATGCAGGGTGAGCACAGGCAGAGGGGATGTTAGGAGAAAAGGCATAGAAGGCAGAAGGCAAAAAAGCCTGGTTTATTTATATAGTAGTCAAAGGAACAGAAAGAGAAAATCCTGCAAAGGTAGGTCAGAATCAGATCACAGAGGGCCCCAAATACAGGTCAAACAGTTAGGCCTTGAAGCTGTAAGCGTTGGGAGCCAATAAGGTTCTTCTAAGCTCTCTGAACCCAACACACAGACTTAATCTTGTTAAAAGGATGAAGCCTTTTTCTACCCTTTAATGGAAAAGGAATTCAAAAAGTCAATTATTAATCATCTCCTCCCTGTTAATTATCCCTTAAAACCAAGCTTGCTATTAAAACAGCCCCGTGGAACTAACTAGAGAGCCTCCATTTGTCTTGCTCTTACACTGCGGGAACTACATATGGGTGGAAAAGGAGTCATCTAATCTAAAACAAAGGGCAGCACAGACAAACAAAGCAAATTCATTCTTTCGACAAAAAAGAACAAGGAGGGTGACATCTATTTCAGGTCACAAGCTCATATAAAATATTTTGGGGAAAAAAAAATTAACTCTTTTCCACTGGCTACTTTATTTAAGTGAAATATTCTAGAATCTTAAAAACAGCCATCTTCCCAAGAGGATGCTATTTTTCCATCTAGCTCTGACATGACTTTGTCCTCGTCCAAATAAACATACCTGCCCCTGAGACTTACCTACAAGATAGATCATTTTAGCATTACATTCCATAGGACTCTGCGTTACCCTCTGTTTTCCATGTTCACCTTTTCTCCTCAGAATAGTTGTGTGAGAGGGGAAAGGATCATGCCATGTACCCATTCTTCATCCTGAATATGGCTAAACACGGTGCAATAAAAGGTACTTGTAAACACAGGAGAACAGATTAGCCTAGTCAATTTCCAAAATAGATATCCCTAAAGACCCAATTCTGTGTTATTTATATTGGTTCATATGTAGAATAGAAGAAAAAACTTAAAAACTCAAAGCTAGAAGAGCTTTCCTTTCAAAGGAAGGATCTAAGCCGGTTCTTAAAAAGCATCAGCATTATTATTAGTTGTTAGATGCAAATCAAAACCACACGGAGATATCACTGCACACCCATTAAAATGGCTATAAGCGAAAAGACAGACAATAACAAGTGTTGGTGGGGATGTGGAGAAACTGGAACCCTATGCCTTGCTAACAGGAATATAAAATGCAACAGCCACTTAGGAAGACAGCTTGGCAATTCCTCACAAAGTTAAACATAGAGTTACCATATGAACCACCAATTCTTCTCCTGGGTCTATATCCCAGGGAACTGAAAATATATGATCACACTAATATTCACAGCAGCATTATTCATAATAGACCCAAAGTGGGCACAATCCAAAAGTCCATCAACTGATGAATGAATAAACAAATTGTGGTATATTGATGCAATGGAATATTATTCAGCCGTAAAAAGAAATGAAGTACTGATACATACTACAACATACATGGACTCGGAAAACATTATGCTAAATAAAGAAGCCAGACACAAAAAGTGACATATTGTGGGATTCCATTTAAGTGAAAAGTCAAGAATAGGCAAATCCATAGAGACAGAAAGGAGATCAGTGTTTGCCGGCTGGGGGCAAGAGGGAATGGAGGGTGACTGCTAATGGACATAAACTTTTCGGGGTGAGGAAAGGTTCTGGAATTAGATAGTGGTGATAACACAGGGAGTATACTAAAACCCACCGAAAGGTACAATTGAAAAGGATGAATTTTGTGGTATGTGAATTATCTCAATTAAAAACAACAATAACAGCTGGAGGAGAAGCCTGGAGCCCAGAAAAGCTTAGTTTCTTGTCTAAAAACAGAAAGCTGATTAAATGGCTGCAAAAAGGGTAGGGGGAGGGCCCCTGGCTGGCTCAGTCGGTAGAGCATGTAACTCTTAATCTCGGGGTTGTGAGTTCAAACCCCATGTTGGGCACAGAATTAACAAAAAAGAAAAAAAAATGTCATCACCAGAACCAGACCCAACTCCCAATGCAATATTCTAGGTCCACAATGCACTGTTCTAGAAATACAAGGGCAATCAGTGTAGACTTGAACTAGTAATTTAACAGCTCACACCTCATCAGAAGGGAAAGATGAATCAAATGATCTCTTCAGTTCCTTCCGGTTTTAAAGCAATCTTTGTGAGCATTTCCTCTCTGCTACTACAGATGAGAGCACGGGTTCCCAACCAGGTGCGATTTTGCCCCCTAGGAGACATTAAGGAATATCTGGAGACATTTTTCCTTGTCACAACTGCGGGCAGGGGGTACGACTAGCACCTGGTGAGTAGAGACCAGGCATGGTGCTCAGTGTCTGCAATGCACAGGACAACCCCACAATGAAGAATTACCCACGCCAAAATGACAATGGTGACGCTGGTGATAAAACCTGGCCTAAGGTATGATCGAGTTCATTTTTCAGGTTTTCCAGGAAGTTCTGTCCTAGAGTATAATGACTTCAAGCAGCAGTTCAGAGATCAGAGTGACTGAGAGGCCAGCACCAAGCACAGACAGGAAATAGACACTTTTTACTTCCCATAATAATTAGTTTCCACAGAGTCATTCAAATGCCCGTAGGAGTCAGGTAGTTAACATAAAGGAATGAAGCCAACAAGCACCGAATGACCATGTAGGACTATTATTTCCATCTTTCCACAAAGAAATTTTCACTGGCTTCCATTCTTCATGAAACACATAGAACCCTCTCAATACAATCTTGTGGTTTCCCACTTTTGATAAACATACATGCCAAGAAATACTTCGTACTATAGGACCAAGAATAGCACAAGCTCAGTAATAAGTAGCTCAGAGTTGGGAAGACAGCGGGAATGGTAGGGGGTGTGGCAACCCCCAAGGGCACATGCCCCGATGAAGGGGCCACCACTAATCAACTCTGATGCATCCAGGCCATGATGGATAAGGCACTGGGGTCGGTCAAAGAGATCTTCAGATGTCTCAAGAAGAGTAGGAATTCTAGATTGTATGTCTGTGAGAAAGACATCCCCCAGTATTTAAAATCTGTGCTCAAAAACATTTTAAAACACTGTTAACGCAAAAGAGAAGGGGTTCTAGCCTCTGCAGCTAGACTGTGACCTCTAGCCTACACTGACCCTAATAAACACAGATATGTTCCATCTAACTCAGGACCTATTCTCTGACTAGAACAATAATTTTGTTTTCCTTAATTAAATCTGAATAGTTGAAAATTCACAAAGACCTGAGAATTATTATAGCCTTAAATGTAAATGAAATTCATAATATTATTAATGGCTGCCTTGTCATTAAGTCCCAACAACTTTACAAATGGGGATACTGAGATCCAGAGAAGTTCAAAGACCTGCTATGCCACCTTGCCACTGAGGACACTGGAGCCATAATTTGAACCCAGGTCATTCTACTCCTAAAGTTCACCTTCTTTCCACTTATCATCTTGTTTATAGCACACAAATGTCTTCTACCAAGCAGAGCTATGAGGCTCTCTCAGTAAATTACACATAAAGAATCTGATCTTAAAGAGAGGGACGGCTGACAATACGGAAAGCACACAAATTACAATTATTAAACTGGGCAGATGAGGTGAATGAATGTCCTCCTACTCCTGCGGCCCCTCCTGCCTTCCTGTACACGTTGACTGCACCTTTCCCTCTACACACAGTGGAAGTCTGCACTCCTACAGGTCCTCCTTCCAACCCCTACAACCAGTAACAGCCCTGCCTCTGGCCTCCCACCTTCTACCCACTCTTGCATTGAACTCCCACAGTAGGCGGCAATATACTGATAAACTCTTTCCACCCAAAAGGACACATTATTTACAGGGTAGAAAACAGGGAATGATGAGCCCGTGGAGAAAATGTCTCCCAAGAACAGAGGATCCCAGATGGAAAGAATGAGAGCACACACTTCCACCACCACCATTGTCCCAGTAGATCTCATGCTGCCCAAAAGATCCCAAGAGATTAAATATCTCTGCCCTGGACCTCATCCCGGCCAACCTTTCCTTTTCCCGTATTACCCTATGACTTTCCTATCCCATCCTGCTCCCTCCAGCTCAACACATTAAGTCAGTTCTACCCTATCACACAAAGCAAGACAATTGCATTTGAGGTAAATCATACATTTGGTTTCAGGACATCCAACAAAACATTCAATGTGTCTTCAAAGACTGTCAATTCCAACTTCTCTTTAACCTCTGACTCCTTCTTCTGGGACATGGCCATTAGGAAAACGGATGACACAGATCTAGTGTCTGTACCTTCCGGATTCTATGACAAGGCAACTTATTCAAAATTTCTGAGTTTCAGTTTCCTATTTTGCTAGAGAGAGTGAAGGGGGTGGAAATGAATATGAATGGCTACCATGCCAAGTTCCTTTGAGGAATATAAACAACAAACATAAAGCCCGGAGTACTTCCCGCACATGGAGTGAATGAGAGTTGTTATTCTCATTACTATTATAATCTTTATGAAGTATTAACTTTCCATTTCAACCCATATTCCTTATATCTCTTATCGGTCTCTGCAGGAGCAAAGTCATTGCTTTCACATGCCAAGGACACTGCAGCTACAAATTACCTGCTCAACAGCTGAGTGGGGACTGCTGGAACTGCTCTTTAGCAGCCCTGCCCCTTCCCTTCTCTTTAACGTGAGCCCACACACTGTTATCCAAGCCTGCTTCTGAGTCCGCAAGACCCAGCTTCTCACTGGCCTCCGAGCAGGAGCTTTTCTTGTGAGTAATGTGGGATAAAAGTACTGGACACAAAATCTTAAGACAGGGAGGAGTTCCAATCTGGAGTCGTTGAATTGAATGATCTTACACATGTTACGTAATCACCCTGTAGCTCAATATTCTCATCTGAAAAATGGATATAAGAAACACAGTTTGTAGAGGCATTATAAGGATTAAATAACCTGTAGGAAAAATCCTACCACAGTCTGGGCACAGAAAAACACGAACTGTTCACCTGACCTTCCAGGGCTCTAAGGCTCAGCAAGGCAGACGGTCATATCCGAGAGTCCACCTGTTCCAGTGTCTTTCTCCCCTTCTGTTTCTACCAATTTTTCCCACAAAGCCCCAACCTTTTTTGCCACCATCCGCCTGCCCATCTGCCATCTAGGAAAGCTCCCTACAAATATTTTGCAAGCATCAAAATTCAGTGTTCAGTTTCACAGTCATGATAATCACTTTCTTCACTCACCTTCATTAAACACACAGATCCTGGCCCTTCTCTACCACCCTCCCCCTAGATCTGGGGTGAGATGTTTGCAGAGGATATCATCCACCCATCAATTCAACTTGGTGTCTCATATTTCTTTTCCCTTTTACTCCCAGACTCAAAATACTCTACATTCAGTTATGCAAATCTGAAGGCGTCTAAGACAGGGCTGGCAAATACGGGGCATAAACCCTGGTCCACCCTCCTCTGGTGCCAGGTCAGACATCAACAGTCAACCACAATGTTTGTCTCCCAGCTGATCCCAGACAGAGCTCCAAAACCCCTCTCCCACCTTCACCATCCATCAGTCAAAGCTGGCAGTTGGGATGAAATCTACTTGCTAAGTATAGGAAGCCTGAAATCAGACCAGGACTCTAAATTCATGTACTGGGTACAGCAAAGAATAGTGACCAACTGCATAGTAGTAAGCACTCTGTAGGTAATGAATAAATATGGTTTAGGGCCCCATGCATGATGTGCTATGTACCTATAAAAGGTTCAAAATGACAGAGCTCTAAGTGATTTGTTTGGGGGAATGACCTCAAATTGTAATGCTCTTATTAATTATTCAATTCAAACTTCAAATTTCAGTAAAAAAAACCAAAAAATTCTTTATACTTAAATTTACTAAAAACTCTAAAATTATGCCAGCATGCACCCTTGGCTTAGGAAGCACTATATACTATACATAATTTTTTTGACGAGTAAAGATCTTACATGATCCAAGGTTATACTTTTTTAATTGTTTTTTTTTGTTTTTTTGTTTTTACTGCTATTACTACTTGCTGCTGTTGATAAGGATATAACAGAGACAATAGATAATATGCACGGAGTACTTACTATATACCTGGCACTCTGCTTTAATACCTCCTATGGAAGACCTATTCATTCAGTTCTCAAAGCAGTCATATACAGAAGGTACTGTTCCTATCCCATTTTTACAAATGAGTCTCAGGTTACTTGCCTACCGCCATGTCCTTCATCAATGGCAGAGGTTGGATTTGGACAGCCCCTAACTTAACCATGAGACTATACTGCCTTCCAATGATAGATAATCCGTGGATGGGGCAAAAGTAGGTGCTTGGCTTGAACATAAGCTAACTCCAGAATTAAATAAACCAGCAAATGTTCAACCCAAACACTTACTTTGGCTAGTAAGTAGTTTATTCATCATAAAAGGTCAGTGCAACCCAAAACTCCTGTCAAGAGGGGATCCAGGCTTGTGGAAGTGGCCAATTCCCATGCAAAGAACTATCCTAATGAATGTAATTACTAAAGCAGAGTAGTAAGCTTCAAATCACATGGGAATGTCCTGAATGAAGAAGACCATACTCCCACTCCTTGTGTAACACCGAAAGGAAAACAAACTAACTCAAAAGCTATATTGGTTGTGTTGCTTTGGGTTTTCTGTTTTGCTTTGTTTTGTTTTCAATATAGGATTGGTATGCAGTAATAGCTGCTGACTTTAACTACACTCGCATTTACCAAATACCACCGACTGACCTGTCCAGCCCATCACTTAACTGGGTCTCTCTTCTTCTCAGCCCTCTACTCCCAAATCCACTAGGCCCAAGCTGACAAAAAGCCAATTCCAGATCTGAGCCATCATGGTAGGAAATAGAAAACATATCCTCAAATACCTAAAACCCTTTGCCCTCAGTCACAGCCAGCATTCCATTTCCGGCTTCAGGAGCTCGGAAGCCATGTTGGCAGAGAGCCCTCGAAGGTCCGCCCATGAGGCAGACACACCCTGATGTACACCAGCCCTGCCCTTCCACTTTCAGGGGTCAGTTCCAGGAAACACCCTTTGGGGTTTTTCCAGGTACTGAGCCAGCCCAAAAGAGTTCGGTCCCCTTAGGAATGAATAAGCTGTCAAGGGTAACAGAGGGAACCAGATCCAGGGGACCAACCACATTGTTCTAGCCTCCTGGGGCTGCACCAGCCTGAAAGCACCTGGGTTTGTTGGTAGGGGGCCGCCTATCTGCCAGCATCTAGTTCAGTTTTCAGTCCTGCCGCAAAGCCGTCGTGAGCCCAGAAGGTGCTTTTCCTAGGTTGATTTCTTTTTTAGAGTTCAGAAAAAAATAATCAAACATAAAAGAAATAACACTTTTAGTTACCATAGTTCAGTTCCTGAGTAATTAGTCAGTGTTGGCAGATAAACTCAGATAAGCCTATTTTTAAAAGAGGACAGACAAAAGGGAGGCTGCATGGCCTCAAACAACATTGCTGGTGTGGTTGCCAGTTGGCTTCTGATCTCCAAACCGAACTCTCCCGGCCCCGTAACGACCCCCCATTCCAAGCAATACTGATCACTACTGGGCTCAACCATCACTCAACACAAAGGCTCAACTACATGCTTCCATTTTTTTTTTTTTTTAAGATTTTATTTATTTGAGAGAGAGTGAGAGAATCTCAAGTAGGCTCCCTGCTGAACGCTGAGAGGAAATCAGTCCCACGCTTAACCAACTGAGCCATTCAGGTGCTCCTCGATGACATGGTTTTAAACAACCACTAGAAAAAGGACCCCCCAAAAACAACTGTATATAATCAGAAGTGGATCTTTTCCGTCAAATATTAATAAGCATTTGCCATTTCATAGGGAAAAAAAAGTTGTTTTCACTAAATTTCTAATTTGGAACGCTAAAGTCCTTTTTCACATACTGAACAGACAGTGTAACAAAGCTAACCTGTTGCTAGCTAACTCTGCAGCTACTGTAGCCCCCATTAAAGCAGTTCCAACTGAAAATTTGCTGAAACCCGAAAGGGTCTCCCCCTGAGGTTAGAGTTTAGAGGGTGACTTTTAAAAAAATTGAGTTAGCAATTAATGTTATAATTTCTTGATCCCATTTTTTTAATTGGTATTTCAAAATAAAGTATTTTAAACTTTCATATTTAATGATCATAAGTCACACTAATTTTTATTTTTAAAAGTGAAACTAAGAATCTAGACTTTTTCTATCCTGTCATCTACTTCTAACTTTACTGACAAAAGAAACAAACAAACAAACAAACAAAACACAATCCATTTCAGAATTTTTTATAAATTAAATACGAAAGGGCACCTGAGTGGCTCAGTCGGTTAAGAGTCTGCCTCTGGCTCAGGTCATGATCTCAGGGTCCTGGGATCGAGCCCCGTGTGGCTCCCTGCTCACCAGGGAGTCTGCTGCTCCCTTTCCCTCTGCCTCTCCCCCTGCTCTCGCACAATCTCTCTCAAATAAATAAAATCTTAATAAATAAATCATGAAAAAAATCTTAAGAAGTACTATTAAATTTGGTATCTCATACTGCTTCTTGTTAAACTGTTTTTTTCCACTACACTTGTTTTCCTTTTCTGTTTTGACCAAAAAAATTGAAAAACACAGAAAAAGACAAGTTTCAAATAGTCTTAAATTCCTGCAATATGGAAACCACATTCCATTCCATTTATAAGTACTTGTCAAAATTTCATTTTCTCAAATAGAAATGTTTGTTAAAAGTATCCCAATACAAATGGATAAAAAGCCCCTAATTTTGTAAAGTCCATGCCCTTGATTATATTTATAAGTTTAAAATATTATTGTAGAATGGGAAAATATCAAATTTGGGAAATAGTAAAACGAACTAGAAAAACTGAGGTCAGGTCTTCAGTTGGAATATTGCTAAATCTCCCTTCCTCACAACAGAACTTATACATTAACTGCAATTCCATACAATTCCATATCTAGCGGCTAACTTTAAGATGCAAGAAATGTGCCTACAGTCTTTCCAGTTAAAGGGGGAAATTCCATTAATTAGTGTTTCTATTTCAACCCTCATATTCCATGTTGTTATGAGTTGAATTGTGCTCCCCTCAAAATGTTGAAATTCTAACCCCCAGTACCTATGAATGTGACTTTATTTGGAAATAGGATCTTTGCAGATGATCAATTAAGGTGAAGTCATTAGGGTAGGCTCTATTCAACGGGACTGTGTCCTTATAAAAAGGAGAAATCTGGACACTGTGACAGACACAGATCCAAGGAGAACACCATGTGAACATGAAGGCAGATATCAAAATGATATATCTATATGGCAAGGAACGCAAAGCTTGTCACCAAACCATCAGAAGGTAGGAGGCATGGAACAGTCTCCCTCCCAGCCCTAAGAAGGAGGCAACCCTGCCAACACCTTAATCTAGCTTCCAGAACTGTGAGACAAATTCCTGTTAAGTCCCTGATTTTGGTACTTTGTTAATGGCAGCCCTTAGGAAATTAATGCACTTGCCTTTCCTTACAATCACATCCTTGTTCTTGCACCCCCAACTTACTCTTGCTTCTCCTGGTCATTTCTTACATGCTCTCACTTCTCTAACCTCACTCACACCCTCACTTGCCAAGCTCTTCAGCATCGTTTCTCATCAAGGGTACCTCTGCCATTCTGCAAGGGCAGTTCTCATGGGGGGCTATCCAGCATGCCATAGGATGTCAAGCAGCCCTGGTACTCTCATTCCCCCAGGGTGTCACGGTGCCCACGGAGGAGAACTGCTCTGGAAACTGCCAGCTGGAGTTTGACTCAGGATCCCACCACCTACTGTGTCTGATCTCATCCGGGCAGTTAACTTCAGCTTCTCCATCTATAAAATGGGAACAAATAACCACTCTGCCCTGTGACTCTGAAGCTTCAATGAGTTAAAGAGGCTAAGGAGGTGTGCCTAGGTGGTTCAGTCGGTTAAGCGCCAGCTCAGGTCATGATCTCGGTGTCCTGGGATGGAGCCCTATGTCAGGCTGTGCTCAGTAGGGAATCTGCTTGTCCAGCTCCCGTGCCCTCTGCCCCTCCCCCTGGCTCATGCTTGCTGGCTCATGCACATGCCTGTGCACTCTCTCTCTCAAGTAAATAAAATCTTAAAAATAAATAAATAGGCTGATGACCCAGGCATCACCAGCTTCTTCTGGCATTAGAATCATGTAGGAATTACTGCCCAGTCTTAGTCTATTCTACGTGGTCATGTCCTGACTTTAGCTGCCTTGGAACTCCTTGCTAGGGCCTCCTCACACAGTGAAGCTTCACTGAGTACATTCTGTGGGGCTGCAACAGCTTCACTGGTTATTACATGTTTAAAATAGTTATGTCATGCCAACTAGTAGGGTATGCCTTGTACAGTCGCAAAGATTCAGACAGCTTTGAGCATAGTCTCTACACGTTCCGCTGGCTACTCTCATCCCCACTTGAAAATATAGCCGCAGCCCTGGACAAAGCTCTATGTTTTCCAACTTTGCTTCCAATTTCTTTGTATCTTTTCCCCCAGTGATGGTCCCTCTCCAATATCCAAGGATACACCATTCATTTCACCATGCTCCATGTTAACACTGCCCAAGCTCACATCAGCCCTTCATTCTTCTTGTTTAAATGGTTTGTATCCCAAGTCAGAGAGTTAGCACTGATTTATGCCATAAGTCTGGCGTTTAAGTCTTTCTCCGGCCCTCACACACACCTACCACCTAATAGCACCTAACACAGAGCCTGGTACTTAGCAGGTTTTCAATGACTGATGAACGCAAGAATCAATCAATGCATGAATGAATGCATTGCTGAATGAACAGAGGAATGAATACATTCAGGATTCAGGAGGCCTTGTGTCCATTTAACCCTTCCTTAGCTCTGCAGTGACTGACATAAATGACCCCAGGCTAAGCCACTTGATCTCTATACCCAAATTTCCTTCTCTGTGATTTTAGGTGGTTAGATGTTGCAAGAAAACCGCTTTAGGTTTTCTTCCAGCTCAACTGAGCCCAGAAACTTTAACAAAGAGTGAAAGACTGTATTTCTTTTGGGGTTACATTTTGAAACATTTTTAGTCAAGGCAAGCACAGGGGTAAAGATTTTTCCAAAATCACATACCAGGGGTCCCTCCCTGCCAGAGAGTCCCTTGTTACCTGGGGACAAAAGGCTCCAGACAGCATGCAAGCTGCAGATACTGAAGACATCTCTGAGATGCTGAGCACTGCAGAGTTTGTTATCATGGGCTTCTTGCAGGAACTGAAAATTTACCCCATCCTCAAATGAGGTCCACAGGGTCATCGACGGCCTGCCCTCTTCAACCCCATACTCCTCCCTTTCCAGCCTGAACAAGGTGGGCCCTGCACTCCCTCCCAGGCTCCAAATCTAACTCAATTCCTCTCCCTGCCATCTGCCTAAGGCTCCCACATGCATATTTTATGATTTCTGGCACATTTCCTCCTTATCTGACATCCTGCAATATATCCCTCTGCCCCTATATTATTTCTATCTCTGATAATGTGTTCTGAAAGAGGCAAGTGTCCTTGGGCTGTACTTAATTACTGGTGGTTTTAGCTTTCCTATCTTATCTCCCCACCCGGTCCCCACCTAAATTTCTTGAGGACAGAGACCACATCCTCTATTCTCCTCCAGTTCCCCACAAGAACAAGGACAGAGCTGGGCAAGCAGCAGACCCCTAGAAAATACTTGTTGAATGAATAAAATAATGAATGAATGAAATAATTGACGGATTTCAATGTTTTTAAATTTAAAAGTCATATTAATATACTCCCTGAATAAAGTTAGCAGGACACCCCCTCCCGGGTATACAACCAGAATAAATTAAATTTTAAAATGGCACTTTTGGAATATACTATTTTCTGAGGACTGAAATAAATGTCCTTCACTACAATATGAATGAGAGCAACATTATCAGCTGCATAAGAAATCTGCTTTTTAGGTATCCATAGCATAATAACGTAGCATGTCTTTTATTTCCTAGTAAAAGCAGATTTTACCTGGAGCTGGGGTGGATAAAAGGGGAACCATCCATCCCTTGGTGTTAATTATTCCAAATATCACTGTTATGTGTTGAAGCTGGAGAATTCAGCCAAGTCAAACAAGATATGAGGATTTTTCTCTAAATACATTGTTTAAATCTACTGCTGATTGGGGCAGAACATCTTTTTGGAAATACCAGGGACTCACTTAGCAAAGTCAATTGCTAGATATGTTCCTTCCTTGTGGTTTAATAAACTTCAGCTAGAACCAAATTGATTTGGAAATCAAATTATTGTTCTCCCATGCACTTGCTAGTCACAGTTGGTCACCAAATAAAACAGCACCAATGGTCAACACAACAATGCTGGAGGGAAAACATTAGGTGATGCCATCAAAGCTTAATATAGCTTAATACTATAAGCCCCATTAACCTCTCCAGGCCAACAGTTAACCTAAACAACGTCATTATCTCTTAGAAATCATTATTCTTGCATATAAGCATATACTTCTCATCACCAAAAGTATCAACATTACATTATTACAGAAAAACTGTGTATTAAGGTAAGAGGTAATATTGTAATTGGAGGGACTTACTGACTGAGGATTGTCTGAGACCTAAAAAAGTTAGGTCCATTAAAATAGATAATTACTGTTTATGGGCTGTATGTATGTGATAACAAATTATGTCTTCCAGTTCAAATCAAACCATGTCAGAACACATACTACCAGGCAGGGTAGTGAGAGAAGCTGAGACATCACAGTAAAACACCAAAGGACAAGAATAAACTCACTTTGAGGCTAATATGTATAAATTTAAAGTGAAAAAAAAAAAAAAGAAACGCTGTTACAAGGATTTATCCACATTTACGCAACTGATGAAATCAGAACAGGTTAAAGCTAGAATGTAATTCTGAGTTATACATCACAACCCTTCATTCTATAGAAGAGAAACTCAGGCAGGGATGGAGCTCCTTATCCAAGCTTACACCACTAGCCAGAGCCTGCATTAAAACTTAGGTCTCTAAAGTCCAGCTTTATGTGCAAAACATGTAACAGTAAATTTAAAAATTAAAAAAGGTAATAGGCAGACAATAAATACTTGTTAATGGATTTGAGGAAATAGAGATGCACAATTCCAGAACTATCTTGGTATATTACCTGCTGACAGGATAACCCAAGTAATTACCTAAAATTTTGCCTTTGACTTGTCCATCATAACCTAGGCTTCTTAATACTGCAGATCAGCCCTTCTATAATCAATAAAATGCTATTACAACGATTATTGAAGCGTACAAGTTGGTGGTGTAAACCAAAAACTTTGGAGCATTCTTACGAAGAAGTGCATTTGAAAAAATTCTATCCATAAAATAATATGGGTTTCCTGACACATGAAGTGTAGTTCAGTGGAGAAATCTGTAAAAGACAGGTATGACTAAGCAACCACAAATAACTAGAAATATAAAAACTATCAGGAGTATAGGGACACCACATGCCTGCATATAAAGATAAGGTGGAGTTTCCCATCTCTTGTTCCTAATGAAAAAGGGGTCTTTTTTGTACTACAGTGTTGATTTCTTTTTAAATAAAAAGTCTCCATGTTTATAAGGATTTACAAACAATATTTTATTCCATCCTCCATCCCACCTGCTTCAGAAACAAATTTGGGGACAATCTGGTTGTTGCTGGGCAGACAACTGACCAGATCAAATTTAAGCAATCAATATGGCACTTTTGATGTATTTGATTATATATCTCACCAAGGAACCTCTTAAATCTATAGCTTAACTCTTACTAAGGAAACCAAGTCTTAATAATCATGTTAAACATGTCTTACTCTGTGGGCTATCAAGTATACTACTGAATTTTTCCTTACAGTCTGACACCTCGCTATTTAACCTCTCTTCTCCCTAAAAAAAAAATCAAGAATATCGACCAAACAAAACAGCTAAAAATAGAGACCACAATTTATACATCCTCAAGATGAAACTGACCATGGCACTACAAGGGTAAAGAAACCAAGATCACACATTTACATAAAGATGTAAAAATATTCATAGCATCCAAGCAGGGGGAAAAAAAAAAAAAAGACAAAACAAAATCCTGGCACGACAGGACAAACCTAGTTGACAGTTCTATTTGCACAGGTATAAAACTAAAGAAATGTACTGGGTGGCGAGGAAGGGAGAGTGGAGAGCAATTACTACTTAAACTTGTTTCATCCAGGAGCTAGGTAGCTAAGCAGCCTAGATAAAAGCTGGTTATACAAAATACAACCAGGTTGAATGTCCCAAATCGGGAAGAACTAACACCAAGGGAAGCGGGACCCCCGTAGCTCTCAGACAACCCCTTCCCCAAATTCCCAAGCCACACTACTGGAGCGGGGGGCTTCCCGCAGACTCCATTTTCCCGCAGCGCTGTCTCCCTCTCAGGGCCTGTGGGTGAGCTGGGTCCCTTACCCACCTTTGCTCCCCGCCCTTTTCATTGTTGTGCAAGTGTGATGGATCACCTGCCCGGCGCGGGTTCCCGCGTTCGGACGCGCTGCGCACCGAGACGCGCAGGGGCGAGCGGGGCGAGCGGGGCGCGCCTCCCGCAGTACCCGCGCCTGGTGCCCGCGACCCCCGGAGACCCGACCCCGGCCCGCTGCCAGTCCCTGCAGTGCTCACCGCCACGAAACCCGAGGAGGAGGCGACGAACACGCGGATCACCATCCTCTCGCACGCCGGGACGGACAGTCGGCCCCCGCGGGCTCGGGGCTGGCGCGGACGCGGAGGCAAAACTTGGCTAAGAGCCGCCGCCGCCGCCGCTGGGCAGAGCGCTCGGGTCGGGCAAGATCGTGGGGACCTGACTCCCTCCCGCCGGTCAGCAGATAAAAGCCCAGAGTCTCCCGGCCGCTGGCCGAGGGGGGAGGGGGAAGGGGAGGAGGAGGAGGGAACAGGCTGCGGGGCGTGATGGGAGTTGTAGTTTCGTTCTCTGCCTGGAGTGCCTAGTGGACTGATCTCTTTCCAGCCCCTCCTTACTGCGTGACAATCGCTTACACGCGCAGGTGGTTGGAGGGGAGAGGCTGGGGAGACGCTATGACAAGGGGTAGCGAGGATCTCGGCGAGACCGAGAAAAAGAAAACTAGGCAAGAGGGTTTGGTTCAGAGTCCAAGCTTGGGTTGTATGTTGTGGTTTACTGATTTGGAGCATCCCCACCCAGAAACACCGACTGACGGGATCGAGCCTTCGAGACCCGCGGTCTTGAGGCCGCTAGCGCGCGGGGCAAGCCCTAACCTGTGGCCGCCGGGTGGGGCGGAGTGGGGCGAGTGGGGCGGAGTGGGGCGAGTGGGGCGGGGCTCTCAGCAGGTGGCGGTGGTGGGGGCGCTGGGGCTTGGCGCTCTTCCGTGTTCCCGGGGTCTCGGGAGATTGCAGAAAGGTGATTCTTCGAGTTAAATGAGAGGTCCTCTTCTTCTGTAGACACTGCAAATTAGAAGCCAGCTGAGAGCACAACCGATATTTTATTTTTCTTAGCAAAACGAATTGTAGTAGAAAAAATAAATACCAAGCGAAATTAGAATCCTTCTATCAACATTGGGCATCAGGACCCCACCCGCCCCACCCCCTGCTCTACACAATGGCTTCGCCTCTGTGCCCCTAATATTTACAACGGAGCCAAATCTGTGCCTTTTTCAGACCCGATGCACATTCCAAGCGCAGTCTCCCAGGAGGATGCTGTTAAATAAAAAGCTTTTAGGTAGTTGCTAATAGTTTAGGAATAGTTATTTAGCAAGAGTTTTCTGTTTCACAAAAGCCCAAGCCTCTCAGTTTGGTGGAAATGAACCAGTTTTCTCTGCAGTTACTGTATTTACTTTCTGCCTTTCAGCAGGGGAGTTTAGCAGAGTTCTGGGAACAATGTTAATTAATAGTTCTAGAAAGAAAGAAATTAGATAATGAAGTCTCTAGCTCTTCGGTAAATTTCTTGCACAGATACTAACCATTTGGGCGCATTTGCTTTTTAGAGCAATTTTTAATATTTCAGTTTTATAACCTTTCCTATTACGTCATTTCTGTAGTATTCCTTTTTAATTTAGTACGTTAACAGAAGAGTCAATCCTAATGTGACTTTATTTCTTCTTATAAACAATAACTAAATATAACTTTTTGCTGTAATTAATATCTCTGCATAAGCACGTTAATTTGGCTACCATACATGTGGAAATGAATATTTATAAAATTTAAAGTAATTTCTTTTTTTAAATTTAATTTTATCTTTTCAGTGTTCCAAGATTCATTGTTTATGTACCACACCGAGTGCTCCATGCAATACCTGCCCTCCTTAATACCCACCACCAGGCTCACTCATCCCTCCATCCCCCTCCCCTCTAAAACCCTCAGTTCGTTTCTGAGTCCACAGTCTCTCATAATTTGTCTCCCCCTCCAATTTCCCCCAATTCACATGTTTCCTATATAACTGCCACTGTTGAAAGTCAACATTTTCTTCAGTTTGGAATTATTCAGCTGTGAAGATATGGTTAAACTCAACAAATAGAAACGCAGAGCCTATTTTCTGAAAGGTACCAAAGTGGATGAAAAGTTGAATAAGTCATTTCCTCAGTCAGCAGAGCACCTATTGTCTGCAAAACAAAAAGACAGGTACAGAAATAGCAACAGAACAAGACACACTGTACCAATAGATTGTTGTGTGGATATAAAGGAAAGGGTGGCTTTTTAGAAGAGACTTTGAAAATGAGTAGAATACCTGCTGGCAGATAGGGGGAATGCAGGGTGAGAATATGCAGAGTTTACGAGATCAACAAGCAGTTGGTTGTGCTTCAGAAAGGGTCATGAGGGGACAAATAGGAACAATGGGGAAAATGTAGGTTTGAATGAATGCAGCAGGAGACTCTCCCCGGTTGTCTGCCTAGCCCCTCGCTCTTTGTGAAATCCGTTCCTCAGCTCTGATCTAAGAGGTTGTAGGGGTGGTGCACCAAAGTCCTATCCATACAGCAAGACCCAGAGCTCAGTTAGCCTGAGCTAACTGGTCTGGGGGTGAACACCGGACCCAAGCTTGGCCTGGCAACATCCCTGCCCTAAGGATTTGGGATTAGCACTGGGAAAGAAAGAGAGAGTTTAAGCTTTAACTTGTGACATGGAAGCTGGGAGCTTTTCAGAAGCCATGTTTCAACATGAGAACCAGAGAAGCTGAAGAAACTAGTCAGTAGGAAGAGAACAACAAAGCACACAAAAGGGAGATGAGTTTCAGAGAATCCTGATAATGTTTTTGTCCAGGGGTCCTAAAACTATGACCTGTGTAGCAAAGCGTGTGTTTTATGAATAAAGTTTTATTGGAACACATTTCTTTTCATATTGTCTATGGTAGAGTGACAGAAACCATATGGTCTGCAAAACCTAATAGGTTTACTGTTTGGCCCTTTACAGAAAAAGTTTGCCAATCCTTGTTTATGGCTCAACATGTTCCTACATCCCTACATTTAAGGCCTACATAATATCCCTGTATCCATATCATAAATTCCTCATCTTATGTAAGCCACCTCAAATAGGTTTGTTTCGTGCAATCGCTGAGAATTTTAAAGTGAATTTGTAAGCATTCCAAGGAAGAAGAGGATATGATTGAAGCTATACTTTAAGATCATTCTGGTAGGAGTCCTTTTTATTCCATGCTGGTGAAAAAGTTTATCTCTAGAACTTCTATGCAGGACAAAGCGTTAGGTAGTCCAGGAAACCATGACAGCTAGTGTGGAGTTGAGACCCAGAGTTAATAAACAACATCGAAGAGTGACTGAGAGTAGAAAGCCATCTGGGATATAAACTCGAGGTCCAAGATCAGCACCACAGGGTATCATACCACAGAGAGGATTAGGTGCCCATCTGACAAATAAAGTCTGCAGATAAAGCAGGCAGCCAAAACTTAAAGACAGAACTCAGAAAACTGAGTAGGTCAATAGGCTTTAGGAAAGTTGCTCCTGCATTACCTAAGACTTGAGTCCCTTTCTAAGTCACAATAGACCATCTGGCTAGCATGGGTTTTTTCTTTGCTTTATTGAGATATAATTGATATATAATATTGTGTAAATTACCTATTTCACCCATCTCTCCCCCCCTCCCCGCCTCCTTTCTGGTAATCATTAGTTTGTTCACAGTAGTTAAGGGTCTGTTTCTTGGCATATCTCTCTCTTTTTTCTCCCCTTGCTCATTTTTTTTGTTTCTTAAATTCCACATATGAGTTACATCATATGTTATTTGTCTTTCTCTGACTGACTTATTTCACTTAGCATTATACTCCCTAGCTCCATCTATGTTGTTACAAATGGCAAGATTTCATTCTTTTACGGCTGAATAATAATCCGTTGTATGTATACACCACATCTTCTTTACCCATTCATCTGTCAATGGACACTTGGGCTGCTTCCATAACTTGGCTACTGTAAATAATACTGCTATAAACATAGAGGTACGCATGCCTTTGAATTAGTGTTTTTATATTTGGGGGGGTAAATATCCAATAACTTGATTACTGGATCATATGGTAGTTCTACTTTTAACATTCTGAGTAATGTTAAAAGTTAAAAAGTTAAAAATGTTAAAAAACTCCAGACTGTTTTCCACAGCGGCTGCAACAGTTTTCATTCTCACCAACAGTGCAAGACGGTTCCTTTTTCTCCACATCCTTGTCAACACTTGTTATTTCTTGTGTTTTGGATTTTAGCCATCCTGACATGTGTGAGTGAGCCACTATGATTTTGAAATATAATGGGAAAAAATAAAATTTTAAAATATTTGCAACAGTTGGAAAATATTAAAATACCTATGATTTCTATTGGTAACAAAGTCACAGATGTTTGCTGCTATTACAGTGGCTTGTTGCCTACATTCATAATTGAAGGAATTAGCAAATTTTTAAAAAAGATTTATCTATTCATTTTAGAGAGAGAGAGGGCACTTGGGCACATGGGGGTGGAGGGATCAGAGGGAGAGGGAGAGAGAATCTCAAGCAGACTCCCCATTGAGCCCAGAACCCAACACCGGGCTGGATGTCACGATCCTGAGATCACGACCTGAGCTGAAGTCACCAGTCAGATGCCTAACTGACTGAGCCAGCCAGGCGCCTCGGAATTAGTAAATTTCTGCTAGAGTTTAATGAAAGTATAAATGTGTTAATTTTTTTCTCATTCAAGTTCATGAACTCCCTAAATTCTATCCACAAGTCTCTTGGGTAGGGTGGGAGGGCAGCTATGTCCAAGAACCCCAGTTTAAGAAACCATAGTCTGACAGTATCCGCATATGTAAAAGCCTATGAATTTACCTAAAAAGAAAGTATAGAAAGAAACAAGAAGGAGCCATGAAGAGTCCCTTGGAGAACTCTTCCATTTAAAAATTGGAAAGAGAACAAAGAATTAAAAGGAATGGAGGAACCATCAGAAAAATACAAAACCAAAAGACTACAGTGTCGCAGAACCCACGAGAAGAGTTCTAAGCTTTAGGAAGTAGACAACAGCAAGAACATTGCTCAGCCTGGAAGTCAGGAAAGATAATAAAAAGGGAGGCTTGGAGTTTGTTCGTCGGGCAGGCTGTGTTCACATTCCAGCTTTGCCACTTAATTTCGTGGACAAATTTTGCCACTTCCCTAAGCCTCCATTTTCACGTCAATAAAGTGAATATAAATAATGACTCTCATTCATGATTGTTACGAGTGTTAATTATGCTTAGGATAGTCTCCAAATTATGCCTGAGGGTATCTGTTTGAAGGATATTCTTGCTCCACCTGGCTACAGATGTTTGGACCATATCTGTGTACTTCCCTCCGTGGGACCCATTGCAGTTTGAAAGCAATTTATGACAATTATGACCAGGTTTGAAAATACATGCCGGTCCTCTCTCAGGAATTCACAGTTGGAAAATTGAAAGACTAAGGCAATGAGCAGTAGGAGCATAAAGGAGGATGCTGCAAGGGGGGTTGGGCTGGGGTTGAGAAGCTTTGAGCAAGTTAAGGAATGAGGGAACTGAAATGAAGAATAAGAGGAAATCAGTCTGTGACAGGAAAGTGGAGCCCCCGTGGACTGAAAAATAGAAACACGAATGAAGAGGCTGGCAGCTGTCCTACATTCAGTCTCAGTTTCCAGGAATCCAGGCATGCCACAATTTCTGCCTTGGGTTGCTGTTTAACCACCTCCTCTTTTGTCTTGGGCTCATTTACGTGGGGGTCTTTTCCTGACACCTTTAAAATCCTGACCAGAACATCCATGTGACGTGTGGGTAGTGAATCACGTGCCCATAGGGGGCGTGAGGAAGGTCCAGGGGCACAGGCTTCACCATGCGGACTGTAGCAAATGGGACCACACTGCTCAAAAACTTTGGGTTTTTGTCTGAAATATTCTGATATTTCAGTGTCGACTCAATTTTTTGAAAACTGAGTCGACTAAGCCAAAACCCCTGCAAGTCCTGTGCGATCCTGTGGTTTTCCAAGTTTCTCCCTCCAGTGTAAATACAACTCTGAGCCCAGGGGTTTGGAACCCAATAAATCCGCAAGAAGCACTAGGTGTTATTATAATGATGGTTTGCTATCATTGCTGACCTTTGTGAGAGCGCTTCCAGCAGAGATGGAGGCATTCCCCTGATGGCAGTGGCTAGAGGACGGATGGGGCCCTACAAGCAACTGTTTCAGTCTTTTCTGATTGGAAGTTGGGGAGTGATGAGAGGGGACAGGCAAGGACAGAAATTTGAAGGGGAATCAGGGAGCATAAACATTCTTCAGGAAGGTTTATCTACCGATTAAATAAAGAGCTCTTTTAAACAGTCAGGAGACTCAACTGTCCAGATTTTATTTTTAGAATGGAATTGAATCTGATTGATAATTCTGTCCTGTCAGGGCTGCCCTGTTTTTAACAGCACTTAATCCAATACTATCGAGCTCCCCAAGGAGTTTACTCAAGGCATTTCAGTCACCACACCATGCCTGTCACAAATCCCTGCCCTGCTCCAGGCAGTTGCTTCTCTGAAAGCTGAGATGGCACATTTGGCTGTTAGTGGGTGACAGATCTGTGGGAGAGGAGGTTAGAAGCCAGAGGGCAGGGGTAGGTCAGAGTAGTTAAGGAACCAGTTTGGGGCCAGACCTGAATTCATGTGATAGCTGTATGAACCTTCCTTAGGTGATTCACTTAACTTGGGACACCTCACCTTCCTCTTTGTTGTTGGGGGCTTAATGGAGAAGATGCCTGTAGGTGCCATTTTATACAGTGCCTTGGGCATAGTTAGGACTCAGTAAGTATTAGCTGTTAATAATCATGTAAAGTAAATCAGAGAATGGTCTTCATTTGCATAAAGAATATGAATTTCAGAAATATTTCTTTTTTTAAAGATTTTATTTATTTTAAAGAGAGAAAGTGTGAGCAGGGGTGGGGGGTTTGGGGGACAGGGTAGGAGCCGAGAGAGAGGGACAAGCAGTCTCTGTGCTGAGCACGAACCTGATAAGGGGTTTGATCTCACGACCCTGAAATCATGACCTGAGCTGGTAGATAAATCAAGAGTCTGATGCTCAACCAACTGAGCCACCCAGGTGCCCCTAAATTTCATAAATATTTCTGTTTTATGTCTGTGAGTTTAACTTTCTAAATAACAAAGATCTAGTTTATATGAGCCTCTTCGTACAATGCCATGTTCAGTTAAAGTACTTAACAAAATCGTTTTGATGTTAATGAAGTTTAGAGGAGGTCATACTTAAGATAAAAGGAATATTGGCGAAATGAAGCAGTAATAAAGTCAAATAATGGGAGCTTGAATTCCAGAAGAGAATTCATTCCTCTGCCTTTGTGTTACTTCATCGGGCTCATTCTGTCTATTTTTAATAAAAGAAAATCTTAGTTAACAGGAGCACACTAACCAGTCCCTGAATTGGATGGAACTTTCAGTACTCATGTCTAAGGAATGAAGGAAAATCATAAAGTAAGGAATAAGCCTTGAAACCAACATATTCTTGAATCTGTACATATTCCCCATAGAGTTTCCTATCCTGTCTGACAGGAGAAAACATGTTCATCTCTTCAATGCCTTGATTTCCCTAGAAACTGGAAAAAGGTATGGGAAGAAAAGCGAATGGCATAAGCCACCATCTTGGAACTGTAATAAGGAGGATTTGAGAACTAAAAACCTTGTGTCAGTTGATTTCTTTCAGCTATATTCATTCAGTATGTGCCAGATGTCATGCTAGGTGCTGGGAATTCAGCGGTAAATCAAACACAGTCCCTACCCTCACAGAGATTATGGCTAATCCGGAGGATGAAAGATGAACAAGAATATACTTGAAGGAAATGACAACACAACAATTGTGTTGCTTTCTGTTGTTGTTGTTGTTTTCTTAATCTTGAAGGCCTTTCTGAATCAACTATTTTTGGAAAGAGGTATCTTTAAAATTCTCCCCCCCACTCCAAGATTACATTGCAGGTCAGAAGATGATATCACCATAACAAAATAAAGATTAAAAGTTGATATTACTCAGATAGTTGTAGACAACACAAGTTAGGAGAACTTCCAGTACTCTACAATATTTCGGTTGTTAGTTTACTGCCTTTATGAACGATTACCATATTATAATAAACAAAAATTTACATTTAGGTTATTGTTGAATTCTGAAATTACTTCGATTCCTCATGAATTTATTGCTAATGAGTTTTCGGTTCATTATAATTTCTTATTATGCTAGGCATAAAGGCCGTTTAGAATAATTGCAATGGAGGAAGTATAAGAAAATGTTTATATATAGCTACAATTAAAGAAAATGGAAAAGTGAGGTTAAACAAACATAATGTGTTATTATCGTTGAAGCAATTATTATTTGTTTCCTGTGATTTTGAAGGGCTCACTGAATGGAAATTATGAACATTTGCTTTTAGTACATTTTAATACCTTGAGCTATAATGATTTCAAAAAGAACAATGAGGACTTCACCTTTAAATTTCTTGACTCTTTTCCTTAAAAGTAAAACCAAAGGGTGAGGAAAAAAATATATAGAACACTTTAACGTTAGGTTGTCATTTTGTTTCCTCATTTCCTTGCATCCATCCTATCCAGTTCCTTCAGGAGCAACTTTAATTGTGGATATCACTCTACTTTGGTCTCGACTGCTATAAGAGCCTGTGGGTCTCAATACCATTTTTCCAGAGGGAAGGCATTTTGCATTAAGTGGAATTCCTTTTAACCCTGATGTCGGGGAGCAAGACTTCCCTATGAATTCAATTCATTGTATTCAGAAGCCATGATCTGGCCAGATATTACTAAGTTTATGACAAAATGAAGTACTTAATAATGGAATTCTACTCCTTCCTTTCTCCCTGGTTATAAACCAGATGTATTGGAAAAATTCATTAAATTTTTCTTGCTCCGAGAACAATGTAGTGGAAAGTCTTATTTTACTTTAACCACAGTTTACATTTGCCCCAAACATGAGCTTTTTAAAAGCCCAATCCATTCAGTTCAACTTATTTGTTGTTGAATACCTGCTCTCTGAGTAACTTATTAAACTTCATCTCTTCAGCAATTTGCATTTCTTTAAAATTTATTTATTTATTTTTTATTTTTTTTAAAGATTTTATTTATTTATTTGACAAAGAGAGATCGCAAGTAGGCAGAGAGGCAGGCAGAGAGAGGAGGAAGCAGGCTCCCCACTGAGCAGAGAGCCCGATGCAGGACTCGATCCCAAGGCCCTGAGATCAAGACCTGAGCCGAAGGCAGAGGCTTTAACCCACTGAGCCACTCAGGCGCCCCTAAAATTTAATAATTATTAAGAAATCATCTCTCAAAACTAGAAAAATATTAACATGTCCTCATAATTCCTGAGAAGCTTAACTGATAGCAGTTCAACAGGAGGGGTATTAAGCAATTTTATTCCATCCATACCATGACCATTTATCAAGGTCCTACTAGGCACTATTGGATGCGGAGAGTATGAAGATTCATAAAACAGAGTGTGTGTTGGGGGTAGGGTGAAATGTTTTTGCACAAACTGAAGTCCTGGGTAGAAGCACAAACAAAGATCAGTGAGTGGTTGTGTGAGAACAATGCAGACACATGGAATATGGGTCTTTTGAAAGGAATCTTTGTAGTGTGATCTAAAGTTTACTTGCAATGTGTATCATTGTTGTTCCTGTTTTAGATAAGTAGAGTAATATCTTAGGTAGTTGAAATCTCATCAGTGTCTATTTTCCTGTGATTTGCTACATTTTACCTTTGTTCCTGGGGGGAGCGTAACAACTCTATACCGGGAGTCAAGGTTGAAGGTGGGAGATGCTGGAGAAAAGAACTCTGCCATCCTGAATAGAAGCCTGGAAGCCTAAAACAGAGATGGGCTTCCTGTGTCTAAAATCTGCTTCTGTTCCAATTTCAGTTGACACGTATGCAGCTGCATGCTTGGCTAAACCTGACAAATTTTTGGGAGCCTTAGTGACATTTGATTATTTCACTTAACAAGAAGAGTACTGGGAGGTGAACCTAGATTTCTTGTAGCTGTCCAACAATGTCCTCAAAGTCCAGGACATCTCCTTTTCATTTCACCATCCTTAGCACAATGACATTCTTCCTCGGGCTTGTGGCTTCGTGGTTGCCAAGTGGCTGCCACAGCCGCAGGTATAGAATCTTCATACCATCATCAAGTAGTAAGAAAGACGGCAAGCAGAAAACATGTTTTCCTCTTATCACAGAGGAAAAGCTTTCCCAGAAGTCCCCTAGTGGACTTCTCCTTCAGCCTCATTGGTCAGAACTCGGTCATGTAGTCGCCTGCAAAGGAAGCTAGGAAAATTTATATCAGTAAGGAGAATGCGAGAGCCAAGATGGGCTTAGGTCTGTTATCAGTCATCCAGCAGGGGTAGGATACATTCATCCAGCAGGGCGGGCATACTAAAAGCCAAACTCCAAAAAAAATAAAAAATAAAAAAAAATAAAAGCCAAACTCCTGAGGTTGTGCCGCAAGGAAGACAATGGGGGCTGAGTGCAACAAACAGTGACTACTACAGACATTTGCTTAGTGGGACCTTGAGTAAATATTTAGTATCCATGCCTCAGTTTCCACATCAGTAAAATGGAGATAATAGTAAAACCTAATTCCTAGCTTTGGGGTGAAGGTTAAATGACAATATTCCAAGCCAACTGCTTAAATAAGTGCTAGAAACATGGTAAGCACTCATAAATATTGGCTACTAACAAAAAGAGGCACTATATTTTCCAAGGTGCTTGATTTACAACCAAATCCTCAAATTCCCTGCATAGCACCATGTGCAGAAGATATAGAACTGGAGAACATGAACATTTCAACCCTCCAAGGAGAGCTCTTCCCACAAGACCTATGTCTGTGGTATAGTTTGGATCCTTTCTCTACTTTCCCTATAATGTCCCTCATTCTTCTTTCTTTCTTTCTTTCCTTCCCTTCTCTCCCTTTCCGCCCTTTTTCTCACATCTACTCCTCCATCTCCTCTTCCCACACTTTTTCTCTCTCATGATTCCCCCACCCCAACTCACCCCTATCTTTCAGATCAGGAAATGATCAGTGCTTCACCCTGCTCCTGACTTCAAGGCTAAAAAAAATGCTGAACCTCTCACAGGACTCTTCTGAGTCCTGACACTGTGATCCTCCAAAGACTAATAGGTGATATATTTGGAGCTAGGTTACTTTTTTCTGCATATATAAAGCACAAGCAACTCACAGGCCAGGTGACAGTCATGCACCTGGCGTGGGGGGATTCGATGCAAACCACACTTCACTGCATAAGTTTCTTTTTGTCATATTGCATTCCTAAAGGCCAGAAGAAAATCAACTTCGGAAGAGGCAAGACCTTTTTAATTTAACCAAATTGGTCTATCCACCATTTCCTAAAAGAGTAGGGCAGAAAAAGGACAAATAACTTAAGAAGTGAACTTTGAAAGAATAAATTTGCAAAAGAATTACTCAGAGAGAAAAAAAGTGTTTGTTTTTCATTTCAAAACCAAAACCAAAACCAAAAAACAGGACCTGATTCTTATGAGATTGATGAGTATAATACCACAGGAAAAAAAGAAAACTAGATAAATGTGGGCATTTATGGGCATTATCGTGGAGACGAGCAGGGGGGAAAGTCAGCATGAAGCTATCTATTTAAAACTACTTTGAGAAATCCAAAACATTCATTTTTGAAAATGGAAGTTCTAGCTTCGGTGTACAATACAATCTTTCTTCAACTGAGCAATATGATTTCTGAATGTTAGTAAAATCCTATATACCTTTGTTTTTTAAATTGCCTTTAAATTAGCACAAGAGGGAGATGGTTCCTCTTTGTGCCTTCTAGAGAAGAGAGAGGGAATAGATGTAGAAGTTAAAACCAAACTGCATTAAAGCCACTCCCTTTCCTCACTCATCACTCCCTAGCTCTCCATCCAAACAGGAAGAAGCCTGTGGCAGGATCTGTGGGAAAACAGCGGCGCTTCGGTTCCTATTTACCCTCTTCTCCAGCAAAGGCAAGTGGACTGAGGGGACAAATCTTCCGGGAGTCAGCTGTACCTGGCGTTCCCTGCCTCCACCCATCCGGGACCTTAGCAGAGGTCAAAACCTCAGATGCCAATGAGAACCAGAAGGGTATAAACAAAGGCAAAAAGGGCAGCAATTAAGATAATATAAGCTAAACTGCTTGTTTTGGACTACATAGCAACAATAATAGTGTAGGATTGCTGAATAAGGTATGCAGATACATATGGACCTATATGGATTCTCCAGGATGTATGTTAATATTGTGAGGAAAGGAAAAAAACAAGGCACAGAGCAGCGATTATCATTTACTTTGGGGCGCCTGGGTGGCTCAGTCGTTGGGCATCTGCCTTCGGCTCAGGCCATGGTCCCGGGGTCCGGGATCGGGCCTGCGTGGGGCTCCCTGCTCTGTGGGGAGCCTGCTTCTCCTTCTCCCACTCCCCCTGCTTGTGTTCCCTCTCTCGCTGTCTCTCGCTGTCAAATAAATAAATAAATGATCTTAAAAAAAAAAGATTTAAAAAAAAGTAGAGAAAATTACAGACACAGACATAAAATATCAAACCAACAGAAATAAAATAATTGGTTACTGAAAGAGGCCAGCCAGTGGGGAGGAAACAGGGTAGGGTGGAGGGGATATATGGATGAACATAATTGATTTCTCTATGTTTTTATATAATTTTGAATTTGAGCCATGTGAATGGTCAAACATGTTTTTACCTATTCAAAAATAAAATTTAATGACAAAGAAAAATAAAAGCAAACCAAATTTGAAATCAAACTGAAACAAAGTAACTATATATCATATGGGTGACATACATGGAAAATTCATTCAAGTGACTTCAGAACACAACGCTCTTGCTGTCCATCTTTAATTGAATGTATTCTAAGGACAAATAAGAAATTCACTTCAAAGAATATCCAAAATTCACCACATAATTTTCTAGTATTTCTACTTTAAATCTACTTTATATATATTGTAGACTATGGCAAGTAAGTAAATAGGTTAGGTTATTAGGAACTGAGATTTTCTATGTAAGAGAAAAGAGATACAAATATAAAATAGAAGGAAAATAACAAAAAAATATTTAATTTGAATTGGAAATATCAATATGAACTTGTGATTTAGATAAATATACTTCTCAGTTTTAGCCACTGAAACAGTTTAGAAGCAATGACACTCCAATGGCAATGAGCTCACCAAGTAGAGAAATCTTGGTTTTTAAACACTATTCTCAATAAAAGTTTCCAAGGCTCCTTGGAGAAGTGGCTGATTCTGGATCTGGAGCATGGAAAGTACAAGGTGAGCCCAGGACATTTTCTTGTGCCAAAAAACAGCGAAGTGCCCAAAGAATGATGCGGACATCTCAAAGGTCACAGGAGCCAGCCAGCTTGAAAGAGCTCCCTCTATCCAAATTTGAGGCAATTTGAGCACCCAAAATGACTGCAGCTGATCATAAAAGTTAAATAAATAAAAAGCCACAAGTCCATAGAACTGTTCAAAGAAGAGGAAAAAAACAATTTGCCACCATTGAAAGCAACTTGTAGCAATTTGTTACTCTGAAAGTTAGCAATAAGAGAGAAAGAGAAATTTACCCTGCCTTTTTAAAAGAATAATTCACCTCAGTAGGTAAAGAAAAGCTCTTATTTACAAACGTATGTCTGCAAATAAATGAAGAAGAAATGATAATTCAGAATATCACCATTTTGCAATCACTAGTTAGATAATATACACAATTAAGTAAGTATCAACGATGTTGGGACACCTGGTGGCTCAGTCAATTAAGCGTCTGCCTTCGGCTCAGGTCATGATCCCAGAGTCCTGGGATCGAGCCCCATGTTGGGCTCCCTGCTCAGCAGGGAATTTGCTTCTCCTCCTCCCTCTGCCCCTACCCCCCACTCATGCTTGCTCACTCTCAAATAAATAAATAAAATCTAAAAAAAAAAGTATCAATGATGTTTATGCCTTAAGTAAAAGGATGCTGTGGAACAGATTATCCATACCTTGTAAAACAGATTTTCAAGGAATTCCCACACCTTTGCAATGGTAGTGACGTAGGAAAGATGTTAGGGTTCGAAGCCCACAGCCAAGAGAGAATTCTTGAGAAGTCTTTGGTCCATAAAGGTGGTTTTATTAAAGCATGAGGACAAGACCTGTGGACAGAAAGAGCTTCACTGGGGTCATGAGGAGTGCCTGATTATATACTTTGAAGTTGGGAGGGGATTAGAGATAGCATAAGTCCCTAAGGAATTTTGGAAGTGAGGTTTCCAGGGCCTTGAGGGGGCTACTGTTGTTGGGAAAAGTCATTTATTACAGTCAAATAAAACCTCAGTCATGAGACCCTTCGGATGTATGTTGGTGGGTCATATGCTTGAGGGATGATTGCCCACATGTATCTTGAGGGTTAGAGATAAAGGAAATTTCCAAAGGAATTTTTATATGTTAAAGTAGACTCACAGGATCCTGTGGGGAATCAGGCTAAGATTGCCTTTTGCCCTTAGCAAAGTATTAACATCAAGGTAGCTGAGTTCCTATAGGAATGTTACTCTGCCTGTTTTAAGGACTTATGAATGGGCTGTAAGTAGTAAGGAAATTTAACTTTTCTTTTGCCTTTGTTTCCCACATCAGAATGACCTGTGGATTGTCACTTTAGCCAAGTGATAGTATATGATAGCACTGTTGTTGGAAAATCTGGCATTCTGTGTCTCCTGATTGAAGCGATATGAAGTACAAATCACCTATGAAGTACTTGGGCCAAAAATGTTTAACCTAATTCCAATCCGGACTTTAGACCCAACTTCTAGTTTACAGGAAAAATGGGGGAGGGAGGTTACATTAATACCATGAGGAAAACAATCAGACAAATCCAGAATATGGGTTATTCTACCAAACTTTGGTCTGGACTCCTCTTAAAGTCAACGTCATGAAACAAAACAAACATACCAAAGTTCAAGGGACTCTTTTTGTTTACCTTGCTTAACCAAATACGATGAGTACAATTTGATTGGATCTTGGTTCCAAAAAACGAGTTGCCCCCTTGAGCAGCCATATCGCTTGGGCTTTCAGGAGAAAGGCTGGCTGCAGGATCATAATTCGAAGGAGCTCCTGCTTTTCCTTGGGCGTGTTCCAGCCTGGTCATCTGATGTGAGCCATGCTGTGTCATTGTGCTGAGGGGAGTCCTTCACAGCCATTCAGGGCCTTCTGCCTCCCCAGCATGACAAAAGAAGGTGGCTTCAGCCCACATTCTTACACAATAAAACCTGGAAGAAATCTGGTTTAAAGCAGATTCTTTTTTAAGAAGAAATACAAAATATTACTAGAAATATAAATCTAGAAATTCTTTGACATTGAGATTGGTATCGTTGACTGTGTGCTACAAGTCGCACACAGGAGGGACTAGCGGCACCCCAAAGATAAATGACCATGACCATGGAGTGTTCAGTACGATCAGGTGCTGCCTTAGGTTCTCTACAGGTGCGATCACACCCAGTCCTCAGCGCGGCTCTTCCAGGGAGATAATCCTCCCCTCTTACAGATGAGGAAGCCAAGCCTCAGGGAGATGAAGCCACTTGTCCATGAAGCAGCAGAGCCATGTTTGCATCTGGGGCCCGTTCTAAAGTCTGCACTTTTGTGACCCCATCAGGTGCACCAGGCTGTAGAGTTACCTGCACAGATGTGGCCTCACAGAGGTCCCTTGCGAATAAGGGTCCATTCAGCTGGACATCGGCCAGCAAGTAGAGTCAAGGTGTAAACTCATGACATAGCCTGCTGACTGACTGAAACCCAAGCTCTGTTTGAGCCCCTGGCTTTTATTCCAGCAGCGCGTGGTCCCTGCCGTGGGGTTTCCAAACTTTAAGCAATCAGGGGTCTCATGGGCTCCCAAGCAGAAGGATGGTCCCTAACCAACGCAAGCGGGTCTGAGTGCTGGTGCTTTAGGCCACTGTCCACTGCAGAGGTTAGCAGTGAGTCCTCTGGGCTGCCTCTGGCAGTGCCTACATCAGTCCTTCTTGGAGGTAACCTCTGGGTTGAGCCCTGAGAGGGGAGCCAGGAGTGGCTTAATTGGAGCAGAATCTCCTTTCAAGGCACCTTCGTTCATGTCTATGGTTCTTTCTGTTTCTGCTCCCAGAATCTCACCAAATTAGAAAGCGCATTTCGGCCCTCTTCTTCTCCATGTACCTGGGCTGCTGTCTGTCCTTGGTTACAGTCCCAGTCCTTCCTAAAACTACCCTTTTCCATGGGGCACGTGGTGGCTCAGTCAGTTAAGCATCTGCCTTCTGCTGGGGTCATGATCCCCGAGTCCAGGAATCAGGCTCCCTGCTCAGCGGGGAGCCTGCTTCTCCCTCTGCCCCTCCCCCTGCTTGTGCTCTCTCTCACTCTCTCATGCTTCCTGTCTCTCTCAAGTAAATAAATAAAATCTTAAAAAACAAAACAAAACGAAAAACTACCAGTTTCCTCTCCTGTGGTTACTGACCTCCATGACCCACAAAATGTATACTTTGTTTCCACTGAAAGACCTGATTCAGGATTAGTCTGAATCAGAGCAATTTCTACAGTGTGCCAGATACATACTCCTAAGCTCCCTTGAATACTTCCTTGAACTAGTTGGGTAAGTAAATAAATGTGTGTCTACTATGTGCAAAGCTTTGTTCTAGGTTGAGAGAGGGATGCCTAAAATCCAGCCAAGGGTAAGACAAAGACACAGATGGTTGTGGTATAAGGCCCAAAGCAAATGATAAGAACAATAGCAAAAAACCAAAATGCTATTTGGGTTTTAAAAAGAAGAGGGCAACCCTCTTGGGTCCCCTCCCTCTTCAGGAGCATTGTACTATCACTTTACTACCATCGCTCAATAAATGCTTTGCTGCCCACCAAAAAAAATTTAAAAATAAAAAAGGAATAAGAGAAGTAGGATAAAGAGGAAGAGGAGAGGGTGAAGAAGCAGAAAAGGAGAGAGGGAAACAAGCCATAAAAGACTATTAAGGATAGAGAACAAACTGAGGGTTGATGGAGGGAGGGAAGGTGACGGATGGGCTAGATGGGTGAGGGGTATTAAGGAGGGCACTTGTTATGATGAGCACTGGGTATTGCATGTAAGTGATGAATCACTGAATTCTACTCCAGAAACCAATATTACACGGTATGCTAACTAGAATTTAAATTTAAATAAATTAATTAAAAAATAATAAATAAAATTTAAAAAAGAAGAAGAATCTCTGGTTGTCAGAGATAAAGAAAGATTTCAAGGAGGCCATGGCATTTTACAACATTTTTGAGTCCTAAATATTTTATGTCAGGGGAAAAAGACAAATAAAATTTCTCTCTTGCCCATTTTAGCTCTTGCCATCCTACATAAGCATTCTAGATTCCAATCAGGCTGAATAATTTGTTCTACCTGTAATGTTCTCTACCATTTTTTACCTCCAACTTGGCTCTTTCTACCTGAATCACTTCCTTTTAACCCACGATCTCCAATTGGCTAAATCTAAATTACCTCCCAAGACTCATGGCACGGGTCACCTTCTTCAGAACGCTTTCTATGTGGGAACCCCTAATGGACTTTCATAGCAACATGTGTCTCTCTTTGTCCTTGATGGTATGGAGTGATTATTAGCAAGGCTTCTGGAACCAGAATGTCTGACCATGAATCTTGGCTCTGACATCGATCAGCTAAATTTACCTTTACTTGTTAAGAGGACTGAATTCATCCCCACAAAGTACTTAGAATAGTGTCCGGTTATAGAAATCACCAAAAAGATTCTTACTACTATTAGTGCCACCAGCAGCAGCATAGCATATGTCATTCTGGATTGTAATTCTTTATCTGTTTGATACCATGACAAGATCCTCTTGAGCACAAGGACTGTGTGTTATACACTTGGTATCTTTTACTCTTCATACATTTCCCAGCACATAATAGTATTTAATACATACTTGCTGGAATTGGGGATGGGTAGGTAGAGAAGTGAAATGAATGTGGGCAAGTCCACAGGATAAGACCAGAGAACAGCACTTGGCATAGTCTAAGGCATAACCTTGTGTCAAGTGATGAAGGTAGAATGGAGGTCATCAGAGGCGAGGAAGCATAGACCTATGCATCCTGATGTCAGAGGGATTATTCAGATGGGTTTTTTAATCAGCAAGGCTGCAAAAAGGAAGTACAGGGATATCCTGGGAAAACAGGAAATCCAGGGACGTGGTGCTTGCATCAGATGGGATGTGATGCTTGCAAGAGTTGGTTGCTGCAAAGGAGGAGAGGAAGTATGGCACTGAGTAGAGGAGAGATTGCCTCTCCTGTTCTCCATTCCCATTATATCCTTTATGTTGAAAACATAAACTTTGTTGGTTAGTTGCTTATTCAACATCCTTCCCTGGCTTTCCTAGCTTGTAGTTTGTGTGAACATGAGCATATGTGTGTTAGCACACACAGAGTTTCATGTTTTGGCCCTACTGATCTCACTCCCTTCCACTCCCTCATCTCTGCCCTTCTCCACTATATCATATTTCAATCCTCCTTGCCTTGGAATGTTGTTCTGTGTAAGTATTTGCTATGTGACCTTGGACAAGTCGCTATTTTTCTGGGCTTTTGCATTTTCAGATACAACATAGAAAAGTTGAATTGTAATCTCTACGGCAGTATTTTTAAAACTTCAAGTCAAAACTCCTTAATGGATCAAGAAACTGATTTAATGCGCCAAACATTAAAATAGGAAATAGAACAAAAAAACGAACAGTAATATGAAATAAAATAGAATATATATTAGATAGAACATGTGCATGTGTGTATGTGCATACTGGGTCATATGTAAATATATTTCTTACTATGGATTATGGTCAAGAAAGATTGAAAAAAACTTCTCTTTAGATCCTTCTGGCTTTAAAATTCAAGATGTGTAGAATAGTTCCAACTTTTTTTTGCAACTTTGAAGGTGGAAATGAGCAGGGAAAAAATGTATTTTTAAGGAAAAATTACTCATGC
Source organism: Potos flavus (assembly GCA_028534135.1). NCBI lineage: Eukaryota > Metazoa > Chordata > Mammalia > Carnivora > Procyonidae > Potos > Potos flavus. Next base: position 70,117,510 of record CM052886.1, read on the forward strand.
TAACAGCCTTCAGGTTGTGCTGATGAGGCAGTTATCCTATGTTTCTTTAATTCGAGAAATTATTCATGATAGTGCAGTGACAGGTACCAGATTTCTGGGGTAACAGAACACCGATCTCAAAATTTCTCATTGAAGGGTGGGAGTGGGAGGAATCCCTGTGGGGCCTTCAGAATCAGGCTTTCCTTTGGCTGCAGTTCCACAATGAACACAGTGTATCTGCCAAGGGATGAGAGGGAGAAAAAGGAATAGCCAAAAGGAGGAGGAAGAGGAAGAAGAGAAGAAGTTAATACTTCCTTCTCCCAAATCATAGGACAGTTATGTAGTGTTTCCCTCCCTGATGCGTAAAATGCCACCATTACCCATCTAGTGCTTAGTGGTAAGCACGATGCCTTCTAAAGATTCTGAGAGGATTGCACCCTAGTAAGGTAACATATGAGAGTGAGCTCTACAGGGAACTGTTAGAGCCTGGAATTTTGTTGAGATCCTGAGTTTGAGTCACAGGAAACACAAGTTCAAGTCCCAGCTCTGAAGTTCAAGGTCTAGGTCAGCTTTCAATGAATGTTTTTTTGAGCACCTACTAATTTAACCTCCTGTTTTTTCCTTTTTTAATGCAAAGGCGATTAATTAGAACTTCTCTGAGTTTCCTTTCATATACATGAAAGGAAGTGAGTGGATCTCACTACGATGCCTTTATAAACTTTTTACTTCTTTCTCCCAATAACCTCACGACAGTTATTTATTTTTTATTTTTTTATTTTTTATTGACGTATATTATTTGCTTCAGGGGTATAGGTCTGTGAATCATCAGTCTTATCTAATTCACAGCATCACCATAGCACATACCCTCCCCAATGTCCATAACACTGCCACCTTATCCCTCTCCCCCACACTCCAGCAACCCTCAGTTTGTTTCCTGAGATTAAGAGTCTCTTTATGGTTTGTCTCCCTCCCCAGTCTCATCTTATTTCATTTTTTCCCTCCGTACTCCCCACGGCCCCCTGCCCTGCCTCTCAAATTCTTCATATCAGAGAGATCATATGATAATTGTCTTTCTCTGATTGACTTATTTCTCTTAGCATAATACCCTCTAGTTCCATCCATGTCGTTGCAAATGGCAGGATTTTTTATGGCTGCATAGTATTCCATTGTGTGTGTGTGTGTGTGTGTGTGTGTGTGTGTGTGTGTGTGC
>CM052886.1:70125618-70203890 GCA_028534135.1 Potos flavus
ATGGTTCTGGTAGTAAAGCCAGCCGTGAAGTCCCTTTTAAATGTCTGAAGAATTCTAAAGATGTACCATAGAGGGGTGTCTCCTCTATTCTTCTTTTTTTTTAAAGATTTTATTTATTTATTTGTCAGAGAGTGAGAGAGAGAGCACAAGCAGGCAGAGAGGCAGGCAGAGTGAGAAGCAGGCTCCCTGCCAAGCAAGGAGCCCAATGTGGGACTTGATCCCAGGACCCTGGGATCATGACCTGAGCCGAAGGCAGCCGCTTAACCAACTGAGCCACCCAGGCATCCCCATCTCCTCTATTTTGATGAAGAAGCCAAGTGTGTTTTCCTTTTAAACAACTAGGAAAAAAAAAAAATTACGTTTATCTCAAAACTGGAGCCCAAAGTGGAGTTCTGAAAATAATGAACATCCAAAGCCAAAATATTTTTCTGAAAAAAGAGAAAGTGCGGTAGTCGGTAACAGTGGTGTTACTCATACGATGTGTATGACTGGCAGAACTTTCCATCCAGATTTAATTGCGTAAATAAACGACAAAAATCGTTAATTTATATAAACTCATCTGAATAAGGAAATTGTCCTGAGTTTAAACAACAAAAAAAGTACGGTATTTAGTAAAAAGAAGGAGGAAGGTGGGTTTCTGATTTCTAAAAAGCCAAATATCTAATTTCCTTGACATGGTAACCTGTGACATTTTAACCAAAAAGCAAATGGTTTCTGAAGGGTCTGCCAGCCAGGTACTCAGGGTCAGACGGTTTTTCTGTGACCCACCAGTGTCGGTTCCAGTTCTAACTACACAGCAGTGCTCAGCATGGTAGGAAAAAGGCAATGGAACCAGAATCATGAGAGCAGAAACTTCTGAACTCTTCCAGCAAGGGTAGCTAAGGCCCGACGTGAACAAAAGTTTTCAGAGGCCTATGAATACAAATATAGCTGTAGATTTGTATGTGACTGACAGAGTTGGAAATAACAAAATAGAAACCCACCACCTAACACCTAAACATCCTGTATAAGGGTCCTCCTGAGGCTTCGAGCTGACTCCGAGACGTAAGCAGGGCAGACTTGTCCTTTCCTTCAGGAGAAAAGACGCTTTGCAATCCCCACCTGGGATCAATAGGACGCCAGGCAGGTTCGTGAGTTTCCCACAGCCAGCTGCTCTACCCAACCATCTCTCACCTTTGGAAAGGCCCTTTCGAGTCCTCAACCTCAGTTTCCCAATTTGCAAAGTTGGGTTTGGAAGACTAATCTAACAGCACTCTAAAGTTTCGTTACCTTACTGCTTCTTTTAAATGAGTAGCCTCTGGCTTCTTCCAGTGGGGAGTAATATGATTAAGTCGGTAATCTAATGTCCAGGAGAATTAACCCAAGCAAAAATTTTCCACCACGATTCTATTTCCAGATGAAATTTGCTTCCTAGTGACCAACTCTTCCATAATACCTTCAGACACTGTTTTCATTTCCTGATTCGCTCAGCAGGAATGATTTCTCTTTTGAACGTGTTTAAACAAACTGATAGTAATAACCACACGTGTTCCAAGTTTTCTTCACAGAACTTGTATCTTGGCTCTCCTGTGCCAAACACTGCACCGGCAGTCGATAGATAATAACAATGCTTGTTCGGCTGCTGGAATTCCTGTGCCACATGTTTCATATTGGCACTTAACATTTGAACTGGGGTACTCATTGAACTAATTTCCCGCATCTTAAAATTGACCAAATATCATAGCCTTACCACAACATCAAACATTCAAGGTGGTTTGCGAAGAAAGTTACAATCTTAATACTTGTCTGAAGAATTCCTCATGCTACTTCAAGGGCAGAGAGTAGGAAATTAAACTGTAATAGGAGATTGGAACAAGATTATAAAAGTATTCACTCGTATGATTAGTAGTTCGACAACTTAATTTTTCTCTCAAAATTCTGTGGGTTGCCTGCCTGACTGTTCCACTGATCTCTCCTGGCATCCTCCCTGGGGCTGACCCATGTGGCAGATGGGCTGGGGGTGGGCTCAGCGGGGGGGGCTGTCGGCCATGGTTATTGATCTTACCTCATGTAGGCTCTCCATAGAACCACCCCGAGCTTTCTTAACAGCATAGCGTTATGGCAGAGTTCTCAGAGGGAACATCTCCAGAGTGTGAGTAGAGAGCTAGAAAACCTTTTAAACAGAAGCTATAAGACTTGTGTCACCTCTGCCACATTTTATTGGTCAAAACCAGTCACAAAGCCAGCCCCGATTCAAAGCCTCGTTACAACAAGCTTGTGGGATGGGACATATGGAGGCAAGCCATTTTTGCAAAACCCTTTACTATACCCCACCTAATTAAATCAATGCGCTAATCACCACCACCCCCATGGCTCAAACCACTATGGTTCCTGCTTCAAGTTTGGGATTTAGTCATCTCCATCAGATTCAAATGCAGAAGGGTGAGCTCCCTCATGTGCAGCTGCTCGGACATGCTTCTCTCCAACTGGAAACTTGTGAACCAAAAGGCAAGTTTCTGCTCCCCACACACCCAACACCCAACGATGACACAAAGACAGGAAAAGTGCAGCAGACAAATGATTATATGTGGTGCACCGTGGGGGATCCTAAAGAGAGCAGAGGGCGAGCATGGAAAAAGTGGGAAGTTGCTGATCGCCCTCGGAAAGATGAATTAGGAGCCTGCGCAGTCATCTGGTAAGGGATAATCATGGAACCACCATCATTTCCTGAACATTTACTATGCCAGGCACTGTTCTGAGCATTCTCCACACACTTTCTCATTTAAATTTCATCACTAATTTGAGAAGAAAGGAATCCATCTGGTGGTTGAGGAAAACCCAGGCTCGGACACGGTAAGTGAACTAACTCATCTAAGCCCTGTAGCTAATGTGGCTGGAGGTGGGAAGACTGAAGGTAGCTTTGAACTTTCTAGCTTGGATATTAACTGGGATAGGGAAAGCAGAACAGCAATAGGAAGTGGAAAAGTTGAATTAATCTTTGGACATGTGGATTTTGAGGTGCCTGCAAGATATCTGTGGGGAAGAACTAAGGGCCAGACATACACGTTTAGGAGTGATTGGCCTTCTTTAGAGATTTCTCCACGTCTAAATTATTCAAACCTTCAATACTAGTCTGAATTACAGTGTTTCCATCATAAAACTGCACTTCTTATCTGTCTCTCCTTTACCTAAATAAGAGGTATGGCAGGGAAAGCAATTTGCGGATGCAGATTGGGGATGACAATGGCAAAATCCAACACCTGCTCAATTCGAACTTGTTACGGTTAAAAGTGGCTTCTCTGTGGCTGGCATTTCTCATAAATCACACTGTGGGGCATGGGAAGATGGGCTGGCTCAGGGCTGGTTTTTCTGCCAGTTGTGATATAATTCTCACCACAGTTCCCTTGAACTTGCACAAGAAAGCTCTATTTCTAGTGAGAGATGGATTTAGAATATTCATTTCTCTCTCCTGGGGAGAACATATTCTTTGCATGCCCCACATTTGAGGAAAATTCGAGCTTTGGTCAATGGAGAGTCTCATTTCCTTGTAGAGGATAGTTCTTGTGTTTTAGTCTACTTCTGGCTTACTTGTAAATCAACTGCAATTGAAAGCATATGAACGTATCAATTGCCGAGACAGTTCCTAATTATAAGTTTAATAAGGTGTGCCTGGGTGGCTCTGTTGGTTAAGTGCCCGATTCTTGATCTCAGCTCAGGTCTTGATCTCAGGGTTGTGAGTTCAAGCTGCAACTGGGTTCCATGTGGAGCCTACTTTAAACAAAAAAATCAATAGGAACTATGGTCTCTGAAGGGTTGAAAATCAGAGCCACGGCAATACTTCGGATATTTCTTGATGCCCTCAAGGGGAATTGTCCTGGCATTCTAGAGTGCTTCACGTGGGGGTAGACATGAAGAGCAGTTGTGTAATGTTGCAATTTGATTTAGAATCACCCTTTTAAAAAATGACAAATAACTCATGTCACTGTCAGGTCCATTTTAATATTTAGCTGGCTACAAGGTTATATAACCCTTTTGTGTATGGTAGGCAAGAACACAGATGGTCCAGTAACCATAGCAACAACACTTTGGCTTGTTTTCTGCCTGTCAGCCTTTTTCAACATCATATTCCTTTTAAAGCAGAGGCTCTCTCTAGGTTCACGCTCACTTCCTCTTCCTCTTTTTCCTTCTCTCTCCCTCTCCGCATTCCTTCCTCCTTTTCCCCTCTCTCCTTTCACTCTCCTCTGACCACTCACTCTTGGCAAACTGAAAAAGAACAAAACAGTTTCATATAACTTCCTCCTGTTTATTCAATCTTTAAACTATTCAATCTCAGATACGAGTTTGAATTAAAATGTTTCTATCATAAACTGCATTTCTTATTTGTCTCTCTTTTACTTAAATAGGAGATATGGAGGGGATCGCAGGGGCGCCTGGGTGGCTCAGTCCTTAAGGGACCGCCTTCAGCTCAGGTCATGATCCCAGGGTCCTGGAATCCAGCCCCGCATGGGGCTCCCTGCTCAGCAGCTCCCTCTCTCCCTCCTTGTGTTCCCTCTCTCACTGTCCCTCTGTCAAAGAAATAAATAAAATCTTTAAAAAAAATCTGTTTAAAAAAAAGGAAGGGAATGCAATGATATGGCCACAAGTTAGCAAAATAAGGCTGTTTTTAATCCTTAGAGTTTAGGTAAGATCACATAAGCCTGAGTAGGTAAGCATGCACCCTTAAGGACTCTTGGAAGCAGATTCTGCTACCTCTTTAGGTAAATCTAACTTCCAGCCACCCTCACATCAAAAGTCTTGCTTGATTCTATCCCAAGGGCCTCATTCTTAGGCACATTAATTAAAAACCTGGCGCCTATATTCAATTTCCCCTCTGTAACATTCTAAACGGGATATCTGGCAAATACACTGAGTTTCTGCACCTCAAAAATCAAATCTTCTGTAGGATTATTTCAGGGCTCTGAGCTTCCCTGAAACATCTCTGGGTAGAAATTACATCTCATCTCTTTGTTTTTTAAATGTCACCCCCTCAGGGAGGCTTTCCTGAACTTTGGTTATTTTCCTAGTCCCTGTACACTTCAATTGTGATTTGTATTTATTTGCTGGATTAGTTATTTATTGTCTCTCTTTCACAATAGACTCTAAACTCTATAGAGCAAAGACTATTTTTGAAATGTTTAACATTGTATTCCCAGTATGTTATACAGGATTTGGTTCCTTGGAAGTATTAAATAAGTTATTTTCAAAAGAATGAAGAAATGAATATTTCCTTTTGGATACTCCTTTTAGATTTGGTTGCAGAACAAAACCAAACCTGTTTGTCAAATTTGAAGAGTTAGTATGGTTTCTGTTTCCCCTTTTACTTTGGCAGCTAGGGAGCTCAGGTTAATGTTCAATCATGATAGTTTTATTTGCTAATGAGCTAAACATATTTGTTTTCTTTTGCATGGCTTTTATTTTCTATTATAGTTTTATTATTTTTAGGTTTTTATTATGAGCCACCTCAAATACTTCTTTTTTTTTAAAAAAAAAAGATTTTATTTATTTGAAAGAGAGAAAGAGAGAGCACAAGCCAGAGGGAAGAGGCAGAGGGAGAAGGAGACTCCCCACTGAGCAGGGAGACCCTCTCAGGGCTGGATCCCAGGACCCTGGGACCATGACCCGAGCCGAAGGCAGATCCTCAGCCGACTGAGCTGCCCAGGCACCCCCTCAAATACTTCTTGAAAGCAAGAACCATATAATAATAATAGATACAGTAAATATAGTATACTTCATAGTAAAATGATTTTTCAAGAACCACCTAGAGAGAATGATGTGTACTATGAATGTTTAACTGTTAAATAATGACATGAACAATAACCAAGGAAACTTTTTTTTTTTAAGATTTGTTTATTTTAGAGGGGAGAAGAGACAGAGGGTGAGGTAGAAAAAGAATTTCAAGCAGACTCTATGCTGAGCACAGAGCCCAACGCAGGGCTCAATCTAATGACCATGAGTCGAAATCAGCAGTTGGAGGCTTAACCAACTGAGCCACCCAGGTGTCCCTAACTAAAGAAACTTTAAATAGAAGATTGAAAAGGCCTTTTTACTCTTTAGCTATGTTACACATTATTAGGTGAAAATAAGGAACCATTATATGTAAATCGTGTCGTTATCAGCAAAATAGCTGAACTTTTAAAAGGTAAAATCCACTTGAATTGCTGAAACATTACTACATTATTTATATACATTATATTTATATAGATTGTATGTGTAGACATACAAAAATGTACAGATACATATACTTCCTTGCAGACTCACTTAAAACTCTTTCCCTCTGGGGCCTCTAAGATTCCCTGCTGCCTGTTTCTAGAGAAACAAGACCTGTCTAAAAAATCATAATGCACAGGTCTTACCACCTTCGGTAAATGGTGTTGACAGATGACCCTGGTTTGCAGATTCAGGGCATGAAATCCTTCAGCTGACAGAGATTTGTTTACCGCTGGTGGAGGGGGAGGAGAGGGAACCTGAGGAGGGACTCCTGAGATGCTTTTAAGAATCTGTGTCCAGAAGGGGAAGCTGTGGTGAGGGAGCAAATCAATGACATCAGTGTCACCTGGGAAGATGGTACGACAAGTAAGGATTTATTAATAGAAAGGACAATGTGGGAAAATGTCATGCTTAGAAAATAAATGATTAGTGAGGATTTATTAACAGAAAGGACAAGTATGGGAAAATGTCACACTCAAAATAAATTAGTGACAAGAGAAGCCGGGAACCCACTTCAGATAAAAGAAGGAAGTACTTTTCCCAGCAATAAGACAGTATCTACTTCTGTGCCTGAGGGGGCAGGAAGGGAAACAAGGAGCATCGGTTGTTTTCTCCCTGGCCCCCAGTGAGTGGGTCTCAGAGAGTGGAGGAATGGTTAATGTGGGTAACACAGGTTTTGAATCAGCTTAGGAATGGAGGGTCCACTGGATTCCTCTGTCCCCGATTCTCTAGGGCAGGGGACAAATGGAGAGTGATTTGCCTTCTGCCTGTTACTTTTCCTCTATTCAGAGCTACAGACAGTGTCTGTCACCCGGAGTCCCATCTTGCACCTTGGAAAACGCTTAGTTGCCAAGCCCCCATTTTCTCGACCCTCATATCATTTCTTTCTATGATTCCACACTCATGCTGGGCTAACAATAAGGTGCATTGCTTTTCAGGAGTTTCAGGGAGTTAGGTAATCGCACCCATATCCCCTTTGGGTTCTGAACCAATTGTAAAAGGAAAACAAACAAACAAATCCTGGTGTGTAAAGAGTATTTGTTTTGTGATGGTGGTGGTTGTTTTTGGCTATTCCCCCTTTGTAATAGGACCCAAATTACATTTACAGAATGTCTTCTCCTCCATTGTTGGTGGTTTCTGTGGGACAACTGATAAATAGCCTGCTGGGTCCTGGCCAACTGAATCCATCGTAGATTTGCGTGTCTGGGTTGCACCAGTCTTTTGCTCTCACAAAAGAAACTTCTATGAACATTATTGCTGAGATCTCCTGATGTTTGCGTGAAAAGAATGGATTTGCTACGTCATAGGATGCGTACAACTTAAAACGCCAAAGTGGTGCTTCTAGTTTGCACCCTCATAAACAGTGAATGGCAGTTCTCACTGTTGTCTGGCCATGCTAACACTTCACACTTTCCAAACTTTAAGATTTCCCCACTTGTTTTGAATAGAGCAATGTATCACTGTGGTTTTAATTTGCATCTCTCTGATATTGAATGAGGTCGAGCACTTTTTAATTTTTTTAACAACTTCATTGACAGGTAATTCACATACCTTACAATTCACTCAAAGCGTAAAATTCAAAACTTTTTCGTTCATTTACAGAGTTATACAACCATCACTGCAAGCAATTTTACAACATTTTCATCATGTCCTAAAGAAATCCTGTGTCCACTAACAGCCATTTTCCATTTCCCCCACCCAAATCCATCATCCCTGGTAATGTTTTGTCTCTATTGATTTACCTACTCTGGACATTTCCCATTAAGTGAAATCGTATAACATCTGATTCTTTGTGAGTAGATTCCTCCACTTAGCCTAAGATTTTAAGTTTCATCCATATTGTAGTGCGTACCATTATCAGTACTTCATTCCTTTTTATTGCCAAATAATAGTCCATTGTACCATATGCATTTTATTTATCCATTTATCCATTGAATGTTGTATGGAAATACAACATATGAGTTGTTTCCACTTTTGAACATTGTGGACACATTTTACATGGATATATATTTTCATTTCTCTTGCATATACACCTAGGAGTGGACTTGCTGGATCATATGTTTATGTTTAACCCTTTGAGGAAATGCTAGTGGCTGCAGTTCCATAGTAGCTGCACCATTTTGCATTGCCACCAGTAGTGTATGAGGGTCCAATTGCCCCATATCTTCACCAATATATTATCTGTCTTTTGATTATAGTCATCTCAGTGGATGCCAAGTGGTATCTCAGTTTGGTGTTGATTTACATTTCCCTGACAACTGGTGATGTTGAACATCTTTTCATTTGTTCTCAGACCATTTGTGTATGCATCTTCTTTGGACAAACGTCTATACAGATCATTTTCCTATTTTAAAAATTGGTTTAACAGTCTTTTTATTATCGAGTAGTAAGAGGTTGTTACATGTTTTATAAATAAGTCACTTATCAGATAGAGAAATCTTCTACCAATTTTAGGTTGCCTTTTCACTTTCTTCATGGTGTCTCTTAAAACACAAAACTTTTCAATTTTAATGATGTCCATTTTATCATTTTTTTTCTAACTGTTGCTTTTGCTTTTGGTATCATATCTAAGAAACCATTGATTGACTGTTCAAGGTCATGAAGATTTCTGTCTATACGTTCTTCTAGAGTTTTATAGTTTAGCTCTCACATTTAGATTGACCTATTTTGAGTTAAATTTTGTAAGTGGTGTAAGGTATAGGTCCAACTTTATTGTTTTGCATGTGGATATCCAGTTGTCCTGGCACCATTTCTTGAAAAGACTATTTTTCCCCCATTTAATTCTTGGCATCCTGTTGAAAATCAGTTGACCCTAAATGTGAGGGTCAGAAATAAACTTGATTCTATTCTAATGATCTCTGTCTTTTCTTATGCCAGTACCACGTTTTCTTGATTACTGCAGCACCATAGTAAATTCTGTAATTGAGAAATATAAGCCTTCCAAATCTGTTCTTTTTCAAGATTGTTTTGGCTATTCTGGGTTCCTTGGATTTCCATGTGAATTTTAGGTTCATCTTGTTGATTTCTGCAAAGAAGCTAGCTTTGATTTTAATAGGGATTGCATTATTTGTGCAGATTAGTTTGGAGAGTATTGCCATCTTTACAGTACTAAGTCATCCAATCTGTGAACACTGAATGTTTTTACATTTATTTTACATTTATTATGTAAATAAAATTTACATATTTATTATATGTAAAAATAAATGTTTTACATTTATTTTATTTATTTTATTCTTTAATTTTCTTTCAACAATATGTTAAAATTTTCAGAGTATAAGTTTTGTACTTCTGTTAAATTTATTCCTAAGTATTTTATACTTTTTGATGCCATTGTAAATGAAATTGTTTTTTTAACTTCACTTATGGTTTGTTCATTGCTACTGTATAGAAACGCAATTGATTTGTGTATATAGTATTGTGTCCTGCACCTTAGCTGAACTCATTTATTAGTTTGAATAGTTTTTTAATAGAATCCTCAGGATTTTTTATATACAAGAAAGATGATGTCATCTGCAAGTAGAGATAATTTTACTTCTTTTTCCAATGGCAATGCCTTTTATTTATTTATTTTTCTTGCCCAAATGCCCTGGCTAAAACAGCCAGTGCAACATTGAATAGAAATGGCAGGAGTGACATCTTTATCTCATTCCTGATCTTAAGGGGAATGCATCTAGTGTTTCGTCATTAAGTATGTTGGAAGTTGTGAGTTTTTCATAGACACCCTTAATCAGATTGAGGAATTTCCATTCCAGTACTAGTTTATTGAGTGCTTTTACCATGAAGGATGTTGAATTTTGTTAAATGCTTTTTCTGCATCTATTGAGATGATCATATGGTTTTTGTCCCTTATCCTACTGTATGATACATTACAGTAATTGATTTTGGATGTTAAGTTTGATCATTTTAAAATATGTTCACAGGCCATTTGTGTTCTTCTGTTAAACACCATTCATATTGTTTGGCTTTTTCTACTGGATCGTTCATCTTTTTCTCACTGATTTATAATAATTTTTATATAGCCTAAATATCTTTATCAGTTATATACATAACAAATGTTTTCTACATATTTGTGGTTTATCTCATAAAAACCTCTCATTATGAGGTCTTTTGATGAACACTAGATCCTTAACCTCAATGTTATAAAAATTTTAAATCTTTATGGATTGTACTTTTGGAGACCTAAAAATCTTTCTCTTGTGGTAAGTATATTCTCCTTAATTGTCTTGCTATTCACAGTTGGATCTCTATTCTGCATGGAATTGACTTTTTTTAAGGTGTGAGGTAGGATCAGATGTCTTATTTTCCCATATGAATATCCAATTGTTTTGGACACAATTAATGCAGCTCCTCAATTCACTCAGATTCACCTTGCTCAGAGTCCTCAGCTGGTCGCTCTTGGTGAGCTCCTAATGGCTCTCTGGCTGCTGGAGCTGTCGCCCCGTCTACCACGCTGCCATTTTTCTCCACCTTCCGCATAGAGAGTGCCAGTGGCAGCATGTCTGTTGCTGTGGGAGTACCAGTGGATCTGGCACCCAGGCCCAACCCAAATGGACTCATAGAGTCTCTGGCTCCTCCTGACACTGCCCCCCTTTAGATAAAATCCAACGCCACAAGACGTGAGATCTTGGCATGAGTGTCCTAGAGGTGACCCAAAGGGACCAAGTGATGCAGCCTGAAATTGTGGTGGGGTTAATGCTTTCTGAGACAAACTTTGACCAGTGAGGAATAGAAGTGAAAGCGAGCAGAATAATTCTCCTCTCATCCTTCTTCTGAGAGACTGTTGTGAAGTGTGATGCTTCTGAACAGCCTGTCTTAAAATGTTTGGCATGACTGAGCATTGAGCAACCAGCTGTGTCTCTTTGTGAAGCTCAGAAATGCATTTGTTTCGCCCTCTTTCCAGCCTCACTGTCCTTCACTTTTTCTGCCCTGGGATTAGATCTCCCAGTAAAGAAATAGCCCTTAAGCTTTGCTCCAGATTCTAGTTTCTAAAAAAACCAGACTAAGATAACTATCTTAGTTTTCCCTTTATTCACTGATCTGCAATGCCTGTTATAGCATAAATGAAGTTTCCCTAAATGAGTCTGTTTCAAAATTGTGTATTTTGTTCCACCGATCCGTTTGTGTAGCTTTGCCACTACCACCTGGTTTTGTTTTGTTTTTGTTTTTAAAGATTTTATTTATTTATTTGACAGAGAGAGACACAGTGAGAGAGGGAACACAGCAGGGGAATCAGGAGTGGGAGAAGCAGGCTCTCCGCTGAGCAGGGAGCCCAATGCAGGGCTCCATCCCAGGACCCTGGGATCATGACCTGAACCGAAGGCAGATGCTTAATGATTGAGCCACCCAGGCGCCCCATTACAACCTGTTTTTAAAAATTATGATTATAGTTTACCATATATCCTCAAAACTTTTTCATCTTCAGGTGATTTAGGGTCAAAATATATTATAAATTTAATACTTACCTGAATTTAGGTCATCATGAGCAGAAGAGTTTGTGTAAAGTTGGAATAACATTTTCTTTAGAAAATGATAGAATTTGCCTGAAAACTATATGGGGCTTGGAATTTTTTTCCTGGGAAAAAATTTAAAATACTGTTTCAATTTCTTTAATGGTTAGAGATTATTTCTAATATGCTTATACTTGAGTCATTTTTGGTAAGTTATATTTTTCAGTTTCAATAAGTTGTATTTTTCAAGTTTATTGATAAAAAGTTCACAATTTCCTTTTATTTTCTTTTCAATTATCTACAGATTTTGGTATTGTTTCCTTTTTCATTCTTAATTGTGCTTACTTTGAATCCTCTCTTTTTTCTTTGATTAAACTTATCTATTTCATTAGCATTTTCAAAGAACCAAATTTTGACATTCTCACTGCTATTTATTGTTTATTTTTTATTTTAATAATATCTTGTAATTATTTTCTTGATTCTTTTTTTAGTCGATTTTTTGAGCTTATTCTGCAAATTATATTTTAAACCTCTTAAGTTTGATTATTAGCTCATTAATTAGAGCTTTTATTCTTTCTCATTTGCAGTCATGTAATGCTATTGATTTCCCTCTAAGAAATACCTTTGCTGCTTCTCACAATTTTGATTATATTCTCCTTATCATTTAAATCCAAATATTTCTTAATTTCTATTAAATATTCAGTTAAGCAGTACTTCTTTATATGTGTGTTTATATTTTTTTATTGAAATCTAAATCTATTGCATCAGAGATTGTCATATGACATCAAGCCTTTGAAACTCATTAAGACTAGTTTTATGGCTTAAAACATAGTCTATTTTCATAAATATACCTCATGTGTTTAAAAAAACTGTACAACCTTGGACCAATGAACATATGGAGAACATTGCAATGAACAGTTACTATGTTTTCCACGTTTATTAACTCAAGCTTGCAAATTTTGTTCAAATTTCCCATATTCTCATTAATTTTTGCTTACTTTCTGTGTTATAAGTTAGAATATCATATCATCCTGGTAAAGTAACACTTTTATTGTCACATAATGAATCTTACTACCTCTAACAATGATTTTTGCTTTAAAGCATATTTTGTGTGCTATTGCAATAGTTAGACCATTTTTATTTAGTTAGTGTTTTCCTGGTATATTCTTTTCCAATTTGACTTTCAACCTTTCTATGTCCTTAGGCTTTAAATGTGCTTTTTATAAACAAAAAAATAGCTGAATTAAAATCCAGTCTGACAATCTTCGCTTTCTAACTAGAGATGTGAGAACTTTTAAAAAATAGCTTTGCTTGGGACACCTGTGTGACTCAGTGGTTTAAGTGTCTGCCTTTGGCTCAGGTCGTGATCCCAGGGTCCTGGGATTGAGTCCCACATCGGGCTTCTTGCTCAGTGGGGAGCCTGCTTCTCCCTGTCTGCTGCTCTCCGGCTTATGCTCCCTCTCTCTCTCTTTCTGACAAATAAATAAATAAAATCTTAAAAAAAAATACTTTTGTTTGACTAGTCATATAATTTTTTTTACTATTTTATTTCATGTTTACTATTTTTCTGTTTTTATCTTTTGTTTCCTCTTTCTTTTCTTTTTTCTTCCTTTTTCTTATTCTAATTCCTTCCCTCTTCTTTTTTGGAAATGTTATACACTCAATATCTATTTTTTAAATTATTACTCTTGCCATTTAACGTGCATATTTAAAGTCTAAAATAATCTGTATATTTATTATTCTTCCTGATAATATAAGGATATTAGAATGATTTAGTTGCCCTCACCCACTTATCATATGCTATATGTTTAGTATTTTGGGTTTATTCTGGTTACCTTTCACAAATTAGACATTGTTATTATTAACCTACATTTACACTAATGTCTTTGCTCACCATTCCTTCTTACCTCTGATACAATCCATTTAGGATCACTTTCTGTCTGGATTATATCTTTTAGCATTTCTTATAATGAGAAACTGTTGGTGCTCTCAGGTTCACAATTGCATAACTAATGTCTTTATTTCACTCTCATTCTTGAAAGAAAATTATTAATCTATATTGATATACTTTAAAAGAGACATACTAATATACCATGTATGTGATACAAAGATTCAGATCATAAAGATATCAATTTTACTCCAAATTCAACACAATTCCCAATTCTACCAAATTTTGTGTTATTGTTCTGTTTTGTTTTATGGACCTTAACCAGCTTATCCTAAAATGAAGAATTAATATGCTTCCAACAAAATGGAAGAGTAAAAGGCAAAGAATAGCCATGTCCTTCATGAAGAAAAACTATGACATGGAGCCTCTTCCACATACTAAGACTTATGAAGATATAATTAGGATGGGATGGCATTAGCAAAACAACAGAGAAAAAAGAGAACAATGGAAAGAACAGAGTCTAGAAACAGAGCCAAGCACATATAGTAACTTGACATTTAACATCGGTGGCATTGCCCCTCAGTGGGGAAAGATAAGCCATTCAGAAAATGCTGCTGCGTTAATGGATCTCTATCTGTGGAAAATGAAAATGGATTCCTACCTCACACCATATCCAAAAATCTGCATCAAGTGGAGGAAAGACCAAAACAAAATTTTTAAACTTCTAGAATGCTTTTCATTGGAAACTTCTGAATTTTTAAATGCAATCTTTTTGGATGCATAGAGAAAAAGTTCATAAATGGTTATTAGGTCACTTTAAAAATATATAATACTTTTGCGCTTTCAGGGTTGGGAAAGATTGTGTTATCAAGAAAAAGAAATTCAAGCCTTTAGGGAAAAGACTATGAATCAATTCAACCCCATTAACATTTTAAATGTCCACACACCTGAAGACATTATTTTAAAAAGTGAGAGAAGACAAGCCACTATCTAGAGGAGATATTTGCAATACATATTGTCAACCAAGATTTAATACAGTATGTGTATCTATATATATGTAAATGTCTACAAATCAATACAAAAAAAAAGAAAAGCAATAGATATGAACCAGCACTTTACAAAATAAAAACACATGACAAATGCTCAATTTTGTTAGTAATAAAGGAAATGTAAATTAAATTAAATTAGTTAAATGTAAATAAATTGGTAAAAATATAGTTTGACAATACAAAAATCTGGAAAGAATTTGGAGCAATGGGAACTTTCATTTATTTGTGAAATTGTATGTAGGTATAACATATACTTACATATGTGTGCACAAGG
This sequence comes from Potos flavus, assembly GCA_028534135.1. Taxonomy (NCBI): domain Eukaryota; kingdom Metazoa; phylum Chordata; class Mammalia; order Carnivora; family Procyonidae; genus Potos; species Potos flavus. The sequence goes on from CM052886.1 coordinate 70,140,502, forward strand.
ATATCATATGTGTATACAATCATCAGGTGTACTAATGAAAACTGAAAACAACCTAAACATCTGTCAGTATAAAGATGGAGAAATAAATTTTAGTATAATCATACAGTAGGAAAAAAAATGAATACTAAATGCAATGTGGTATCCCAGATTAGACTCTGGAACAGAAAAAAAGGATATTAATGAAAAAACCGGTGATACCTAAATAAAGCCTGAGTTTAGTTATTTGTAATGTACCAATGTTAATTTCTTAGTTTGGACAAAATTTCCCTGCTGTGTGGGATGTTAACACCAGGAAAAGTTGGGAGAATCGTGTACAGGAGCTCTCTGTGCTCTGCAACTTCTCTGTAAGCCTAAAACTATTTCAAAATGAAAAGTTTATTTAAAAAATAGAGCTACTAGTATCATTATGGATAAATCTCTCAAGCACAATGTTGAGAAAATAGCAAGTTGCAGAAGACACATGAAGTATATAACCAACTATATAAATTTAGATGCATTCAATATAATATTGTTTTATTTAATGATACAAATATATGTAGTATCATTTTAAACATACATATGTGAATGATAAACACCAATTACTTCTTGGAGGTGAAGGACTGACAAGTGATCAGAAAGGTTAATGACAGAATTTAAATTTAAATTAAAAATTTAATTTTTTAAATTAAATTTAAATTGAATTAAATTTAAATTTAAATTTAAATTTTAAATTTTTTGAAATTTTAAAATAAATTTTTAATTTAAATTTAAATTTTATTGGCAGTGTTTGATTTCTTAAGTTGTGTGATGTGTACATATGCAGGTTTGGCTGTAAAATTCTCCCTTTAAATTATCTAAAATACTTGATTAAAAAAAAAAAGAAGCCAGTTTCTTTGTTTCTCTAGAAGGAAGAAAGGAAGGGAGAGGAAAAAGGTAGAAAGAAGGGAAGGCAGGAGGGAAGAAAAAAGAAGAAAGGGGAAGGTAGTATTAAATATAAGGAGGTTTTAAAAATTCTGCTTTCTAAATGATTTGAAAGTCTTACTGAGGGGCACCTGGGTGACTCAGTTGGTTAAGTGTCTGCCTTCAGCTCGGATCATGATATCAGGGTCCCGGAATCGAGCCCCGTGTCAGGCTCCCTGCTCAGTGGAGAGTCTGCTTCTCCCTCTCCCTGTTCCTTCCTGCTGCTTGTGCTCGCTCTTTTTCTCTCTCTCTTTCTCGCTCTCTCTCTCTCTCTCTCTCTCTCTCGCTATCTCGAATAAATGAAATCTTAAAAAAAAAAAAAAGCCTTTATAGGTTGTAGTAACCTCTTGTAGTAATCTTTAAGGATTGGAGTTTGAAGCACATTTAGGACAACAGCCATCTGAATCAGAATCTCAAGGAAGCTGGCATAAAAAGTTTAATTCCTAAGCCCAAGATCCCAAGAGATTTTAGTTCAAGTAGGATCCAGGAACTTGAATTTTCATCAAACTGTCTAAGTGTTTTCATACCATTTAAAGTATATCTGTATGGGTAAACCGATTTGTTTTATTTCAGCCATGCATTAATTCTAAACATTTCTTATTTGCATATATATATATATATATATATATATATATATATACACTTTATGTGAGTATGAATACATGTATATATGAGTTATATGTTGCCTAAATTAATGAATGGTCACAGCTCAGAGATAATTTGACCAAGAGATTAGCTAGCTTGGTAGATGATCCATAAAAGTTTTTAACCATTTCTGTGCTATGGGCCCTTTGACAGTCTGGTAAAGTTGTGGGTCCCTTTTCAGAACAGTGCATTTGAATGAATAAAATAAATTGTGCAAGATTATAAAAAAACAACCCATTATATTGAAATGCAGTTACAAATTATTAAAGTAAATGAATTTGTGTCATATTACTGCCTGCATCTTTATTAAGGCATTGAATAATAAGATATATGTACCACATATATGCTACATATATGTGGTACATATATGGTACATACCACAGATATAATAACTCATAATTTGAAAGTAGTGGCATCACAGTCACAAATAATGCTTATACTATTATGGTTTGTTGTCCAAGTTCACAGTTAAAGGAAATGCTAAGTTTCAGTTAGACGTTTGTGAAAATAGTCTACAGATCAGGGTCAGGACTACGATGAGCTGAGCAAAGCAATCACATTTGGCAGAGACCTTAAGCACCGAATCCCTCAGCTATCACGATATTTTAAAGCAATATTTTAAAAATTCAAAATTAAGGCCAAAAAATCACAATGAACAAAATACCAAGATTGTTAAATAGAGGTCAGTATAGATGCTCTGAATTCTATCCACAGACCCAAAAGATTCTACCCAAGAATTCCCTCCCCAGGTTAAGAATTCCTGCATTTTAGTCAGTATTCTCACTTTTTCCACTTTTCTACCACTTTTTGATATTGTTTGGGTAGATCTAGCAAAATCTTCCAAATCTCACTTTTGCATCAATAATCTTTACATGTGACAATGGACATGAATCAGTTTTCCTATTTATGTGCTGCATAAATTCCTTACAATAAAATTAAGTTTCAAAATCTAAAAAGTCTGCCTTGATTCTTTGGCAATGTGACAAAGATTAAAAAAAAAAACACAGAAGAAAGCAATTTTGACATCTTATGGTTCTTGTTTTTAATCTAATAAAGGCAAATCATTTAAGAAATAATTCTGATAATTTCTTATAATGTGAGATTTTCTACTATAAAAATCAATAAGTCAGTGGTAGTGTTTTTATAAGGAGGGCAAGGAGAAATGGTTAGGAAGGTGTGCTAATAGGTTAAGGGCACTTCTCCTGGATCACTGCCTTGTAGAAACCCCAACAGAGAGAGCACACTGGCTAATGTGGTGTGCTTTCCTTCTTTATGAGGGAACACGCTCTTTCAAGAGTTATTCTTAAACAGAACACACGTTTCTACATTCAGCTGTTTCCTATGCTAGAAGAACAACAACAGCAACATACACTATAAAATGCTATAATCCTTTTTGGTATTTCTGGAGGACTTTGATTTATTTTATTTCCCATTTGCTCTTCCATTTGCCGCCACCAGTACTAAGGCTCCACCTAGGGCCCTTTTCTATAATTACATTCATAGTCATTAAAACTAATCTCTCTTATGACGGCAATGTGGAAAACAGTTATGCAAATAAGAAAGAGCTGTTGAGTCTTTGTTTTATTCTGAGCATGTGTCTAACACATGCAGATTATATTTGGTCCCTCCTAGGATAGGATCGCTGAGGCAGCGAACCACCACGGGCTGCTGGCCAGGCAAGGACGTGGTTAACATCTCCTCTCTGGCCTTGGACCGGGGCACTCCAGGAATGCAGCCGACTGACCTTTGCGACAGGTGATCCCAGCCCAAGCGGGGGCGGTAACGCCGAGAAACAATAACCTCCTTGTGCATCACAGGGCCGGCCAGCGAGGAAAGGTGGGAGAGGCTTAAGTCAGACAAGGCAGAGAAAGATCAACCAATTTGGTTTTTGAAGTTGCAAAACAACTCCTAAAACCGTCTCTTACACCTTTTATATTTCCATTAGTTGGGTTTTCAGCATTTTCCTCCTAGTCCAATGGGCGATTTGGTTTTTGATTCCGTCTCTCTCCAGCAGTGAGTAATATAGAGTGATTTGAGCTAACACCCCAGAGTGTTTTGACTCACACCTGCCATCTGTCTGCTTAGTCACTGTGCAACTATCCCTCCCCTAAGTGATGATTTCTATTTGATATAAGAACTGGCAGGCAACAGTGGTTGTGTTAGGAGATCACTGGATTCCCAGTTTTCTTTATTTTTGTGATGATAGCAGCATAGCGCATTAATGTTTCAGATATTCATTTGGCTTTTTCTGGGAACTACCATATGTTCCGAAGTTGTAAAAAGGGAGGAAGAAAGGGGATTATTTTTGAAAATGTTATTTTAAAATTGTAGATGTGTAGGCCATTACCACCCAGCACAGGGCAAAGTAGAAGTCTCCCAATTTATTCTTATGCAGAGGTATTATAAATACTCACAGCCCTCAATTTCAGCCAAATTACCCTGATTTTCTGCATGTTCCCACTGATAGTCTCACTCTGTAGAGTTTGGGTGTAAATTCCCTATGAAGGAAGATAGAGCTGTGAAAAGTGAGTTCTGTCTATATACAGTCATTGGGACCATGCATATGAAGCAGAAATTATGCTTAAAGTGACCATTGTAGGTACACATCCAGACTACTTAGGCAAACAAACCCACGTTAGAATCATAATACAACCAGAAGCACAGTTATTTAGCTGAACACCTGTTACATGGTAACCAAAAATTCATTTTTAGTTATTTATGTAAATGCAAAGAATATATGATTAACATACGTAGAGTATGACTAAGAGAAATAAAATAAACATGCCCACCACTCAGCATAAGAATGAAAACTGTAACCCTGCCTAGCATCACCATCCTTCTCAACTTACTCCATTCCTTGTTTCCTAGGTAACCATTATCTTGAATTATGGGTTATTATTTCTTTATTTTTCTTCATACTTTAAAAAATATGTGTCCCTAAATAGCATGTCTGTTCAGTTTTGCATGTGTTTGAATTTTATACGAATGGAACTGCAATCTATGTATTCTTGTCACTTTCTTTGTCATCAGCATTATGTTTCTTTCATTGGTGCATGAAACTGTAGCCCATTTGTCTTCATGGGTGTATATTAAGTATTCCATTATGTGTATCTACTACGACTTACTTATCCAGTCTCTTGTCATTGGTCCTTTGAGTTGGTTCCGGTTTTTTACTGGTAAAAACAGTGCTGTGATGAATATTTTAATACCTGCACCCTCTTGTACAAACATAAGGGTTTCTTTGGACTAGGGTAGATATCTAGGGTTGAATTGCTGGGTATGAAGCAGAAGCTGCTTCAACTTTACTAGATAATGTCAAATTGTTCTCAAAAGGAGTTTAACGAATTCACTCTCTCATTAACAGTATATAAGCGTTCCTGCTTTCCCTCATCTTTACAAACCCGTTGATTGCTCAGGCTTTAACATTTTTGCCAATATTTTGGGTGTAGAAAGATATTTCAGCCTTTTCTTGATGATGAGTGGAATCAGACATCTTTATATGTTTACTAATCATTGGTTTTTTCCTCTTCTGTAAAATGGGCATCTACTTTTTTTTGCTCATTTTTCTATTAGTTTGAATGTGGGTTTTTTTGCAGTGTTTTTATGTAGAGAGAAAGCAAATACTAATACTTTGTTCTAACTAATTTGTGTTGGAAACATATTCTCCTGACTTGTGTATTGTCTTTTTACATTTTTAAAATAGTCTCTTTCAATAAATGGTAGTTCTCGTTTTATTTTTTTATTTTTTTTTAGTTCTTTTTTTTAGTTCTCATTTTAATAGACTTATATTTAGCTTTTACATTACAGATTCTGTCCCTTTTTTGGTCTTAAATCCTTTTGGAACACAAGTTTGCAAATATAATCTATATTTTCTTCAGAAGTTAAATATTTTATACACATTTATATCTAACAGGAGTTTATTCTTTGGTTGTGATGTGAGTCCATATAGGAAAAGATTGTCGAAGCATTATTAAGGTGTCCATTCCTCCCACGCTACTCTAAAATTGCAGCTCTAACTTCTTTCATATATGTGAAGATCTGCCTCTGAGTTTCCAATTTTTTTTATTGCTATATTTGTCTATTTCTGCACCAGTAACACAGTAGTGAAACTTTAAGTAATCCCAGAAATCTGGTAGGGCAAATTCTCTCCATCCCCATATGCACATTTTTTCTCCAATAGTGTATTGATTATTCTTCTTCCTACTTGGCTATTCTTGCTCTTTTGCTCTTTTGTATAAATTTTGCCATTAGCTTATCAGATTTCACAAAAACAATTCAATAAACTTTTTGCAGGTTTACTTTCTTTCCTTGTTTTCTATAACATAGGCTGAGTCTGCACAAATTAGTGTTAAACTATTTCAAAGGAATGCTGAGAGACTAAGGAATGCGTTAACTCAGTAGCATCAATCCTAAAACATTTAATTAGCAAGATTTCATTCTGTTTAAAAAGCATGAAACATCATAGCCTATAGGAAACCAGCCAAGATCAATGAATAGAGATATATACTCTATTTCAGCTAATTCATTTTTGAATCAGTCCTATCTTGGGACAATCTAAGCTTTTAATAAAATCAGTGAACAAGTATTTATTCATAAGCAACTATAATGTATCCAGCCCTGTTCTAGATACTATAGAAACATATAAATGGAGTAAAATGTGATTTAGGTCTTCTAAGGACTTATAATTTATTGTGGAAACAATAGATAAAAAATAAATTTCAAACTTTAGTTCTGACTATGAGCTATAATGGAGTAAGTTCAGAGAAAGGAGAGAACAGTATGGATTGAAGTAATCAGGATAAATTTCATACTAAATAAGTAGGATTTTTTAAAAATAAGAAGGAAAGGAAGAGCAAGTTTGGGTACAGAGTGGACATCCAGTAAATATTTGTAAAATGAGTGACATCAAGGATTATTTGGCCAAATTAGTACAGAAGGTGTATATGGCACTCCATGGGAAAGTCCATTTGATAGATTAGAGGGCAGAGTGAACAGAGGAGAAACTGAACCACAAGGTAGTGGATTAATCCAGTTTTAAGGCAATAAAGTTCTGAAAAGCACATCCTGGCAAAGCAAAGAGAACATAACCTAGCAAAGAAAAAATTATCAAATAATCAATGAAATTAGTGACATAGTAGTTCACTAAAAAGGAATTATTATGATAATTAGTATCTAATAAGAAAGGGAAGAGTCAAAGATTACCTCAAATTTTCTCACCTAGGATCCGTAAGTATGATTAAACTGCTGATTTCCTCTCCCCTCCCCTACAAATTAAGAAGTTAGAAAGACTTTCTAGCAGGTTTGACGGGGCTGATAATACTTTTGTTCTGGATATATTGAGTTTGGAACAATAGAAAAATATAAGCAATTGGAAGCATGAGATGAGAACATAGTTGAGATGTCAGCTAAGTTTTTAAAAACTAAAATTATAGTGGGATCTCTCAACCCAAGACTTTGAATAGGGCTCTGCTTGGATGGGGCACTTCCTAATGTACCTAGAGATTGGTAGAGGCTGCTGCTCAATTCCAGAGGTTTGTTGGATGAATTCAGTATGATTCTAAGCCTCAAATATTTGGGACCAGCAATCAGCCAGATATCATTCCCCAGAAGTCCCTCCTGTTGTGGAATCCAAAATCTGTTAGGCACTGAGATGCTCTTGGGAAGTAACTCATTCAAAGAGAGTAGAATGTTGAACACAAGTTCTGGGATAAAAGGAGAGAGCCCCCAGCTCCACTGCTCCTCTTCCTTTCTCCTCACCCCAAAACTCACCATGGACATGCCACTTATCTCACTTAATACTAACTATAGGAATGTCGAGGAAACATGCAAGTTCTGAGAAGCAAGTTGTACCAGGATCTACCTGGAAAGAGCTAGAGCAGGAAAAATCACCAGCAATGATGAACCGGATGTCATTGCAGAAAGTTAAAGCAGGAAGAAGGCAATTAGCTGCTGCCATGTGGGAGTAGAGAGGACTATTTCATGAGAACAAGTAAGATGTCCTCTAGAGGTTCTGTAATTAGTTGGGAGAAATTTAGATGGGAGAATTTGGCTTTCTCAAATTTGCCTGTACCAATGAATCTTACACAATTAGGGACAATACCATACCCCCGGAGTATCTGTAAATGTGTTTAGGCATTTTTGCTTATCACAATGACTCTGGGGCCCCACAGGCATTTAGTGCCAGGGGTGGCAAGCTAATGCAATGCTCAGAACAATCTCACACAAGGAGTTATTTTTCTGCCCCAAATGCGAATAAATAGTGCCTCTATTGAGAAATCATACATTGTAACGATACTGAATATGATAAACTGAGGTTGTATTCTAACTCTCTTTGTTCCACAATATTTAAGATATTTGGTAAAAGATGAAACAGCAACTATATTTAATGAGCATTCATTTTTTAATAAAACAACATGGTACAAGTAGTAAAAGACGTAACTTGCGAACTCAAGGAAAATACAAACTAATGTTGAATTTAAAAAACATAATACGGAATAAAATACAGTGCAGTGTTATATTCTTAAAGTTTCTTCTGCCGCACATAATGGTCATTGTAGGAGGCCTAATTATTATTGTGTTCATGTTTTAAACAGAGAATTTTCTTTTTTCCAAATCCCAAGAGAATGAAGATTATGAGGAAAGTCAGCAAATGAGGGCTTAAAGAAATTTATCATCTGTGTTCTCTAATTCCAGGGAAAATAACATATAAATTGTTCCAAGAATAGAGTTTTCTTTCCTTTGTGGAAGGGAAAAAAAAAGAGCAATTATCTTAACTGAATGTATCCCTCCCTTCCTAAGTAGGTTTAATGTTATATCCTCCTGTTGTTGAAAATCCATTTCTTCCTTGTTCTCCTGCTAAGGAAAATTCCATTTCATTAATCTAAATGGGAATGTTCCAAATAAAAAAGGAGAGAAAGCTTATCCAGAAAAAAGGACGACGCTAAGCCAGAAGCAGCAGGAGATACACCAGGAGAGCGTCACGGGTCACATATCAAAGAGAGTCCACCTTCAGCCGTGCATACTGCTGGGATGCCATCATTTCCTCTCTATTATAATTACCAAAGTGGGAAGCATAGTCTAGCCCTTCATACATAATGTATCATTCTATCGCCCATGTTGAATATTAAAAGGATGCACTTCTCTGAAACTTGTGTGATTTTTGAGAAACCTTATAAATGAAAATAGAGTAGACATTTTATTTTAAGTTAACGTACATTGGAACGTTCTCCTTTTGGAAAAAAAGTTGGGAAACAGGGAGGAAGAAAAGGTATTCTGAAGAAAATACAAATTTGGGATCCAGATACCTCGAGATCAGATCCCAGCCTTACGACTTGCTATGCAATTGGGCAAATTTCTCAGCTTGGAGTACCTCATCAGCAGCCTCAGAGATTCACATTTTCTAATAAAACGTCATGGCAGAATTAGTAAAAAAAACAGAATTTTCCAACTCAAGAAAAATACAAATTAATATTGGATTTAAAAATCTAAAAAACTGAGGGGCACCTGGCTGGTTCAGTCAGAGGGGCGTATGACTTGACCTCAGGGTCGTGAGTTTGAGCCCGACCTTGGGTGTAGAGATTACCTAAAAAAAAATCTTCAAAAAAAATCTAAAAATTGAATAAAATATAGTACCGTTTTACACTCTCAAGGTTTCTCTTTAAGGTCATTATCTTCTAAATTCTATTTATAAACTGAACAGTTCCTACTTGAGCTCATCTCTCTTTGATATACAGCGACCAGTAACGAGTTGGCACTGCCTAGAAATCTCTTTAGTCAGATCCAAAGGGTTTGTGAGACGTATTTTCTATTTTGCAAGGTACCACAGGTGACAGTAGTAAAAATGGTTTCACTAATACCTCATATGGGTCACCCTTTTTCTCAGCCTGGCCATAGCAGTTTACTTACTGTTGTTCCAACCTTTACTCATCATCTGCTCAACATTTTTCCAGCCTCTGCTAACACTTTTCTTGCTACTATTCCTGTCTTTGCTAACAGCCTCAGTCCACAGCTTTCTCAACTTCCACTTGCTGCTACTGTCGCACATTTTAGATACTTGCTCTGGCAACACCCCACTTATAGATACAAATTTTTATATCAGTTAATTTTTGCTTGTAACAAGCCACCCCACAAAATAGTCCTTTAATAGCACAATTCGTTATTAGTTCACAAGTCTGTGGATCAGTAATTTTGGCTGGCTATGTCTGGATGTTCATGTCCGGATGGTCTCTCCCAGATTTGCTGATGAGTCTACATTCACTTGGCATATTACTGGGATCTGGTTGTTTGTGAACGGCCTCACTCACATGTATGGTAGGTGAATGGTAGGTCTCCAACACGAAGCGAGCTAGCCTAGGCTTTTTCACATGGTTTCTGAGTTCCAAAAGGAGCAAGAGAAAGTACGTTTCAATGTGTAATCACTTTTCAAGTCTCTGTTTGTGTCACATTTGCTATTTTCTCACTGGACAAGCAAGACACTTTGGCCAAGGCAAAAGTCAGTGGTCAATGTGGGACTTCTTTTCCAAGGTCATGGGTATAAGGGAGGAAATTTTAAAAACAACTTATAACGGGTAGTGATGCCTGAGCTTGGTTTTAAAGGATATATGGGATATTACAGATAGTCAAGTGGGAAGGAAATTCATGGCAAGAAGAGGGAAAATTATATTGAAAGCCGCGGAGGAACAAACATCATAACCTTTTCTGAAAATACGTGTTTCTACCCTTTCTTCATTTTGCCACCATTCAACCTTGCACATTTCAAGCTTCAAGAAAAGAACCTAGACAATTTTTAATGTAAAATTTTAAAGATTTTATTTATTTATTTGACAGAGAGGAGAGAGATCACAAGTAGGCAGAGAGGCAGGCAGAGAGAGAGGGGGAAGTAGGCTCTCTGCTGAGCAGAGAGCCCGATGCGGGGCTCATTCCCAGGACCCTGAGATCATGACCTGAGCTGAAGGCAGAGGCTTTAACCCACTGAGCCACCCAGGTGCCCCAGTTGGGATTTTAATGTAAAATTTGAATTCCCGCTCCAAATTTGCTCACCCCCAATAGAAGAAATCTTAAAACTCTCGAAGAAAACAGTAAAAAAATGCAATTCGTATTGTTGAACCAACTTGCCTATCAAACTTCAAACTGTCATCGTTTTCTAAATATGTTCACATTTCAAGTCAGCTCACTAACAACAACTAATGAGTCATTAATATTTCTTCTATTCAAAGTCAAGTCAGATTGGGAGTGGTGGTGGGCAGGGTATGAAAACAATAAGCACACCTGGGGAAGTCCTTGAAAGAACCAGACTGTTGGCTATGATGGATTTTACAACTATAACTAGGTGGAAGGGATGAGTGAGTAAATTTAGCTTATGACTAAGTAAAGTTTATTAGTGACGGTCAGGGTTTTTTTTTTCTTTTTTCTTTTTTTAAAGATTATTTATTTATTTATTTATTTGATAGAGAGAGAGATCACAAGCAGGCAGAGAGGCAGGCAGAGAGAGAGGGAAGCAGGCTCCCTGCTTAGCAGAGAGCCTGATGCGGGGCTCGATCCCAGGACCCTGAGATCATGACCTGAGCTGAAGGCAGAGGCTTAACCCACTGAGCCACCCAGGTGCCCCAGTGATGGTCAGTTTTAAGCCGAAAATGATTTAACCAGTTATAGTAGTGGACCTTTTGTGTCACCTACCCTATTATGTGCTTAAGTGACATTATACGACTCTCCATTTTCTGATGTTTTGAGTTGAAAGAAACATCTGCATTGAGATGCATTTCACCTTTAGCTGCAGGAGCCAGAATGTTTTGCTACCAAATCTCTTTTATGCCACTGCCAAAGTGTTTTTTAACATCTTACCTCTGTGATCTAGATGTTGGAAATTCTTGCTCAGAGCGCTTGTAACCCAAATTTATGTCTTGACTCCCTCATGACCTATGTGATATAGTGAGAGTTTTCAGATGAATGTCATACATTTGGGAATCAGTGAATTACTAAGCTTTTACATCTGGAGTCTTGCAAAATAACTAATTCTTTTGGCAAAGGTGTGGGGAGATTAATCTTAGAGTTAAACTAGAGATTGGAAATATGGTTCAAACTTTCATTTTGGCACTGCCCAGAGAACTGAAAGACATTATCCAAAGCTCCACAGCCAGTTAATTGCAGAATTGAGACCTTAACCCAGACTACCCATCTTGGTCTAGTGCTCTTGGTCTCTACATTATGCTGCCTCTGATCAAAATTAAATATGTGGGACAAATAAATCACATTGCATAAATATTTCAAAATAATTACTTAACCACTGATATGAGACCAAGTGACAGGTGCTTAAGATAGAACAGCAAACAAAACATAGTACCTGCCATTATCCAGCTTACAGCCTAGTTAAAATAATCACAGAGATGATGTTTATGACATCTTGTAATTGTTTGCTCCTTCATTCATTCATTCAACAAATATTTCATAAGCACCTAATATTACGTCATCACTTTTCTAAGCACTGGGAAAGTGTCAGTGGATTGGAAAAAAAATTCCTATTCCCATGGAACTTACAAGTATTCATTTAAAACTGTATTTCTTTTTTATAAATAAATATAAAATATTCTAAGTCTAAAACGTTAAAATAAATTAAATATAAAATGGAATATTAAGTTAATAAAATAAATATATAACTAAACATGTATATATAAGTAATATGGCATAGAGCAAAGGAAATTTTCTAGTAATCAGGAGATGTGAAATATATATATATATAAATATGTATGTATATTTTAATTAGAAAGAGAGAGCATGAGCATGTGGGAGGGTAGGGGCAGAGGGAGAGGGAGAGAGAATCCTAAACTGAGCATGGAGCCCAATGTAGGACTCAATCTCACCATCCAAGATCATGACCTGAGCCAAAATCAAGAGTCCAACACTTAACCGACTGAGCCACCCAGGCACCCCAGGAGATGTGAATTTTAATTTTGATTTTTGCCTATACACGGTGTGACTTTAGCAAAGTTGCATAACTTTCCTAGGTCCCAGGAAATAGGGGGAATAGACTCGTCCCACACTATCTAATATGGTAGCCACATGCCAGATCCTGGAATCTACTAATCCTTTGGGAAGCCCTGGGGTCTTGCAGCAGAGTATGACGTTAGAGACCAAGATCTGGGCCCTGGGTGTACTTGTGGTTACTGGAAAGTTCTGTTTCCAGGCTTTTTCACAGGACAGAGCGCCTCCTGTTTCTTTTCCTCCAGCGTACCTGTCTTCCCCTATTTACCTCAGTTATCCCTAGCTCTTTCTGCATCTTTCAGCCTAGTTGCCTTACTTTTGCAACCACAATACACTGTTATTCTGCCAATCAACCCTCATTCCTGATTTGCCTTTCTTTTACAGATCCAAATAGATACATGTTGACTTATTTCTTTTTTTTTCTTTCATACTGTGCCTTGAAAATGGAATCAATCTACCTTTTTGTATGTGTGTGAGTGTATGCTGGGATTGTGATTTTTATTTTACACTTTTTTTTAAAGATTTTGTTTATTTGAGAAAAAGAGCACAAGCTGTGGGGGAGGTGGTGTGGGGAAGCAGCAGAGGAAGAGGGAGAAGCAACCTCTCTGCTGAGCAGGGAGCCTGATGGGGGGCTCGATCCCAGAACCCTGGGATCACGACCTGAGCCGAAGGCAGCCACTTAACCGACTGAGCCACTCAGGCGTTCCTTATTTTACACTTCCATTTTAATAGTTCTTACATCATTGTAAATACTCATTGTTCTCTTAGAGTACAATATTCTTCCAGCAGCTTCCTTAGTCCTTTTCTCATGTTACATTTTCTGGACTAAATCCTTTTATTTTTTTTAATTTGAACTTTGTTCATTAAGTCATTTTTTTGTATGTGTGTCGTGACTATGCTTGGTATTCCGGATAATAAGATGAAAGAGACGGACGTCCCCTGCAGTAGTAATTCTAATCAAAGCCTATGCCACCAAAATATTGTTTTTACTTGGTGATAGCTATGTGTAGATTCATTATATTAATCTATTTTTGCATATGTTTGAACATTTTTACAATAACGAGTTAAATTAAAATACACCCAAAGTGCCAAGAGTGCATCTTATAGGTTCACCTCAGTTCATTATCAGAATCTTTTGCTGAGCAACAGCTGTCTCACCATTAGTCAGAAGGTCAATTAGGGATATTTCTTATGTCAAGAAAAACTCATGTGGAGTTTTCATTTTTTAAAGTAAACGTATCACTGTATTTAGTTCATAGAATCTGTGGGTTAAATACCTCAAATAAATTGCTTCCCCCTTTCGAAAGGGACTCTATAATTCGGGTTTATTCTATGTATTTATGCAACTATGTCTGTTCTGACACCGGGATGTAGTGCTGTCCTTATGTGTGCAAAACCCTAAACCATTGCCCATTTTACTGCGGTCGACCCTTCTGTGTATAGATGACCTGGGCCCAAACTGCCCATTTAGAGTCTATCTGTCTCTGGAGCCGAGCTGCCTATGGGAGCAGCAGCAGCAGGCTCTATGCACACCCTCTCACCTGTTTGTCTCCTTTGTATACGTCACTCATTCATGTGAAACTCGTTTGACGCTCATAGCAAAATAATGTGTCCATGTGTTTAAATTAGTTTCCTCTCTTAGGGAAATCTCATTTACGATACTAATTTGCATCATCAATGTTTTCTTTCTTAATGATTCCAAGAAACACAAGACTCCAGTCAGATCTGAAAGATCGTAAGTCCTAAATCACAGAGATTCAAAACAATGAACTATAATATACATAATAGTCTTTCCATTCCAGCCTGATTAATTCCAAATTCCCTGCAATCAGGGTAACTTTTCTCCTGGATGCATTCTGGGAAAAGTTTTGCATGCCAAATGAGACATATAGCTGAATAATTGTCTCATAAAATATTAAAATTTACTTAGAAAATAGACATTCTCTGGACATCTAATGTTTGCTGGCTGAAGCAAGGTTGTGTCCTAGCAAGCTTATCTGCTACTAATTATGATGCTCTTTCCTACAGTGCGCATTTAGTCCAAATGTAAATATTCCAAACATAATTACTCTTGGAAGGCTATTGCATGGTAATGGTTGTGACAATCTGGGAACATTCCCAATGGAATAGCTTCAGTTTTCTCATTTATCTATTAATAGTTCCACACATTTTGTTCACGTACAGATGTTCTTTGAAAACCTATGCTGGATGCTTTTTGCTGCTAATAAGAATTTAAATCTTTAATATTTTGATAATTTGGATAATTCAGAATCTTCTTAGTCACAAATTTTAATTTTTCTTGTCCTGAACCACTAAAATAATCATGGCATTAACAGGCAAAAAAATTACAGGTAGGTATTCATTGTAATAAAAATTAAAACATGACCCACAGTTACAATTCTTTACTCTTTCCCCAATCGTCTTATTTATCATCAGTTAGTTTTGAAATGCTCTATAAGGTATTACAAAAATATTAATTGTAGATACTCTATATCTGTTGATTAAAACTAAAAAAGCTTTCTTTTTTTAATCAAAGTTTGTTGAAATGTATATATCCTTCTACTTGGACACCCAGGAATCTATAATTATGCATGTAGTTAGGGAAGAAATATAAATTGACAATAGCTATTTTGTATATTTCTCACATAGGCAGAAATGCATGAATTATTATAAAGTAAATATGCTGCTTTCAGTTTTCAGAAGTACTTTATCTCTTTCTAATCATAAAAGGTAAACATGTTCATGATAAACAAATCAGAATATACATTTAAAAAATAAGTAAAAAAATTATTGTAGTTCCACTATCCAAAGACAAATGTATATTTTTGCACATTTATTATACTTCTGTACAAAAGTTTATTTCTTTAGAAAAAATTATTGTATTTCCTTTTGTTATAAATTTTATAAACATTTTAAGTGTTTTCCAAAGTTTAATCATATACCGTAATATATTTAATCACATTACTATCCATGGTATGTTCAATTTCCTTTTATAAATGAATTTGTGATAATTGTGTATACATTACAATTTTTGTATTTAGGAATTTCTTTAAGGAAAGTAATTTTAGGGGAGCCTGGGTGACTCAGTGGGTTAAGCCTCTGCCTTCGGCTCATGTCAAGATCTCAGGGTCCTGGGATCGATCAAGCCCCGCATCAGGCTCTCTGCTCAGCAGGGAGCCTGCTTCCCCCACCCCCCGGTCCCCAGCCCCCCCTGCCTCTCTGCCTACTTGTGATCTCTCTCTGTCAAATAAATAAATAAAATCTTTAAAAAAAAAAAAAAAGAAAGTAATTTTAAAAGTTAAATTATTGGGTTAGGAAATATAGTCATTTTAAGACTTTTATATATTACTAACAGAAAGGTTTAAACTGGTTTATACTCCTACCCAATATGAGTGTGCCTTTTTAAATTATTACTATTCAAGTATAATCAGCGTACAGAGTTCTATTAGTTTCAGGTGTACAATATGATGATTCAACAAGTCTGTACATTTCTCAGTGCTCATCAAGATAAGTGTATTCTTAATTCCTTTCAGCTATTTCACCCATCCCCTACCCCCTCCCCTCTAGCAACCACTGGCTTGTTCTCTCTATTTAAGAGTCCGGTTTTTTTATTTGTCTCTTTTTTTACTTTGTTTGTTCATTTGTTTTGTTTCTTAAATTCCACATATGAGTGAAATCATATGGCATTTGTCTTTCTCTGACTTATTTCACTTAGTATCATATCCTCTAGGTCCATCTATGTTGTTGCAAATGGCAAGAGTTCATTCTTTTTTTTATAGATTCTATGATGTGAAAAACAACGTCTTCTTTATCTGTTCATCTATGGATGGACCCAGGTTGTTTCCATATCTTGGTTATTGTAAACAAAGTTGCAATAAACATAAGGGTGCATTTGTCTTTCTGAATTACTCTTTTCATTTTCTTTGGGTAAAAACCCAGTAATGGAATTACTGAATCACATGGTAATTCTATTTTTAATTTTTTGAGGAACCTCCATAGTGTTTTCCATGGTGCCTGCAACAATTTGCATTCCCACCAGCAGGGCACAAGGGCTCCTTTTTCTCCATATCTTTGCCAAAATTTCTTATTTCTTGTGTTTTTTATTTTAGCCATTATGACAGGTATAAAGTGATATCTCATTGTGTTTTTAATTTGCATTTCCTTGATCATTAGTGATATTGAGCATCTTTTTATGTATCTGTTGGCCATCTGTATGTATTCTTTGGAAGAATGTCTCCTTAGGTCCTTTGCCCATTTTTTAATTGGATTGTTTGGTTTTTTTTGGTGTTGACTTGTGTAAGTTCTTTATATGCCTTGGATATTAACCCTATATCAGATACATCATTTGCTAATTTCTTCTCCCATTCAATAGGTTTCCTTGTCAGTTATTTGTGGTTTCCTTCACTGTGCAAAAGCTTTTTATTCTGGTGTAGCCCCAATAGTTTAACTTTATTTTTGTTTCCCTTGCCAGAGGTGGTATATCTAGAAAAATGTTTCTATGGCCAATGTCAAAAAAAATTACTGCCTATGTTTTCTTTTGGAATTTCATGGTTTCAGGTTTAACACTTAGGTTTTTAATCCATTTTGAGTTTATTTTTATGGATGGTGTAGGTAGTGATTTAATTTTATTCGATAGCATGCTGCTATCCAATTCTCCCAATACCATTTGTTGAAGAGACTGTCTTTTTCCCATTGTATATTTTTGCCTCCTTTGTCACAGATTAATTGATCATAAAAGCATAGGTTTATTTCTGGATTCTCTATTCTGTTCCATTGATCTATGTTTCTATTTTTGTGCCAGTACCATACTGTTTTAATTACTACAGATTTGTAGTGTATCTTCTGATATCTCCAGCTTCGTTCTGAGCATGGCTTTTTTGTCATCTTCTTACAAGCATTCAGTATTTTTATTTTTGAAATATGAAATGAGTGGAGAAATGAAAATGGAATCTACCTGGATCTAATTATTTTAAAGACATCTAATAATGTTAGACTTTTCCACATTTGTTAACATGTATTAATTTCTCTTTAGGCAATTATCTATTCATATCCTTTTTTGTGTGTGCTTAGTAGAGACTTTTTTCCCCTATTTTTAATCTTAGGAAGTTTCCTCTTTGGAGAAATTTGATAAACATTTACTTTAGTTTCATGCTTGCTTTTTATATTTTGAATTTTAAATTTAACTCTTAAATTCATTTGGTATGTATTTAATGAAACGGTATAAAGTCCCAATTACAAATAAAGATCTCTAAGCCCACAACTTTTCCCAGAATCATTAAATGAATAATTCTTTGTTTTATTTCTTTGACTTGGGACAATTACTTTATCATATGTTTTAATTTTGTGTTAGTACTATTTTAATATCTGGACATTTTATATCTCTCCTCATAATTATTACTTTTCATTTTGAAAAACTCATTTTGTGTGTTTTTTCATCTAAAAAAATTTAAGGTCATTTTGAATAACTTAAAGAAATTGTTTTTGAAATGTCAGTGAGCCTATAATTCAATTTGGGATGATTCAACACCTTAAATTATTCAGTTTCCTTTTCCAGGGACATAGTATATTTTTAGTTTTTTCCTTATGTAGGTCACAAAATGTGACTACAGTGAATGAAATATCTTGTCTTTTACATTAGCTAGCCAGATATTGGCAGATACATAATGACAATATCTGTAATAGTCGTATTTGTCTATATAATAATATCTATCTCTTTCATTGTCTACCTTGATATTACCAGGTATATAATAATAATATAGTAATACCTACATTCATTAACCTTGGGGTTTACTAAGCAAT
Source organism: Potos flavus (assembly GCA_028534135.1). Taxonomy (NCBI): domain Eukaryota; kingdom Metazoa; phylum Chordata; class Mammalia; order Carnivora; family Procyonidae; genus Potos; species Potos flavus. The sequence goes on from CM052886.1 coordinate 70,158,862, forward strand.
TATCTTACTTAACTTTCAAAACAATCTGAGAAAGTGGGCACTATGGTTTCCATTTTACAGACAAGGAAAGTAAAACAGAGAGTTGAGTAGCTTGCCTCCAATTACAACTTCTGAACAGCAAAGCCAAGTCTCTGACCTCTGACTTGATAGTCTGTGCTCTTAACCACACCACTTTATAATATGAAAGCTATTAAATTTTATATTTTTCACTTATATTCCGACTGACTGAATTTCAGGATTTAGAGAAAAGTACATTTGAATTACAAATTTCAAGTCAGCATTCTTTATTCCCTATTGCAGACTCCTCAATAAATCCTCTATTGAATTTCAAAGAATACTCCAGAAACAAGAACTCTCAAATGACTGTCAGTAGAATGTCAAGAGAAGATTAGAAAGGCTCTATTAATATTTTTGCATATATTATGTCTTAAGCACAAACTTTACAATTTAAAAATTATGTCTCCCACCCTGGAATTTCTTATATAAAAAGGCTTCTGGACACTTCTAGAAACTCTTATTTAATTTTTTTATACATTAGAATACCGTTATACATATATAGTGTATATAGTGTTAATACAACTACTACAGTTACAACAGGAAAAATAAGAGGGAGAGATAGGTCATCTCCTCTCCAAAGTCCATTGAGAATTGTATTTGTGAGCTGGAGTTTCTCAGCACAGTTCAACTGACCACCTAGCTAAAATGACCATTAAAAAATGGATGATAACATATCAAATAATAGCTTGTGAACAACAACTATAGTATTTCCTCAGAATGGAAAAAGACCACACCATATAATTTTCTCAGAAAGCTGTGTATTATCAAAGATACTGGAAGAAGAAAGAAAATGGCTCAGTCTTACAAGATTAAGTCACCCAGATTCTTTGGTATTCTAATGGTTTTGACGGGGTTTTGGAATATAGGTGAGGTTCGGTGGGGTGGAGTCCAGAGCCTACAACTAAGAAAGAATTCTTGAGATGTCTTTGGTGCAAAAGAGGTGATTGTACTAAAGCAGAGGGGACCCTGCTGCCCCGGGTTGTGAGGGGTGGCTGATTATATACAATGGGGTTGGGGGAGGTAAGGAAAAAGGGAGGTTTTGAAAGAACTTTCAGGTATTAAAGAAGACCTACAAGACTGGGGGTTGGGCGGAAGGTGGGGGGATGGGAGGGCCTTGCCATTGTCGGGTTAAAGTTGTTTACCTCTCTAATAAGGCATTAACATTAAGATAGTTCAGAGCTGCCTGGAGGAATGTTACATTCCTCCTATCACAGGTCCTTATCAATAGGCTGCAGGTTTAAAAGAAATTCAATTTGTTTACATTTCCTTCTGCCTCAGCCTCCCTCAATTTTATGGAGGGGAGGGTGATTTTAGGGCTTCAGGGAACTGAGTTATGAGTCTCTGGAAGTTAGGCTATTGATAAAGCTTCTTCCTTGTAAATCACTAGGATACTTATAAACTGAAGGAGATGCAGGTCTTGCAGGATTGAGATCTCTATTAGTTAACTATTTGTTTTTCCTTTAGGGCAGCCTGGAGTGCCTGAGGAATGTCACTTATATCCCACAGTGGGGGTGGGGGTGGTGTCAGCTTCTGCTTTGTCCTCAGCTAGCCGTCTGCTCCCTCATCAGTTTCTGTCCATCACAGCTGCAAACATCACCCTTGTTTTGATACATCAGGTTTGCATGTCCATCCAAGTGGTAAAACAAAACAAAAACAATAACAACGACCCCCCCCCCCCGACACACACAAATTAAAACCAAAACACACATTTAATTTTTGGGTTCCTGCTATCTACTGGGGTCACAGCATGGATTATTTTAATTTAGATGATGAAATTCTTCTTCATGAAATTCATTTGAACATGTGACTATCTTATCTAAAACTGAATTTTTGTTATGATTTTGAAGAGGTTCATCAGAATTCAGACTTGCAAAGTATTTCCATGTGTAAGAAAACATACAAACACCATTTTCCTTCCTTTGTATTTTTGATCAGAGTATCAGGACTGGCCGGTATAAACTCAGAGGCCAAGGCAGATAAGATGCTGAAATGAGAAATTTGTTCCTTGACTTGCTTCAGCTGTGAAACTCTTTCTTTTCTTTCTTCTTTTGGTTGTGTACGACATGTGAGTGCTTCTCAAAGGAAAATTCCAGCCAATAACTGGAAAGCAGCTTTCATATGAAAAATTCTATGGGAGTTGGAATCCTCTCTGGTTTAGGCAATCACAATTAAAAGGGTCCGAATCACCAAGACAATGAAGGGGTTGATTCCACACCCTAGGGCATAGCATCCTATGCTTAGAGTAACTGCTATTTGAAATACTGCTATCATTATGAGAAGCATCCAATCTATCTTGAATATTAAAAAATCAGTATAACGTGTTCAGAAGTTAATGGTGATATTTGTAAGATATAAAGTCTCTGTTTTGACAGCTGCAAATATTCCTAAAACAACCATGAATTTTCCTAAACCAGTACGTTTCAAACTTTACCGTACAGACAAATCACCTGTAATGAAGATGCTTATTCTGTAGGTCTGGTTTGGGACCCGAGATACTGACTGATTCTCAGCAATGCTGGGATTGTTTGTTCATGGAGCCCACTTTGAGAAGCAAGACTGTGGCTAAAAAAGATCCCAGCTGACTTTTAGATAGCCCACTGGGAAGACAGCCTTGGCTTCCTTAATAGTTCAATAGCCTCTACTGCTCCATTATGTAGTAAAGATTTGGAATTTGTAATTCCAAAGAACTTGTACATAGTTTAATCATTACAGCCTGCAACAAAAAAAGTCCATCAGAAGGAGAAGTAGAAAAGGTGCTTCAAAAAGTAAAATCCTTCAAATTTTGGAAATATTGTACAAAAACTCTCAAATGGCCTTCATCGGTGCTCCTTGAAATGTGGATATTTCTTTCTTTCTTTTTTTTAAGATTTTATTTATTTATTTGACAGAGAGAGAGAGAGAGCACAAGTGGGGAGAGCAGCAGGCAGAGGAAGAAAGCAGGCTCCTTGCTGAGCGGGAAGCCCGATGTGGGGGTCCATCCTAAGACTCTGGGATCATGACCTGAGCCGAAGGAAGATGCTTAACCAACTAAGCCAACCAGGTGTCCTGAAATGTGGATATCTCTGAAGGAACTCCTTCCCTGTAGCAGGCTGGCATGCTACCCTTTTGATGTTCAATTAACACTGCATCCTTGACCCCTGACTTCTGTAGCAAATTGTTGCTGGATGTTGCATAAAAGAATATGCTCTTCTGAGACATTGGCAGAAAAGTATTAAAAGAAAGGCACAGAGACAGATGCCCTGGTCGTGACACTGATGTACAAGAAACAGGTTTGCTGAAGACACAAAGGGTGTGGCTGCGTGAAGGCTGCTATGCAGATGTACCTTCCATGGTAACCAGTTTCTCTCTGGTCACACTCTGCATTAACCACACCGTATGTGACAAGCTCTTCTGGTGGAAGAACTCAACAGCCTGCATGGCCCTGACTCCTTGACCAAGTAAGAACAGCCACAAGGTCATGTTTGATTTGTAGGGACATGATCAGCAAGTGCACAATCAGGAAGCAACAGCTTCAGGTGGAATATGTCCTAATGGGAAAGGTCTCATTTGTGATCTCTGTGGTGGTCGGATTTGTATCCGGTTGCAATAAATAGGAAAGGGAAAATAGATACGCATGCTCCTCATCATACAGAAAAATCTAGATAAACAGGATCACAGTGGAGCAAAATCCAGGAGTGGCTCAGTAAACTCCATGGCTGGTCAAACTTTCCATTGTAGTGTACATTCAGAATTTATTCCTTTCTGAAAGTGGTGCCAGCTTCCTCTCTTCAATCCCAGCTTTTGCTTCTTCCTTACCAGTGATTGTAAAGTCTAGCCTTCCTTCTTGGCCTCCTTAATTCTCTTTTATTCAGCTAAATATTGTTTTAAATTCTTTATTTGTATGTATAATACTTTACAGCAAACCCATGGCCGTGACATTTTCTTAATGATTTTTTTCTACTATAGAAATAATGAAGATAGGAAACTTGGAAAATATGGAATTGTAGAATCCACTCTCTACCAATGTCCATAATTCTTATTAAAAAACAACCACTATTAACATTTTAAAGTAACATTTTACATTTTCCAATTACTTCCATTTAAAAATTAGTTTGTTTTTAGTTAAAGCAACATCAAAACTTAGAAGCCCTTTAAAATTACACAAATGTGTCTGTGTGAGACTCCCTGCCCCTCCTCCTACTTCTTATGCCAACTCTCATACCCCAGACAAAATCATTTTCATCAAATAATCATGCCCGTTGATTGTTTTTAAGGGACTTTTATTTGTTCGTTTGTTTGTGGCAGTTACTCTTTAAAAGAATACATTTTACTTCTATTTCTTGACTTGATTTTAGAAGTATTCATCAACTTGTTATGAAAGATGAGGAAATTAGGACACTTCCACCTCTGTTCTTCCCAATTTTTGTTATATTTCTTAAATTGGCGATGTTTATGTTTATATTGTCTCATTGTTTTCATTTTTAAAAATAGCTCTTTTATGCTGCGTTTATAGATGGAGTTTGGAAATGTAAACCCAGGGGAAAGAGAGGGAAAGGGTAGCGGGGAGGACCCAATGGTCTCAGCACGTCTTTAATTAATTGTTCTGATGATACCCCTATGCTGAACTGACTTTTGCAAATGATGCCTCTGAACTTGGAATTTCTCTGGACCTCCTTCAAAAGGGAGTTTTGGGGCTATAGTGTTTCACTCCTCTATGTGTTCCTTTAGTCAGATCCTCTTTATGTTTTTGTTTGTTTGTTTGTTTTGGTTTTTTTCCCCATTTTTTAAATTTGAATTCAATTAATTAACATGTAATACATTATTCAGGTCAGTGATGCATCAGTGTTACATAATACCCAGTGCTCATTTTATCATGAGCCCTCCTTAATATCCATCACCCGGTTACCCCATCGTGCCACCTCCTTCCCCTCCAGCAACCCTCAGTTTGTTTCCTATGATTAGGACTCTCTTATGGTTAGTCTCCCTCCCTGGTTTTGTCTTGTTTTATTGTTTCCTCTTTTCCCCTATGATCCTCTGTTTTGTTTCTTAAATTCCACATATCAGTGAGAGCATATGATAATTGTCTTTCTCTGACTGACTTATTTTGCTTAGCATAATACCCACTAGTTCCACCCACGTTGTTGCAAATGGCAAGATTTCATTTTTTTGATGGCTGAGTAGTATTCCAGTATATATATATATATACACTACATCTTCTTTATCTATTCTTCTGTTGATGGATATCTGGGCTCTTTCCATAATTTGGCTATTGTGGACAGGGTGCAGGTACCCCTTCTGATCATTACATTTGTATCTTTGGGGTAAATACCCAGTAGTGCTGTTACTGAGCTGTAGGGTAGCTCAATTTTCAACTGTTTGAGGAAACTCCATATTGTTTTCCAGAGTGGCTGCACCAGCTTCCATTCCCAAAACAGTGTAAGAGGGTTCCCCTTCCTTTGCACCCTCACCAACATTTGTTGTTTCCTGACATACTAATTTTACGCATTCACACAGGTGTGAGGTGGTATCTCATTGTGGTTTTAGTTTGTATTTCCCTGATGAGAAGTGATATGGAGCATTTTTTCATGTGTCTGTTGGCCATTTGTATGTCTTCTTTGTAGAAACATCTGTTCATGTCCTCTGCCCATTTCTTGATTGAATTATTTGTTCTTTGGGTGTTGAGATTGAGAAATTCTTTATAGATTTTTGGATACTGCCCTTTATCTGATAAGACATTTGCAAATATCTTCTCCCATTCTGTCGGTTGTCTTTCGGTTTTGTCAACTGTTTCTTTTGCTGCGCAAAAGCTTTTTATCTTGATGAAGTTCCAATAGTTCATTTTTGCCTTTGTTTCCCTTGCCTTTGGAGACATGTCTAGCCAGAAGTTGCTGTGACCGAGGTCTAAGAGGTTGCTGCCTGTGTTCTTCTCTAGGATTTTGATGCATTCTTTTCTCACATTTAGGTCTTTCATCTATTTTGAGTCTATTTTTGTGTATGGTGTAAGGAAATGGTCCAGTTTCATTCTTCTGTATGTAGCTGTCCAACTTTCCCAACACCATTTTTTTTTTAAGATTTTATTTATTTATTTGACAGAGAGAGAGAGATCACAAGTAGGCAGAGAGGCAGGTAGAGAGAGAGGGGGAAGCAGGCTCCCTGCTGAGCAGAGAGCCCGATGCGGGGCTCGATCCCAGGACCCTGAGATCATGACCTGAGCCAAAGGCAGAGGCTTTAACCCACTGAGCCTCCCAGGTGCCCCCCCAACACTATTTTTGAAGAGACCGTCTTTTTTCCATTAGATATTCTTTCCTGCTTTGTTGAACATTAGTTGGCCATAGCATCGATGGTCCATTTCTAGGTTCTCTATTCTGTTCCATTGATCTATGTGTCTGTTTTTGTGCCGGTAGCATACTGTCTTGATGGTTACAGCTTTGTAATAGAGCTTGAAGTCTGAAATTGTGATGCTACCAGCTTTGGTTTTCTTTTCCAACATTCCTTTGGATACTTGGGGTCTTTTCTGATTCCATACAAATTTTAGGATTGTTTGGTCAGCTCTGTGAAAAAAGTCGATGGTATTTTGATAGGGATTGCATTGAATGTATAGATTGCTCTAGGTAGCATAGACATTTTAACAATATTTCTTCTTTCAATCCACGAGCATGGAATATTTTTCCATTTCTTTGTGTCTTCCTCAATTCCTTTCCTGAGTGTTCTATGGTTTTCTGAGTACAGATTCTTTGCCTCTTTGGTTAGGTTTATTTAGGTATGTTATGGTGTTTGGTGCAACTGTAAATGGAATCAACACTGTAGTTTCTCTTTCTTCTGTATCATTGTCTGTGTATAGAAATGCAACTGATTTCTGTGCATTCATTTTATATCCTGCCACTTTACTGAATTCCTGTATGAGTTCTAGCAATTTTGGGGTGGAATATTTTGGGTTTTCCAAGTTGAGTATCCTGTCATCTGCAAAGAGTGAGAGTTTGACTTCTTTGCTGATTCAGATGCCTTTTATTTCTTTTTGTTATCTGATTGCTGAGGCTAGGACTTCTAGTACTATGTTGAATAGCAGTGGTGATAGTGGATATAATGTCTTCTATGCTTTTTTCAAGCCCAGCTATCTTTATCATTGTTATTCTGAACTCTAATTCTGACATCTTATTATGTCCATACTTGTTAGGTCCCTGGAAGTCAGTCTGTCCTCTTGTTCTCTTTTTTGAGGTGAGTTTTTCTGTCTTGTCATTCTGTCCAGAAAAAAATAGAGAACAAAATACTAAAATGCCAACAATGACCCCAGAGAAATGTGCACTAAGCCAATCAGAAGAGACTGGAAAGCAAAAAATAAATAAATAGAAATAAATAAATGATAATAGAAATTTTAAAAAAAGAAAGAAAGAAAAAAATGGAATATTCAGACAAGTGAACTGAATAGAGCAATACACTAGATCCTGTGTGTATTTTGGTCCTTTTGTTGGAAAGCTAGATCCCAAAATTGTAAAGTAAGTAAAACTTATATATGTACAAAAATAAAATTAAATACAATGAAAGGATAGAATGTAACTGTAAACGTGAAAATTAAAAGACAAGAAAAAACAGGAGAGAAAAACAACAACAACAGTAACAAAGAAAGGAATATAAACAGACAGGTGAACAGAACAGAGCAATACACTGTATACTGTGTATATTTTGGTTGGTTTGTTAGAAGAAACTACATCTCAAAATTGTAATGAAAGAAAAACTTATATATACAAAAATAAAATTAAATACATTGAAAGGATAGAACATAATTGTAGAGATGAAAATTAAAAAAGACTTTAACAAAACAAAACAAAAAAAGGAAGAAGAAAAAAAGTGAATATGATGAAATAGGTGAATCAAACAGAACCATACACTAGATTTTGGGTATATTTTCATCTGTTAGAAGAAACTGCATTCCAAAATTGTAAAGAAAGAAAAAATATATACATATAAAATAAAATTAAATACAATGAAGGGATATAATGTAACTGCAAAAATGAAAATAAAAAAAGGTTTAAAAAATAGTTATAAAATAAGAAATTGGTTGAAAGGAAAGAGAAAAAAATTTAAAAAATTAAAGTTGAAAGACTAAAGAATCATGGTCAAAAAGCCATGAATTCTACGTGCTATATTCCTCTAGCACTAGGCTTATGCAGTTCTCATTGATCAGTAAACTTGGTCTTGGCTGGATGTCCTTGCTGATCTTCTGGGGGAGGGACTTGTTGCTTTGATTCTCAAGTGTATTTTCCCCCAGTGGAATTGTCAGGGAGCCAGGCTAAGTAATCTGCTCGGGTTTGCTCTCTGTGGCCTTTGTTCCGTGAAGGCTTCCACATAGCTTTAGAGGATGAGAATGAAAATGGTGGCCTCCCAATCTCCAGGCCCAGAGTCAAAACCCCAGGGCCCCACTCCTCACTGGGCCCTCAGAGAAAAGCAGTCAATCACTCCTGTCTCCTCGTTTTCTGTCTGCACTCCGTGCTCACCTGGCCTGTTACCCAGAGTTTCTATCCCCAGCACATGACCCTGTTTAGAGTCTCCAAACCCTGCAGACTTCTGTGGTGCACTCCTGCACCCCTCCTCCAGGGGGAGATAGGAGAATCTCATGGTTCTGCTGCTTGTTGGGCCCCTGCTCAGAAAGTAGTTGCCCGACTGTGCCATGGTTTGCAGTTTATGGCAACCCTGAGCTAAGGGCCCACTCCTGGGCTTGCTGATTGCAGCTGGCTTCCCCACTCGGATGCCTGGGAGCTCTGCCACACTCAGGCACCCCTGGTCTTCCTGTAACCCCAAGGATCTTGAGACCACATCGTTCAAGCAAGGGTTCTCCTCCCACTTAGCCACCTGAGCGATGTCCCTCACCAGAGCAGACTTCTAAAAGTTTGGATTGTGTGCACCGCTGCTGTATAACTTTCTGTTATATAGCAGCTTACAGAGGCTTACAGAGGCTCCCTCCCTCTGTAGTTTATCTTCCCATACATCACCCAGGATTCACTTCTTAGATATCCGGTTGAGTTCACAGTTGTTCGGAATGATTTGATAGCTATCTAACTGAATTCCTGTGACCAGATGAAACTAAGGTCTCCTACTCCTCTAACATCTTGGACTCCTTCTCCTGTTTAGGTTTTATATTCCAGGATTTCCTCAAATTTGTGGTCAGTGGCTATGTCCATTCTATGCCCCCTCCCTTAATGGTATGTTCTTTATCTTTAAAAAAAATTTAAAATTTATTTAATGGCTTTTCCATTATTTTACTGAGACTGAGAGTCTAGGGTTTAGAGAGGTATGTGCAATCTACCACTTCACAACACCAGGAATAATTTCTCCCATATATCCATTGCTTGATTTCAGCCATCTTATTATAAGCCTGATGTCTTACTGATTGTATTAATCAAATTATATATTAATGAAAACAAAGACATAGGATTGCATCAATATTTATTTAGATGCCAGGGACCCAGAGCTCCCTTTTCCTCTTTGTCTCTATCTTCTGCTATATGCCCTGCATCCTTCATTATTTCTTCTGTTAGATCCATTCTTGCCCTAATCACCTACTTTGTGATTCCCATAAACCCACTCTGCAAAAACCAAAGGAAAATTGAGGAGTAATTATGTCCCACTCCTACTCAAAATTGCTTTCATTTTTTTCTTAAGTATTTTTTTTAGTGCCTACTCTGTTCTAGGCCCTATTCTAGGTGCTAGGCATACAGCAGAGAATGAAACAAAGATGAACTCCCACCCTTGTGATGATTATATTCTAGGAGGCAGGGATATGTTACATCCTGTAGAATTGTAGTCATGGGCTCCACACAAACCGGCAAACACTAGAGGGATAAAACGTGTAATGCTGCCAACTTAAACATATCATCAAAACTCCTGGCTGTCTTTTAACAAATTACTAGGTAGTTAGAATTACTTTGGTCTACAGATCAGTGGATATTTAGTAATGATAATAATAATCACGTAAAGGAACAAATAAATATTATAATTCAATTCTTAAAATTTGAAAACAACAGCAGTGTCTTATAACAGAGTAATGGTTAAATAAATTATGGTATATCTGTAAAGTGGAAATACGAGACTATCATAAATGATATTAATGAAGACTTTTTAAGATAGATGACAAAATTTTTACTTTTAAGCAAAAAATCATGATATAAAATTATGTATATAGTTTGACACTGTATGTTAATTGGGCTGCCTCAGGTCAGTGGATTATTAATAAAAATAGTAACACTTTTTTTCCCCCAATCACTGTTTTTTGTTTTTTTTTTAAAGGTTTTATTTATTTATTTGACAGAGAGAGAGAGATCACAAGTAGGCAGAGAGGCAGGCAGAGAGAGAGGGGGAAGCAGGCTCTCGGCTGAGCAGAGAGCCCGATGCGGGGCTCGATCCCAGGACCCTGAGATCATGACCTGAGCCGAAGGCAGAGGCTTTAACCCACTGAGCCACCCAGGCGTCCCCCCCCAATCACTGTTTTCAACTATGCTCTATTGAATTCCAGATTAACGTCTTGGACAGATTTCATAAGATTCTGGTTACTTTCAGGTTTTGAAGTGTAGTCCAGTTTGAAAACTTCAGTCTCATTTCTGATTCAATCTCTTTTCTTTCCCCCATGTAGTAGAAGCTAGAACTCTGAACACAACAGAAATAGGGGAGATGGTGCAACTGGCTCTGGTGGAGGGATAGGGAAGGCATCCCCCTTCTTATGTGGATGGCCCACAGGTCAAGGTGAGGAGACACCACTGGCCTCACTCTGGTTCAGCATGTTCATATCTAAGGGCAATGCCCTAGAGGAAGAGATGGACTCTGAGCACATGAAGTGTACCTCCCTTGGGATAATGCTCAGTTTTACTCAGCTCCCTTTAGTTGTGAGGAAGAGAGGGGCAAACTAGACTTCCCTCAGTTTGACCAGGAGTTCAGCCTCTCAGCTTCCTCTCTGGGTTGTACATCTACCACCCAGCAACCTCCTAGGAAGCCCTGTGCTCTTCTGTCTCTCCTCTTACTTGTCACTCCTTTATACGGAATCATGAAACCTGGACATTCTTGCCATGGCCTTTAAGGTCATGAAGAACCAGACTGGGGCCAGGAGCTCTCATCTTCTCAGCTATACTGTATCTTTAAATGTTATTTGCCATGGTTTTTTTACTCCTGTCTTTTGACATTTCTAGAGTAGGAATGGACATTAGTGTCTTACGGATGCCCCCATGAACAATGGAATACTCTCCTAAGAATGGTTTCAAATGCTTTACTCCAATGGCAGCACAAAGTTACAAAGAAGCTGCAACAAAGGAGCAGATAGAAGTCAGGAATCTAGATGCTAGTGTCTCCTTCTTCATGGCACCTTATGACTCTCTATGAATTCTTCTCTTGGAGTTCCTTCCCTCACCCCCACCCACTAGGCCATTCCTTTGGTGAGGTGAAGGTGAAGAGAAGAGTTTTCTAGGGGTGTGGTTTGTGATAGAAAGGTTGGTTCTACACTTTTTAGTAAGCCTTGGTAGATTTCGAGTCCTAATTATTTATGGCTTTTAAGAGAATGACCTCAGCTTCAGACAGTAGCCACAATTCTAGGGCAACAGGAAAAATTCCAAGCAAGATTCCATTTGGCAGGAAGTAGGGTGGGAGAGACTAATGACACTTTCAAATTTAGTAATTTTTTACTTCATTATTTGTATCATTTAATTTGTATTATCTGAAAATATTAATTCATTCAACTATTATGATTTTCCTAAATATCTTGGATTATATTGATTGTTAGAGTCTACTTGGCTTCTGTTCCCATTTATTAACTTTGGTGTTTTAAACCAGATCAAAACACACAAAATTGCTACCCTGTTCTCCCTACCTTGCCACCTGATCCAGATACCATGACTTGACCCCACTTCTTTCCTGTCATTAAGAGCAGGCAATTGGTCACTATGCCCTTGATGAGAAGAAACAGAATTCAGTGATGTCAAACAGGCCAAGTGGGATCATGCTTCCTGCTGTCTGATTTCTTACTTGAGTCTACAAAGCCAGGTTCCTTGCTCTTGTCTTGGGATCTAATATAGTGAATCACTAGGTTATTGATACTCAGCCACAGCCTAGACTTGTCAAAGATCTCTTGTTGCCTCTGAGTGCTCAGAGAGGACATCCTGTGCATCAGCTTTGCTAAACTCTAATGGCAGAGTGTGACCTCTGACCCATCACTGGTTTCTGCCTAGGTCAATTCACTAAGATTTCTTTCACCAAGAATAACGACAGCCATAAATTGCAATATTTTAAAACTTGTGGTAAAACACACATAAAAATGCAGAAAAGCTACTGTTTTAACCATTTTTAAGCATACATTCCAGTGGTATTAAGTATATTCCAAGTGTATGTAACCATCACTACTCTCCATTTCCAGAATGTTTTTATCATCCCAAACAAAATTTCTGTATCCATTAGACAGTAACTTCCATTCCCTCCTCTCTCCAGTTCCTGGTTACCTCTACTTTCTGTCTCTAGGAGTCTGTGTATCCTAGATATTTTACATAACATTAATGTTTTTCCCAACGCTTACTCACCTCTGGATACACTGACCATTGCATGTCCAGACTTCTGAAGCAGGAAAATAAGAGAGGTTATAGTGGACTTAAGAAAAGTGTATGAATGCATGTTTCCCTTCATCCCTCCAACAGAGAGGCAGGATCTTGGTTGTTAATACAGCACAACTGTAGACAACTGAGTTTCCTTGCTATTTATTTGTATCGATTGATCATTTTTTAATAGAACGGAACTTTACATCACTAGAAAGTCAGTGTTATTTATAAATGCAAGAAACTATGAAAATTGATAGAGTTTAAACATAGTTCTTACATTTTAGCTAGAAACTACTGCATGCAGTTTGCATGCAAAAAGCCAGTTCTCATTTTTGTAAGAAAAGTAAATGATTAACAAAAATTAGCAAGGTGCTAAAGACTACCAACAGATTGAGATGTTTTCTGAATTCAAAAAATTCAAAGCCAGTTACTTAATACTATATCAGTAGATCACTAAAGTGATTTCAAGTGCCATTAGTGTTAAGTGATCAACATTTTGGGGAACACCACTTAGTAAATGTTTTACAGTTTTTGTCTTGTGTCCCTTGTGTTGTGTAAGCCCTCCACATTTTACTCAGCCTAATAAAAATTCCTTATAAGCATGTAGGGAGAAGGAACTTCAAATAATATCTTGTATAATTTCTTTTCCTTTGGAATCATATTTCTAAAATTGTTTTCCTTTTGGCTTAATTATCAAGAAAAATTTTTCAGGTGCTGAGATCAAATAAGATTATTTAAACTTACCAAGGCATAAAAGGTTAAAAAAAAAAAAAAAAGGAAAGAAAGAAAAGGCATGTTAATTCCTCTTTAATAATTCAAGATTTCAGTGATCTGTAAGTATTGGGGGGAAAAAAATCACCTGAGTAATAAAGCATGCATCATTTGAATGGATTAAAGTTCAAATCACTGCAAAGCAGCTTATTTTTCATCCATCACCATGGATACGAAAGGACAGCTGAAGTGCAGGCATCTGACATCATAAGCATGCCCAAACAGGCCCAGGAGGAGAGCTGCTGCTTGCAATGCCAGCGCCACAAAAGACAGAAGAAAAGCAGTGAAGGGCAGGGAGAGAGAGGCAGAGGGAGAGGGTCATTGTTAAGGCGATGAATCAGTTCAGTTGGGGGGATTAAATGTGGGGAGGCTCAAGGCCATCTGAGAAGCTTGGAGACCAGCAGTTGTTTACACCGACCTTTTAATACCTTCTTAGCCAGAAATAGAACCAGAAGGGACTGAGAGAGAAGATATATCAGATAATTTGCTACTCAAACGGTAGTTTCGATAATTTCTTTTATGTTCTTCTTCTGTTTAGGCATTAATTTAACTAATGGTCTTTGAGCTGCCTGGCTCACTTAATATTAAAAACCAATCCCCAAAGTGACCGAAGACTCCAAATAACAGCTTGAAAGACAATGGAACCAGTACCCACAGGACAATAGAAAGTGGTAAATATGGAGAAAAATGACTATTTTTGGTATTAAGTCCTTTTTTTACATTCTTTTTTAAATTTTATTTTAAATTTTTTATTAACTTAAAATTGTGTTTCCTATCAAAAGGTAGTGCATCTATTCCCAGGTTGCTGTGTAGGGTATAAAGACCTGGACTCAGGAACACTGGATACCGGTGTGCTGGGAAAAGGTTTTAACAACCAGTTCTCTGGGGAAAACCCTGATTTGTAGCATTTGCTGATGTCTGTGGTGTAAATATTCTCACCATGGCTGATTTCCAGCCACCAATATGATGTCAGCTGGCTTGCAAAATTTCTGAAGATGTAATAATTGGCCCTTGTGAGCCAATTGCTCTAGCATATCAATGTCTCGGGTTCTGGGTCAGCTCTGCCACCAGGTTGGGGTGAGATTTGGAACACATCCTTGGGCCTCAGTTTCCCCATCAGATGAAAGGGTTGGAGCTGGGGTTAAACTGTGGTTGTTAAAAGTCTGCACGAATTTGCCCTGGTGGTTTGAATGAGGATTCTGGGGCGCTACTTTTGGGAAAGGGTATTTGAGAGATGCTTTGCCATTAGGGTTCTACGTCCTCACATCTTCAAATTTGTGGGCCCGTGCTGACTCTATCATAGAGGATTTTAGATTTCTATGTCAGGTACTGTTTGAAGAGAAGCTTTGATTACTAAGGAAAAAAAATCAGAAAACCATTTGAATAATTAATCTCAAAGTCCTCCTTCCATTTATGAAAATCGATACTATGAAACTTAAAATGTGAGTCAAATACCAACATAAGGATGTCTGTGGATAGTACCTGACTTTCTTTCTTGGTTAAATCTTAAACTAAGCACTGGTTGAAAGAGTCAACCATGCCTGAGTGGAATTCTATGCACGAATCATAGACTTTTTAAAATAAGAAGTATCTTAGAGAAGACTTCTTCCAAGCATTTTCAAATATGCCCAAAGTGTTCATCAGAACCCCCTCAGAAAATGCCTCTGTGTGTATGCGTGTGTGTGTGTGTGTGTGTGTGTGAACAAACAGGGGTGTGCACTAACATCGTAATCCACTTGTGGCCCCTTCCCTCTCCACTGCCATGCCCCTTTCGATGGAGAAGCAGCCCTTTCTATACTTCCTATGAAATCATGCTTTTTGTTTTTAAAATATTGGGTTTCCATACGAAGTTTCTTTAGAAGAAAGGGTTCTGCTGGGGGGTTGAAGGGGAAGTAAAAGCATCTGATTAATGCTGTTTGCTTTGTTTAACAAAGCAGAAACCAAGCTTTAAAGAAAACAAATACTTTGTCACTATCTCATAAGCAGCAACAGTCAGAGTCGTGTATGAAATTCAGGTCTGTGAATTCAGGTTTCCAGACCAGTCATTCCCTTTTCAGAAGCTGGCTACCTGGGAACACTACTTCCCGATATATGTCTCTGGGTAAATAATCTAATCCTATGTTGTCCCAATAGGGTAGTCACAACCCAAATGTGACTACTGAAGTATGTGAAATGTGGCTAGTCTGAATTGAGATGTGTTGTAACTGCAAAATACATACCAAGTGTCAAATTCTTGGCACAAAACAGCAGTGTGAAATAGCTCATTGACAATTTTAAAATAGTGATTACATGTTAAAAAAATACTTTGGATATATTATGTTAAATAAAATATATGGTAAATTTAATTTCATTTTTTAAAACTTATATTAATGTGACTGACGACTAGACAATTTAAAATTAAATATGTGGCTCACGTTGTGTTTCTATTAGGCAAATCTGATTTAACCTAAGGGTCAGTTTCCACACCTGTGTAAAGTGGAAAATATCTGCCCTTCCTATTTTTCAGGGTTTTTAAATTTTTTTATTTTTATTCAAAAATTTTATTTTAGTCATTTCTATACCCAACATAGGGCTTAAACTCACTACCGCAAGGTCAAGAGTCACACACTCTTCTGACTGAGCCAGCCAGGAACCCCTCTCGGGGTTGTTTTAAAATCAAATGAAGTAATCTTCGTGAGAGTGCTTTGCAAAATGCTACTCAAATATAAGATCATATTCTGAGGCATTTTAATGTTTGCTTGGTTATCTATTGTGTTAATTGCTCCCTGGAAAGCAGGAAAAGTTTTGTGGAGTTTTTTCTTTGTTGTTTACATGTTTTGGCAGAGGGAAGGAGGTGGTGGAAGAGATAGATAGTAGTGTAGGCTCCAAACATTATAGTGAACACATTCATTCAGACTTATTTATATTCTGTGTGTGTGCTGAGCCCATCTAGTCATTAGGCTCATTGCAGAGCCATATAGATTGTAGATGCTACTTACATGCAGTGAGAATCTCAGTTTGAGTGATAGGCCTCAGAATCCTCCCGAAAAAGAACTTTTCCAAGGGAAAGAGTCAAGCATGGCTATCTTGATCAAGAGCTGTCAAAGAAGGCTATGTCTGACTATAGCACAGTGACTTATTCAAAGACATACCAGGCCAGCTCCCTGCTGGTTTGTGTCATAATGCAAGAGAAATGAAAGCACTGTTTCACTAACTTACATAAAACATCTGGGCATAACAAATGTCTTAGTTTAAGCTGCTCTAACAAAAGTACCATAACGTAGCCTGCGTTGGTTAAATAACAGAAATTTATTCCTCATGGTTCTGGAGGCTGGGAAGTCCAAGATCAAGATGCTAGCAGATCTTTTGTGTGGTTAGGACCCAGTTCCTGGGTTGCAGATTGCTGTCGTGTTGTATCCTTACATGGCAGAGAGCAGAGAGCTAGCTTTCTGGTGTCTTCTTATAAGGGTACTAATCCCATTCATGAGGGCTTCGTCCTCATGGCCTCATTACCTCTCAAAGGCCCCATCTCTTAATACCATGACATTGGGGATTTGATCTCAACATGTATATTTTTGGAGGGGGAGAGCACAAACATTTAGTCTGTAATAGCAAGTAACACTTTACTGGGATCCATTTAATAGAGAATAATACATAGGAAAGGGGCATTTCACCTTCACCTCCAAAACTTGGTTCTAGAACACTAGATCAGTCAGGATACTGTCAGAAAAAGAGAAACCACACTAGGTTTGAACAGAGGGTATTTAATACAGGGAATTGGAACATAGGTAGTGAAAAGCTAAAAGATCACAAAGGGAACACTGAGATTACCCAGATATTTGTACTGTAGAAAGCAATTAACCTGTATTGTTAAGGGAACAAAATAGTTGGCGTTGGGGGTCACTGGAGCCTAGGAACTGGAGGAGAGGCCCCAAAGGGTTGATATCTACACCCCTAGGGGACAGTTCTAGGTATGTAGACCTAGGAATAGCAAAAGACATGTTAGAATAGAGCCAACTGTTAGTGTTGTAGTTACACTGATAGAAGCAGGGATATGAACAAGGAACTTCGTTCTCACCACCTCCCACCTTTCCACCTTTTCCTAATGTGTTCTATTGGCAGAACCTAACAATGAACCAACTAGCAAAGAGTATGGGAAATGTGGTTTGTTGAGTCCTCAGCATTCCATAACAGAATATAGAAAGGCAGGTTTGGATCTGAGAAACAATAGGTATACTTCTGGCATAATTCCAATTCATCCTTGGCACTGACATGGTGGTGGCACTCGGAGAATCAGTGACAGCCACCAGTGGAAACTGCTGGCTTCTTGAAAGAAATGGGATAGATTGTTGCATGATACAGCAGTGGTCCTGCTGTCATTCCTAGCAAGGACTACCAATGAAGGTCGGTGTGTTTGTAAGTATGAGACAATGTCTGGGAGGTCCCAGAAATTACTGTGGGAAAGTCTTTTTGACAGTGTAAGTACTATAAATCAGAAAAGACAACCATATATTGCTATATTGCTATATTTACAGCATATATTATCTATATTTACAGCCTACATAATTACATATGTTTTTCTTAAGTGAACTTTAAATTAAGTATGCCAGACTGGTTTACAAACCTATTTGAATAAAATTGTCATTGTCATTTTAGGGACTTTTTTTAGTTTTGTCTGGTATTCCTTTTTCTAGTAACAACATTCCAGTTTTCCTTTGGGGAAACATTTCTCTCAGCTCTTCTGGAAGAACATGAAAATTCAGGAGACTTGATCATACGCTTACTACTTCCCCTACCCCAAGAAACCCCTTGGCCACAGTAATTAGTTCATGTCCCATTATGAGAAATCAGAATGAATACCAGGATTTCTGTTGGACCAATCAGAAAAGAGGTGTTCTTTTCTCCATGGGGTTGCTAGGTGAATAGAGTGTAAGTTTGGAAATTCAGTGTTAATACCTAGCTTTTCCTACAGCCTGCCTGGTATAAAACCAACACATAGGAAAGTATATGCAAGATAAAGAGAAAAATTTTTTTTTTTTGAGAAAATAATTTTTTAAAAGAGAAAACAATTTTAATGATATTGAATGTATGGATCTAACCATATTTGGAGATAGGTCACCTTCTAGATTTTTCTACTATATAAGTCAATGCAATTTTTAAAAATGAAGTCATTGAAAAAGTTGAGATAACATACAGTGAAAAACATCTATCGTAAGTTTACATTTTGATGAGTTTTGATAGAGAAAACATTCTTTTAACTCCACCTCAGTCAAGATATAGCCTATTTACAACACTCTAAAAAGTTTCTTTCATTTTTTTCCAGTCAATTGCTACCCTGTTCCCATAGTCAAATGTTCTGATTTTCACCAGTATAAATCAGCTCTCCCTGTTTTTGAGCTGATTATTATTATTATTATTAGTTTCAGGAGTACAATTTAGTGACTACACACTTCCATACAACACGAGTGCACTCTTTAATCCCCATCACCCATTTCACCCATCCCCCGTGCACCTCCCCTCTGGTTATCATCATTTTGTTCTCTATAGTTGAGTCTGTTTCTTAGTTTGGCTGTCTCTCTTTTCCCCTATGATCATTTGTTTTGTTTCTTAAATTCCACATATGAGTGAAAAATATGAACACATTTCTTAACATGACCTAAAGATACAATCACTTATTGTGTATAAAAAAAAGAAAATTCCCAAAACTCAAAATCATGTGTAGTACTGTTCAATATTCAGCCTTAGAAATGTTTTAGGTATTAAAAGATTATTCATTAATTAACTTGATGTACTATCAACCCAAGTTCTTAAGTTTCCTGAGGATTTTGGAAATTATGTTTAAACTGAACTACTATAAAACATAATTACTGTTATAAAACATTGGTTGAAATTATGATTCAGTTTAGTTGAACAAAGGGATATACATTTTAAAAATTTATGCTCATGTTGATGGATTATTAGGTTGTTTCCTATTTTTGTCTAATATGAATAAAGCTGCTATAAACACTGTTGATTAAGTAGTTTTGGATATATGCCTTTGTTTCTCCTGTTTTACCTTGGAGTAAAATTACTAGGACATGTTAGAGATGTGTATTTGACTACGTAAGAAACACCATCTGCATTTTTACCTGGATGTCCATAGATATCTCAAACACAGTTCCCAAATTACTCATTACTGACCTTTACCTCTCACTTGCATTCTGTACTCACTGTCTTGGTGAAGGGTGCCAGGTGTCTTACTCAGGAATCTGGGCGCAACCTAGCTTCCTTCTTCCCTCTACACCCTCCCACGTGCAATCAGTCTGGTAACACAGGTGGTCCATATCCATTTTCTTTCTTTCTTCATTACAATTGCAATACAGTGATTTTCAAACTCTTACTTTTGAGTTATAGTAAAAAAATACATATTACATGCATATAAAAGTAACTGAAACAAAAACTTCATGATACTTATCCTTCCTGTACATAAAATACTCTGCTATTTTTCTGTTCCACTCTATATCCATTTAAAAAATGTGATCATAAACCATAAATCGATTTGATGATTCATTAATGAATTACAAACACAATTTGGAAAAAAGGTGGATGAAAGCTCAGGTCCCAGAGTCAGACAGGGGTTTAAATCCCTACTCCTCTATTTAACTGTAACCTTGGGCAAAGCACTTAACAATCCCCCGACCACGGCTTCACTTGCAACAAAAAAATAATAAGAATAATATGGTATCATAGAATTGTAACAAGGGTTAAAATGGGTTGTAGCAAGGAAAAAGGGAGTATATAAAACTTTAAGCTCAGGGCCAGGAATCGAAGGTGCTCAACTGATACTAGTTGATGCAGGCCTCCTCTTTTCTTGCCTACATTACTTGCCCCTTTCTGAAGTTTTAAAGCCCATAGCTGACCTTTCTGCTTCTAGTCTCACCCTTCATGATGCCACAGAGACAGTCTTTCTCAAATGCAGATCAAATCATATCAATCCTCTGTTCAAAAACTCTTTAGTCACTACTTGGCTTTTGGTATTAAACATATGCTTCTTAAAAAGGCATTTAAACATTCAGCCTTTGCTTCCTCTCAGGTCACATCTCTGGCCGTTCCCTTTCTAAGTGTACCTCGAGCTTTCCCCGTCATGTCTTCCGCAGTGATTTGTCCTGCCCCTCTAATGCCTGGGTACATATGATTTGTTTTTATCTTATCTATCTTCCCACCTCTAGTTAGCTTTTATGTAACATAAGCTACAATTCAAGAGTTACTTTTTCTGGGAAGCATATCTGGGCCACCAGGCTGAGCTAAGAGTCACTCCTCCAAGTCCCCTTAATACCCTAAGCATACCTTTATAATAGCCCTTCTTACACAGTAACTGCAGTTCGAGAAACTAACTTTTCTTGTTCATTAGACGGTAATCAGCTAGAAGATAAGGACTTTATTTTTCATGTCTGTATTCTCTAACAGTGCATAGTAAGTATTCAATATGTATTTAGTGAATGAATGAAGGTGTTTAACTTAGTTTTCCATTGCGATTCTGCCACACCATTTTCCTGTTTTCACTGGAGAAATAACTGGCTCTTTTATTATGCTAGAATTAGAAAGGAGTAAAAAACACTTTTTTCAATAAGCAATATTGATTTACCTAGCATATCTGTCAATTAAAATTAAAAATTACCCAGCACATTAACTAATTAAATTATAACTTAATAATAATTTAATATTACTTAAAATTATCTAGGATACTTATTGTAAATTAAAAATATAGTCACTGATATTAACAGAACTTCCTATGGATTATTTTCAGTTAAGAACAGGCAATTGTCTACTAAGAAAATTGTATTGACATTCTCCCTTTCAAATCTAACAAGGTGAATACAAAGAATTTTGGTTTCCTTCAACGCTATTTCTACTGCTTTGGAGATAGCACTTAGTCTGTTGGTCAATTTACTTAAAGATGTAGTTGTGGAGTAATGAAATCTGAAAACGTGTATTAAAAACTAGCTTAAACTAATTTTTGACTTAACTCTTTATATGCAAAACAAAAGTAAAAGATCCCCATGTTCAAATAAATTCCATGAAATTGAGAAACTATCAATGATTTACTCACCAATTATGAAAGAAGAAAAATACTAGTAAACATCTCAATGGTTTTATTTCTTTCTCTACTAGTAAAATAATAAACTTGTAAATTTCATATAGTGCTCAAAAAAGATTTATCCTTTAACTAAACAAAGAAATAATCAAAGGGTATCAGCTTTCTGTACTGGAAAGGCAAATAATAACAATCAGACTAGATTTGTTTCTGGAAGATCGAATCACTGTCTGTGTCTCCAATTTACTGTTGTTTACACCTGGCTCAAGTTTTCCTAAGCCGTTCAATTTCTTTTAAACACCTAGCATATTAGATGCTGTTTAAAAGTTAGCATTATATGCTGACAATCTATTTATCTGTAATTTCTTTTTTTATTTTATTTGTTTTATTTATTAATATTATTTTTTAAAGATTTTATTTATTTATTTGGCAGAGAGAGAGATCACAAGTAGGCAGAGAGGCAGGCAGAGAGAGAGGAGGAAGCAGGCTCCCTGCTGAGCAGAGAGCCCGATGCGGGGCTCGATGCGGGGCTCGATGCGGGGCTCGATCCCAGGACCCTGAGATCATGACCTGAGCCGAAGGCAGAGGCTTAACCCACTGAGCCACCCAGGCGCCCCTGTAATTTCTTTTTTTAAAAAGATTTTATTTATTTGAGAGAGGGCACATGCATCCATGAGCATTAAGTGGGGAGGGGGGAAGGGCAGAGCGAGAGGGAGAAGTAGACTCCCTGCTTAGCTGGATCCCTTAGCTAGGGGCTGGATCCCAGGACCCTGAAATGGTGACCTGAGCTGAAATTAGACACTTAAACCAACTGAGCCACCCAGGTGCCCCAACCTGTAATTTCTTAATAAGTTTAAAATTTTCTACCAATATGGACACCAGAAGTTAGATTTAAAAGTTTTAAATTTTTTATTTTTATTTTTTAAGAGTGTCTTATATTTTATTATTTTTTAAAGATTTTATTTATTTATTTGAGATAGAGAAATAGTGAGAGAGTACGAGGGAGAGCATAAGCGGGAGGGAGGAGCACCATGTGGGGCTCAATCCCAAGACCCTGGGATCATGACCTGAGCCAAAGGCAGACACTTAATCGACAGAGCCCCTCAGGTGCCCCTAAATTTTTTATCACCACCTATCTAGGTAAGATATATAAAATTGTGACAGTGCTTTTTTTTTCTTTAAGAGTGGTATTAAATGGACAACTTAACTTTATTTTTTTAATTTAACTTTTATTTTTTAAAGATTTAATTAATTTATTTATTTAAGAGAGAGAGAGAGAGAGAGTAAGCGCATGAGAGGGGGGAAGGTCAGAGGGAGAAGCAGACTCCCCGCTGAGCAGGGAGCCCTATGTAGGACTCCACCCTGGGACTCCAGGATCATGACCTGAGCCGAAGGCAGTTGCTTATCCAACTGAGCCACCCCAGGCACCCACAACTAAACTTTAGCTAAGAATGGTTATCCTGGTAAGCTTTCTAAGATTTTTTTTATATGCCCCTTTTAAAATACAGTCATTGTAATTTCTGGATTGTCTATGGTTGGAAAGTCTACCTATTAATTTTATGAAACTTTTGACATATTGTTCAAACTTCTTAGTTTCTCCACATGGAAAATGGGAATAATTTTATTGGTAAGCACTTCTGGGAAGATTTTAATTAATAATATCTGTATCATCACATGGTATTAATTAAGGCAATCAAAATCTTGTAGAAAAGGAGCATTCAGTTAGCAATATAATTAATCTGGAGATATTGCAATACCGTGTAAGGCCAAAATATTAAAAATAAAACTCCAATGTTATATAAAAATATATTAAAAATATTTCAAAATATATTTAATATATATTAAAAATAAAACTCCAATTATACTAATGATTATTAGTATAATTCTTTTCATAATTATAATCTTTAAAAATAATAAGCCTGATTCCTATTAAATATAATTTCAAGTGACATAATATAAAACTATACTTTTGTTGGCTTTTTTTCTGAAAAGCAGAATAAAAAGTTTAGAAATTATCTTGTGTTTTGGGATACATTTTAAAAAATTAGTTCAATAAGCTGGTTTTTACTCCTGGAGATTTATAAATCCTTTGGGTCTTTATTCAAGGTCAAATAAATTGATAGTCACTGTTACTCCAAATATGATAGAACGAATAAAACTGCACATTGTAAACATCTTGAAAATGTGTTACATACAATTAGACAATTTTTTGGAGACTCCTAACCTTTTAAATACTTTCTTGCTTTCTAGCAACTCTATTAACCTGCAGGTGAAACATATTAAAGGCGTTCAATTTGAAGCCTGGAATTTAGCTGACCTAGGCCTGATTCTTGCCCCTACCACTTACTACTTTAGTATCTCCTAGTAGATTCTTTCATGTCTCTGAATCTATTTCCTCAGGGATAACAATGAATAACAATACCTATCTAGAATCAGCAATGAGGATGGAATGAGATTATGTTGCCTAACACATTGCTAGTGCAGAATAAATGTTAGTTTCATTCTCAGCTGTCCTTGAGTGCTAGCAACCTTCATTTGACTCCTTGGAGAGAGACCTTTGTTTTTTTCACCTAAACACAGCATGTTTCTTCACCCTTTGTAGCTATTTCCTTCAAAAGTACTCCACCAATGCGTTTATTAAACTACATAATATTAACTCTAATGGAGTCAGTAATAACCAGTGAGCTATTTTAACTAAGAGTATTAGCAGATTTAAACTGGTGAAATGTTACTTAAGTGCACTTTAGGTATTACTCATCTTTATTTTTCCCTACCAGACGATTCCTATCTTCTACTTTCTATACAGAAAATTGCATTTAATTACAGTATTGTTTAGGTGGGTTAGTCTGTAACTTGAAGTAAAATATATTGACAGGATAAAATGAAAGCTTTGAAATAGGCCAAAATTGGGAAATCGAGGTCAGGCAAGAAACAGAATTACCATAATTCATGGTGAGAAGATTGATTACAATGCAGTTGCCTTCAAGATTTAGATACCCTGCAGAATGAAGGTAAAGCCCAGTTTTCAAGAAATTACCAATGGCGAAAAAAGCGGGGTGCGCTGTTAAGCCATCTTGGAAATCAGAACGTTCAGAATGGCTTAAAATAACCTTCACCGAAGAGAGCATTTTCTTTTCACTTTCCCTGACTCCCGCAATTAATGCCGTTCAATGCACTGTCAATTTTTTAAAGGGGAAAATGCCATACTGCAATTCTCAATAGGTTACTGACATGCTCCACAGACGTTTACTTTTTTTTAAACATGCAATGTCTCAAATTTTATTCCACCTCTCTTTCCAAAACCTAAAAAAATCACTTTCAAGCCAAACTCGCTGCGCGTTCGTGAATTACAAAGGCCAGGACCTCCAAGAAGGAGCTTTAGTACAGTAACTCGACCTCCTCCTGAAAATAAGCAATTTCGGTGCAGACCGAGAAGTAACTAGCTATTTGTTCATAATTAATTTCTTCCTAATTTAAAAATCAATTGATTTCCAAAAACGATTCAAAACAATTTTCAATGTTTTCAATCATGCATTTGCCAATTTCTACAATTCATGACACCAACCCCCTTTCCCCTCCACCTACACCCTCCCCGAACCACTCAAGGCCCTTGAAGCTTTGCAGTCGCGCTTCGCTCCGCACTGCCTAAAAGGCCCCGGCGCGCCCGGCCCAGCTTGGGCAGAAATCACTTCCCTACTCTTGGTTGCCGCTACAGCTGAAGCGGTCAACCAATGGCTGCCTTCTCCCGTACTCATTGTCCCGCCTTCCAGTTCCACTGAACCCAATAGGAATGGTCGTCCGGTGCCGGAGGCCAATGGGAGATTGGAGGGCGGGCATCATTGGTTGCAGTCTTGCCGCAGTGCAGTATGGTCCTCCGTCTCCGTTACCCTGGTGCCGAAGTCGCCGCGTCGCCGCCACCGGGGAGCTGCGGTCTCCGCCCCTATCCTGGCCGTGTGTTCAAACTTCCCGCACCCCGGCAACCTCGGCGCCCGCCCCGCAATCTTCGCAGCAACCAGGCACCCACTCTTGGGGGGCTAGACGCCGAGGCCCCGGCGGGGAGTTTGGTCCGCGGAGAGAAGGCAAGGAGGCGGGACGCCGCGTCGAATCTGAGGGGGGGCCGGGGCGGGTTGGGGGTGGGCTTTGGCGTGGGCGTGGAGACTGGGGAATTGGGGGCGCGAAGTGAGGCTGGGACTGAAGCGTGGGGGGCTGGCTGTTCGCGGATGGAGGCATGAGAGTGGAGTTGTTAAAGCGGGGAGGATGAGAGGATTAGGGATAGGGAGGGTTTGGGGACGCGGGGAGAACAAAGTCCTAGGAAATAAGTGAAGAGCACGGCAGCCGGGAAAGGACCCGGAGGAGGGGAGGTTGAGCTACAGGTGGGGGATTGGAAAGTTAGGAGGAGACGAAGTTGTGGAAGGTTTGGTTATTTGTTGGAATCAGGAAGAGGAGGAAGGGAGCTCATTGCGGGAGGATCTAGAGATGGGGTTCGGAATTAGGAGGAAATCCTAGAGGCCTGTGGAGACTGAAGATGGGAAAGGACGGACAGAGCCAAGAAGGGGAAGGAGGCTGTGAAACTTTCCATATTTCTGGGATAATAAATAATTGGAGATTAAAGACAGTGTGGTTAAAGCGGGAAGGCCCACTGAGGAAAGATGTTTGGCAAAAAATGCGCCAGATAAATCGGAGTGCTCTGGTTGGTGTTCTACGTGGGCAGGACCAAAGGATATAGTGTTTCACAGTGGTGAAGATCATGGGCCAGGTTCACCTGAGTTTAAACCCCTCTCATTCACTTTGTGAACTTGGACAAATTACTAACACCAATTAGTAACAAATTGTTGGCTAGTAGCAAGGGGCATATATATATTTTTCCATTTAGGAATGGGAATAGTAGATATTGTGAGGATTAATTTCTTGTGATGTTCGTACCTATAATTAGGTAACTGAAAAAAATTGGATGGTTCTGTTAAAGTGGATTTGTTCTTGAAATTTAGTTTGAGCAATGGGATGGGCTGCAATTACTGGAGATTTTCTTAATCTTTTGGTTCTTGGATCCTCCTCTGAAAGTCTGAAGAATGTTTTGGCCCTTCTCCCTAGGAAAGTACACTTGGGCACAGACATTTTTATGCTGGTCCTTTACCTTCAGTTTAAGAACTTGGATTAAATATGTCTTTGGGTGTGATTCACAGACCTGTACCCTTGAAGCTAATAATACATTATATGTTAATAAAAAAATAAATATATCTTTGGGATCCAAAGTCACCATTTAAATGATTTTTATGTATTTATCTTTTTTGGCAGGAGGGGTCTACATGCAGTTTTGAAAAAAGGGTACAGTTCTGGAGATTCTTTATATGTTATTTTAATTCATATTTTTTCAAGTTATAGTTCCACATTTGAATTTTATATTATTATTTTATTTCACTTTGGGCTTTTGTTGCATGTTGACTTGTATCTTTATCCAAATGCACAAAAAGAAATAACAGTTTGTTTTGATTTTCTGACTTGACAAAGCATCATTTTAAATATCAAAAAGTAGTTGGTGATTTTTGGAAAAGATTTTTCTTTTTTTGTCAGCGTCACATCTTTTCTATTAAGCAATCATGGAATAGCATAAGACACAGAAGAAGTCCATTCGAAGATGCTATTCTTGAGGCACCTGAGTGGCTCAGTTGGTTAAGCTTCTGATCACCCAGGTCATGATCTCTGGGTGGGGAGATCAAGCCTTGCATCAGGCTCTGGGGTGGGCATGGAGCCTGCTTAATTCTCTCTCTCCCTCTGGCCACCACCCCAAAAGAAGATTCTACTCTTTCACCTGGTTCTTCTGCCTGTTGTTACTGATCTTCTTTGCTTCTTTGTGGGATGCTCCTCCACTGCTCACTAGTATTGCATTTCCTCATAATTTAGTCTTCTGCCTTCTCTTCACTCTGTGTTCTTTTCTTGGCTGAGTTCATACTCAGGCTCCTGGTTGTCTTGGCTTCCACCATCTATATTTTATTAATGCACAGTCAATTTTTGTCTCTGTCCTGGAATTCTTGAATTAGCTGTAAATTTATATAGCTAATTTTTTATGTTTCCACGTAGATTTCCCACAGGCATCCTAAACTCAGTGTATCTGATATGAAACCATCACCTTTCCCTGCCAAACCTGTCCTATTGAATGATACCATATTTACTCAATTTTGTAAGCCCAAAACTTTGGAATTCATTCCTGAATTTGGACGAATTTGGAAATCTCTGTTCTTATAGCCCACATATAATCTGTCATCAAGTCCACTTTGTTTTATTTGATAAACATTTCTTAATCTGTATGCTACATCTCTAGTTACCCTGTTAGTTCAAAGCACTATCATTTGTCACCTGATTTCAAGACCACCTGGTCTTCTGCCTTCAGCCTTATTGGCCCTCCAGTTCTTGGGCTGGAGATCGATCTTTGTAAATGTGGATCTGATCATTTTAATCCTACCGAAGATCCTTTTTTTCTAACCAACTTCTTTGTATGATATAAAGATCCTTGTAATAGTCTCCTCCACTTAATCCAGTCTCATTTATTACTTTATCACTACCCGCCAGCCAGTGCAGTCATTCTAAACCAGCATTGTCTAAAAGAAATATAATGTGAACCATATACATAATTTAATACATATTTTCAGTAGTCACAGGAAAATACAAACAGGTGAAATTAATTTTAATAATATATCTTATTTAGCCCAGTACATCCAAAATAATATTTCAACATGATGAATATTTAAAAATATCTCCAAGTAGTTTATGTTCTTTTTTATGTACTAAGTTTTCAAAATCCCATGTGTATTTTACACTTACAGCATATCTCAATTCTGACTAGCTACATTTTACATGCTCAGTAGCCACTATTTGGATAGCACAATTGTATACTGTTTGCAATTTGATGATATGCCTCACCTATCTCATGCCTTTTGTACATGCTGCTTCCTCTTCCTGAAATAGGGTTTTCTGTCATGAACTGTGTTCTTTTAGTAACCTCATCTCTCATTATCCACCCCCCGCACCAAATAAAATCAACCCCAAAATGCACATTCTTGTGTTTAACCTCTGGTTAAGACCTAAATACTTAATTTAGGCATTATTTCCTCTGGAAGTCTTCCCAAATTCCCTCTGTCCTCTAAATCTTAGTTTTAAGTTTACTTAGCCTACTTTACTTTTTTTGTCATTAGTATTCATACTCTTGGATTATCTTTTTCTTCTTGCATTGGAGTTTCTAAATGGTAAGGTGTCAGTTGTATCTTTCTTATTTTTTGTATTACCATTCATAGTTTGGTGCCTGACATAGTAGGTGTTCAGTAAATGCCTTATGCATGTATGAGTGAATATTCTGTGATGTTTTCATTTGACTGACTGGACTTTGGGAGTGCATATTGTAGTTAAGATGCTTTAATTTGACCCACTGTTTCAAAATGCTGTTTAAATGAAGCTGATTATGCCTTAAATTTTAAGTCTAGCATATACTGTGATCGGACCTAGAGTCCAGGAAACCATACTTAAAATCTAAACATAGTTTTATTTTAACGTAGGAGTAGATGTTGTGTAAGTAAAGGTAGGATAAAGAAATGCTTAGGAATGTTGTGGAACATATTGGTAGAAGAGTAGAAAAATGACTTGACTTTATCTGTTTCTAATAATTTTTGTTTTGTTTTGTTTCAAATAATTTTTTCTCCTTTATAAGAGAGAAGCAGTTGCAGTTTTAAATGCAACACGATTGTTTTTACCTTTGTCTCATCTTCAGTTATTTATATTCTTTTTTGAGGAGAGAGATCTCCTTATTTATACCTTTCTCTCTTAGTTTATTTTTATTTTACTCGTCTAGTTGCTTGTTGTGTTAGCTCTTTTGCTGGCAGCAGAGGTAGCCAGGAAGCAATGTTTTATACAAAGAAGCTGAACACAGGATTTGAACAGTTCTTTAATTTTATATAGTTTTTTCCTTAAAACTAAGAACCTTTATTCAAGTTTTATAAATCAGATAATTATTATGCTATTCCATATATAGTAAGCTTTCTAGCTTAGACCTAGTTTCGATTCATTTGAAACTGGATACAAAGGAGGCATTCTAGTACTGAAGAGGCTTATGGTCATCTTTTTTTCTGACCTGTTCCGTGTGACCTATACTATTTGGGACTTTTTAGAAAGCAGTTTATTTTTGGTTGCAAAATGACGTGTTAGATTTGCTAGTTTTCTAGCATTGCCATAGTAGCATTCCTGGCTATTTTTAGAAAATAAACAATTCTTAGGAATCGAAATTGGGCAAGACTTGTAGTTTTTCTTTTTTGCTTTTATGTGGTTACCCTCTTACAGATAGGGGAGACAGATGAACAACTGTTAGTCGATTTATTCTCCATCACAAAGAATTAGCTTAAATTAGCTGGAGAACTGTACATGGAATATAAATCTGCAGTGTTCTGTTAATCTAGGTAACTTTTTTCTTTTAAGAGAAAAATATTCATTTAGTAATATTGTGACTATATTATTCAAACGGAAAGTATTGTAAGTACAGGTGAAATTTATTTTGTCTGAAGCCGTATTAGTTCATCTCAGTTATTTAAAATCAGCTGAGTTAGAATATTCCAACTTTACTATGGTAATGGCTCTGAGCAGATCTTTTTGATTTGCTAACTTTTCTCCCTTCTAAGGAATTTTAGAGATTTAAGTAAGTCTTACTTAGTTACTTAAAAGAGGGAAAATTTAACATTTCCTTTGAAACAGAAAGACAAATTTTATAGAATGAAATTTTTAATGTTCTATTTGGAATAGATTTATAGAATAATCATTCAGTCCATAAAAAATTAGTGAATTGTGGTGTTACCATGGCAAACTAGGTGGACAAGATTTCTGTTCTTATGGGTCTTCTATTTGGTAGGAAGAGAAAGATAAATGTAAGATTATTTCTAATAGTTACAAGGTCTATGAAGAAAATAAAACAGTAATTAAGATAGAGCGACTGGGCTTACTTTAATAGAAATGTTAGGAGAGCCATTTTTGAGAAGGTGACATTTGTGCTGAGGACAGGAGGAAGAGAAGGAGCCACCTTTGTGAAGTTCTAGAAGGACCTCTTAGGTAAAGGGCGAACCAAGTACAAAGTCTGTGAGTTGGCAAAAGTTTGTCATGTTGGAGGCAACAAAGAAGGCCACTTTGGCTGGAAAAGTATATGAGTGGCATGAGATAAGGATGGAGAAGTAGGCAG
The DNA here is from genome assembly GCA_028534135.1 of Potos flavus. Taxonomy (NCBI): domain Eukaryota; kingdom Metazoa; phylum Chordata; class Mammalia; order Carnivora; family Procyonidae; genus Potos; species Potos flavus. The sequence continues at coordinate 70,189,499 of CM052886.1, forward strand.
AGGGGCTGGATCTTGTACGAGTTTGCAGGTCTGGTTGTGGAATCTGATGGCTGTAAAAAGCCACTGAAGAGTATTAAGCAGGAGAGCAATGCTATCTGCTTTCTGTGTCAAGTAGCTTTCTCTGTGGAAGCAAGGATAAAAGCAGGTATCACTAGGAGACAACTGCAGAAGTTCAAGTGAAAAAAAATGGTGGCTTGGACTAGGGCAGTAGCAGTGGGAATGATGAAAAATAATGTGGAATGTATTTGGGAGATAAAACCATCTGGTTTCACAGATGGCTTGGATGTGGGATGTGAGGTTAAGAAGGAATCCAGGATGATCCTTAGATTTGTGACCTGGGTAATTTAGTAGATGGAAATGCCATTTAATGAAATTAGAAAAATAGGAAAGAGTGGGGATAGAAAGAGGACAAATTATGATTTTGGTTTTGGACATATAAATTTGAAATGATTTTTAGATACCCAGGTGGAGTTGTCACATATGAAGGTGGATATGTGAATCTGGAAGTCAGAGTAAATGAAGCCTAGATGAGATCACCTAAGGAGAGAGTGTAAATGAAGAAAAGAGAGCCAATATGTGGTGCCTTGGGTTTTCCAACATTTAGAGATAAGGAAGAGGAGGCAGATTCAACAAAGTAGAGATAATAGTCTAGATTCTAGATTACTCTTCAAAAGAGATTTATTGGATAATTAGAGCAACTGGGTCAAAGATGTATTAGGACATGGAGTCAAGCAACAGCTTTATTAGAGCCTCTTTGTTGGTAGGAATGATCCTGTGCAGAGTACAGTAGCAGGGGCATAGTCCTGAGATGGAGAGAAGATATGGGCAAGGAGACAGGTGAAAAGTTTAGCTCTGAAAAGGAACAGAAATGCTTCTTCAGTTTTAGTGGCAGGAAGGCAACAGTATGTGATAGATGCAAATGGAGATGACTTCAAAGATGAGGTAGTTCTCTTCTGATTGTTGATATTGAAATACCTAATGTGTTACTCTACTACCAAGAGAAAACTTGTACAGGCATACCTTATTTAATTGGACTTTGATTTATTGTGCTTTGCAGAAACTGCTTTTTTTTTTTTTTTTTTTTTTTTTTTTTACAATTTGAAGATTGGTGGCAACCCTGCATTGAGCAAATCTCTTGGCACCATTTTTTTCCAATGTGTATTTGTTCACTTTCTGTGTCACATTTTCTGAATTCTCATAATATTTCAGACTTTCTGATACAGTATTTTTTCTGGTGATCTCTGATTAGTTATCGTTGATGTTATTATTGTAATTGTTTTGAGGTGCTATGAACTGCACCCATATAAGACAGTGGACCTAATTGATAAGTGTGTGCATTCTGACTTCTCCACCAACCAGCCGTTCCCCCATTTCTCTCCCTGTCCTTGGGCCTTTCTATTCCCTGAGATACAAGAAGATGGAAATTAAGTCAATTAATAACCCTGTGATGGCCTATAAGTGTTCAAGTGAAAGTCAGACATCTCTCACTTTAAATCAAAAGCTAGAAATGATTTAAGCTTAATGAGGAAGGCATGTTGAAAGCCAAGATAGGCCAAAAGGTAGACCTGTGCATCAAACAGCCAAGTTGCAAGTGCAAAGACAAAGTTCTTTAAGGAAATTAAAAGTGCTACTGAAGTGAACATGTACAGTAAGATAAGAAAATGAAACAGCCTTATTGCTGATGTGGAGAAAGTTTTGGTGGTCTGGGTAGAAGATCAAACCAGCCACAACAGTCTCGTAAGCCAAAGCCTATTCCAGAGTAAAGCCCAAACTCTCTTCAGTTGTATGAAGGCTGAGAGAGGTGAGGAAGCTGCAGAAGAAAACTTGGAAGCTGCAAGAAGTTGATTCATGAGGTTTAAGGATAGAAACCATCCCTGTATCATCAAAGTACAGAGTGAAGCAGTAAGTGCTGTTGTAGAAGCTACAGCAAGTTATCCAGAAGATCTAACTCAGATAATAAAGATGGTTTTGCTTCTCCAAACGACAGATATTCAATGCAGACACAACAGCCTTCTATTGGAAGAAGATGTCATCTAGGACTCATAGCTAGAAAGGAGAAGTCAGTGCTTGTTGTCAAAGCTTCAAAGGACAGTCTGACTCTTGTGAGGGGCTAATGCAGCTGGTGACTTTAAGCTGAACTGGTGTTCATTTACCATTCCAAAAATTCTAGAGCCCTTAAGCATTATGCTAAATCTACTCTGCCTGTGCTCTATAAATGCAAGAACAAAGCCTGGATGACAGCACATCTGTTTACAACACGGTTTACTGAATTTAAATTTTAAGCCCACTGTTGATGCCTACTGCTCAGGAAAAAAAAAAATTCCTTTCAAAATATTACTGCTCATGGACAACACACCAGGTCACCCAAAAGCTGATGGAGAGATACAGTGAGATTCATGTTGTTGTCATGCCTGCTAACACAGCTCTATTCTGCAGCTCATAGATCAAGGAGTAATTTTGACTTTCATGTTTTCTTATTTAAGAAATATGTAGCTGCCGTAGGTAATGATTCCTCTGATGGATCTGGGCAAAGTAAATTGAAAACCTTCTGGAAGAGATTCACCATTCTAGATGCCATTAAGAACATTTGTGATTTGTGGGAAGAGGTGAATATATTAATATTAATGGCAGTTTAGAAGAAGCTGATTCCAACACTCAGGAGATGACTTGGAGGGGTTCAAGACTTCAGTGGGGGAAGTAACCATAAATGTGCTGGAAATAGCAAGAGAACTAGAAGTAGAGCCTGAAGATGTGACTGCATTACTGCAATCTCAAGATCAAACTTGAACAAAAGAGTTGTTTCTTATGGATGCACAAAGAAAGTGGTTTCTTGAGATGGAATCTCCTGCTAAAGTTGCTGTGAAGATTGTTGAAGTGGCAAGAAAGGATTTAGAATATTATAGAAACTTAGTTGACAGAGCAATGGCAGGATTTTAGAGGATCGACCCTAATTCTGAAAGAAGTTCTGTGAGTAAATGCTTTCAGACAGCTTTGCATGCTACAGAAAAATTGTTCATGGAAGGAAGAGTCAATCAATGAGACAAACTTATTGTCTTATTTTAAGAAATAACCACAGCCACCCAGCTTTCAGCAACCATCACCCTGATCAGTCAGCAGCCATCAACACTGTGGCAAAGCTCCACCTGCAAAAATATTACAACTCACTAAGAGCTCAGGTGATGATTAACATTTCTTATTTCTTAGCAGTGAAGCATTTTTAAATTAAGGTATGTACATTTTTAAAAGACAGTGCTCTTGCACAGTTAGTAGACTATAGTTTAAACATTCATATGCGGTGGGACACCAAAAACTTCATTTGATTATGTTTATTGCAGTCTTTGCTTTATTGCAATATTAATTTTATTTTGGTAGTCTGGAACTAAACCTGCAATATCTCTGAGGTGTGCCTGTGGTCCATTTCAAGGCTTATTAACTTAACTCTGTCACCTTAGGTAATTTGTACTCTTGCGTAAGTCAGTTTGTTTTTCTGGGTTTTAGTTTCCTTATTCTATTCAAAGAAAAAAGTGATTTCCCAGGGTTCTTTCCAGTGCAAAGTTGGTATGTAATCTTGTTAAGCTATACTACTTATTTTTATTTGCTTATACTTTTTTTTTTTTTTTTTTTACTAAAACCCAAATGACACGTTACATTAGTTTTAAGCATACAGCATAGGGATTTAACAACTCTGTAGGTTATGCTATGCTATGCTATGCTTACTATAAGTGAGGCTCCTGTCTGTCACCACCAATGCACTGATTTACATTCCTACCACATTCTCTTTTCTCCACATCCTCTCCAGCATTTGTAATTTATTCTTTTTGATACTAACGATTCTGAATGGTGTGAAGGTGATACCTTATTGTGATTTTGATTTGCATTTCCCTGATGATTAGTAATGTTGAGCATCTTTTCTTTTGTCAGTTGGCTATCTATATGTCTTTGGAAAAATGTCTATTCAGGTTCTCTGCTTACTTTTTAATCGGATTGTTTTTGTGTGTGTGTGTGTTGAATTGGATAAGTTCTTTATATATTTTGGATAGTAACCCTTTAACAGATGTACTAGGTTGCCTTTTTGTTTATGGTTTTCTTTGCTGTGCAAAAGTTTTAATTTTGGTGGAATCCCAATAATTTAGTTTTGCTTTTTTGTTTCCCTAGCCGAGGAGAAATATCTAAAAAACGTTCCTAAGGTCTGTATCAAAGAGATTATTGCTTTCTTTTCTTCTAGGAGTTTTATGGTTTCAGGTCTCACATTTAGGTTTTTAATTATTGTGAGTTTATTTTTGTGTGTAGTTTAAGAAAGTGGTATAGTTTCATTCTTTTGCATGTTGCTGTTCAGTTTTCCCAGCACCATTTATTGAAAAGGATGTCTTTCCCATTGTATATTCTTACCTTCTTTGTCATATATTAATTGACTATACAAGTGTGGGTTTATTGATGGGCTCTCGGTACTGTTCCATTGATTTATGTGTTTATTTTTGTACCAGTACCCTCTGGGATTGTGATACGCCCATCTTTTTTCTTTTTTCTCAAAATTGCTTTGACTGTTCAGGGTCTTTTGTACTTCCATACAAATTTTAGGATTACTTGTTCTAGTTCTGTAAAAAAATATTGTTGGTATTTTGATAGGGATTGCATTGAATCTATAGATTGCTCTGGGTAGTATGGACATTTAAACAGTATAATTCCTCTAACCCATGAGCATGGTATATCTTTCCATTTGTTTGTGTCATCTTCAATTTCTTTCCTCAGAGTTTAATAGTTTTCAGAGTACAGTTCTTTCACATTCTTGGATAAGTTTATTCCTAAGCATTTTGTTATTTGTGGAACAATTGTAAATGGAATTAAAAAAATTTCTCTTTCTGCTACTTTGTTATTAGTGTATAGAATTAAACAGATTTCTGTGTATTAATTTTGTATCCTGCAACTTTATTGAATTAACTTATTCTAATAGTGTTTTGGTGGAGTCTCTTGGGTTTTCTATATATAGTATCATTATCTACAAATATTGACAGTTTTACTTTTTCTTTTATCAATTTGGGTGCCTTTTCTTTAATTTTTTGTCTGGTTGATGTGGCTAGGACTTCCAGTGTCATTTTGTGTAAGAATGGTGAGAGTGGACATTCTTGTCATGGTCCTGATCTTGGAGGAAAAGCTTTCAATTTTTCATCATTGAATATAATGTTAGCTGTGGGTTTGACATAGATTGCCTTAATTATGTTGCAGTATGTTTGCTGTCAGCCCACTTTGTTGCGAGTTTTGCTCAATAGATGGATTGAATGGATTTTGAATTTTGTCAGATGTTTTTTCTGCATCTAATGAGATAATCATATGATTTTTATCCCTCATTTTGTTATGTGGTGTGTCATGTTGATGGTTTGTAGTTGTTGAACTGTCCTTGTATTCCTGCAGTAAATCCCACTTAATGGTACTGAATGATTCTTTTTAATGTATTACTGAATATGGTTTGCTAATGTTTTGTTGACATTTTGCATCCATGTTCATCTGGTATACTGACTTGTAGTTTTCTTTTTTTGGTATTATCGTTGGTTTTAGTATGCAGATAATGCTGACCTTGTAGAATGTATCTGGAGGGGCGCCTGGGTGGCTCAGTGGGTTAAAGCCTCTGCCTTCGGCTCAGGTTATGATCTCAAGGTCTTGGGATCAAGTCCCGCATCGGGCTCTCTGCACAGCGGGGAGCCTGCTTCCCCCTCTCTCTCTGCCTGCCTCTCTGCCTACTTGTGATCTCTCCCTGTCAAATAAATAAATATAATCTTTAAAAAAAAAAAGAATGTATCTGGAAGCTTTCCTTCCTCTTCTATTTTTGGAATAGTTTGAAGAGAACAGGTATCCTTTACTTTTGTTTTAAGTTGCTATTTAAATTTCAGTTAGTTAACATACAGTGTAATATTAGTTTAGGTGTACAGTATAGTGATTCAGCACTTCCATAAAACACCTAGTGCTTAATCACAACAGGTGCACTCCTTAGTCCCCATCACCTATTTAACCCATTCCGCCCACTCCTCTCCTTTGGTAACCATCAGTTTGTTCTCTGTAGTTAAGAGTCTATTTCCTGGTTTCCCTCTCTTTTTTTCCCCCTAAGCTCATTTGTTTTGTTTCTTAAATTCCACATTTGAGTGAAATCATATGGTATTTGTCTTTCTCTGACTGATTTTGCTTAGCATAATACTCTCTTGTTCCATTCATGGCAAATGACGAGACTTCCTTCTTTTTTACTGCTGAGTAATATTCATGTGTATACACACACACACACACCCCCCCACATCTTTTTCCATTCATCAGTCATTGGATATTTGGGCTGTTTCCATAGTTTGGTTATTGTAGATAATGCAACTATAAATATCAGGGTGCATGTATTCCTTTGAGTTAGTTTTTTTGTATTCTTTGATAAATACTTAGTAGTGCAATTGCTGGATCATAAGGTAGATTTTTTTGTTTTTTTGTATTTTGTTTTTTTTGGGGGGTAGATAGGAGCAGAGGGAGAGGGAGAGAGAGAATTTTAAGCAGGCTCCATGCTCTTAACATGGAGCCCAACACAGGGCTCAACCTTATGTCCCTGAGATCATGACCTGTGCCGAAATCAGGAGTCAGACACTTAACTGACTGAGCCATCCAGGTGCTCCAGGTAATTCTATTTTTAACTTTTTGAGGAACCTCCATAGTGTTTTCCACAGTGGCTGTACCAGTTTGCATTCCCACTAGTAGAGCAAGAGGTTTCCCTCTTCTCCACAACCTCACCAACACTTGTTGTTTCTTGTGCTTTTGATTTTAGCCATTCTGGCAGGTATGAGGTAATATCTCATTGTAGTTTTGATTTATATTTCTCTAATGATCAGTGATATTGAGCATCTTTTCGTGTGTCTGTTGGCCATCTATGTGTCTTTGGAAAAATGTCGAGAATAGGTATTCTTTAAATGTTTGGTAGAATTCACCTGTGAATTTATCTGATCCCAGATTTTTGTTTGTTGGGAGTTTTTTGAGTACCAATTCGATTTCTTACTAGTAATCAGCTGTTTAGATTTGCTATTTCTTCATGATTCAATTTTAGAAGGATTGTGTTTGGTTTTTTTAAGGAAATTATCCATCTCTTCTAAGTTATCCAATTTGTTGGCATATAATTTTTCATAATACTCTATTACAATTCTTTGTATTTCATTTGTTATTTCTTTTTAATTTTTGATTTTGTGTGTGTGTTCTCTCTTTTTTTCTTGAGTCTGGCTGAAGGTTTATCAATTTTGTTTCTTTTCAAAGAACCATTGATTTTTTTCTTTTTTTTTTTGTCTTTATTTCAGTTATTTTCACTCTGATCTTTATTATTTCTTTTCTTCTTGTTTATTTGGAATTTTGCTTGTTTCTTGTGTCCCAAGGATTTTAGACTGCTGTGTTTTCATTTTCATTTGTCTCCAGATATTATTTTATTTCCTCTTTGATTTCTTTGTTGACTTATTGGTTGTTTAGTATTTATTTATACTTTTTAAGATTTATTTATTCTAGGGGATGGGGAGAATCCTCAAGCAGACTCCCCACTGAGTGGGGAGCCCAGATGCGGGGCTCGATCTCATGACCCATGGGATTATGACCTGACCCAAAATCAAGAGTTAGATGTATAACGAGCCATCTAGGCGCCCCAGTACCTTATAAGAAAAATTAATATTTGTTGATTTAGTGGCTGTCTTATTTCATGTTTACTTCTTCCTGTTTCTTTTAATCTAATATTTCATGTCTTTTGTGTCTAACTTGTTACTTTTTGTTTGTTTGCTTATGTGAACTGTTTTTCTGGCAGTACTATTAGCCGGGATACTGTGTTTCCACAAGGGCTAAGTACTAAATTTTTAAAGTGAGTTTTCACATGTCTTCTTTAGGAAGGCTTAGATCATTGAGTGCTGTATTTTCTAAGGAATATTTGTTCTCAAGAAGAATTATAACATACTGTGGGATGTTACAAGTTTATGTAGGTTAGAAATACCCACCTTAGTTCAGAATAGATCTTAAATCGGAGACTAGAAAAAGATAATATATTGTCTCGTATTTCGGGGATTACTCTTTTATTTTTTGTCACTATTAAGGCTTTTTCATATAATTAACAGGTAATATTTTTAGGGAATATACAAATGATATGTACATAATATATTCTTTTTCTTAATTGTCTCTCTTTGATGGAAGAGCCAGACCCTGCCCTAAAATAACTCACAGTGTATTCTTGCTCAGATTGCTTTCCTCATTGTCTATAGTGGCATCTGTACCATCAGTAATTTTTGTTGGCTGAACTGGCGCATGAATTGAATAGTACTTTCATGGACTTTGGAAAAGTGATTGCTTATATCAAGTTGTCCTAAAAGGGTGAGAATAACTGTTTGAAATTATTGGCTTTAAAATATATTGTTATTAAAGTTTTAGATTTGTGTTTTTCTTCTCTCTTCTTGAAGACCACATTAAAAGTATATTAAAGAAAAACAACAGAATGAACCTATGAGTTTGAAGGGATATTAGGGTATTGTCTGTAGATAAGACATCACAGCACATTTCTGAAAGAGGAAGAGTAATGATAGATGAATCACATTGAAAAAGGGAAAACTGTGTCTGAAAATATTCAGGAGAGAACTACAGCAAAGGAAGATTCAGGTGTATCAAAAAGAATCTTAGAGGATCTTAGAATTTGAAAAGTCAAGGAGAAAGGATAATTGAATGGGAAGGAATAATAGTTGAAAAACTGTGTAATAGTTATGCCTCCTTTCCTACTCAGTCCCATACACAGTGACTCAGTGTAATAGTCCCTGCCCTTCACCATTCCCTTTCTTTCCCATCAAAAAATACCGAAGTAATTTCTTCAGGAATCAAAATAAAGACAACCCTAAAAGAGAAGTAGAGTTGCCATGGTGGATATTTGTATCTGAAGATTATCCCTCGTAATTCTAGCTTTTAAGGAGCCCCCTGGAAAATGGCTGATTCTCTGCTATTCATCCTAAAGCAAAGTGTGCCTGTCAGGAAGCCTTATTTATAAATACCTGTTTTCCATTTATTCTTTTTTTTCTTTTTTCTTTTTTATATATCAATGGACAACTGAAAATTACCTTCAAAGAAATAAAACCATATATAAAAGAGAAAAACTGTCACCATGTGAAACAGTTCCTGGATTAGGAGAGACTTTAAAGCAAATAAAATGTCTATGTAGTGTCCTCAGAGAAATGAAAATATATAGCCTCAGTAAATCAAGAACAGGATAATTATTTAAAAAACCAGAACAAGAAAGAATTCTTGGAAATTAAGGTGTTTGCACAAGGTAAACAAAAACACAACAATCCTGAATAGTTAAAAGATAAGTTGAGTGAAAATAGAAAAACAGAGAGAACTGTCTGTTATTTAGCCAGTAGAAGTCTCAAAAAGAATAATAGAAAAGTCAATTATCAGAAAAGTAACATAAAAACATTTCTAGTGCTTAAAGATACTTGTTTCGATATTAAAAGGAAGAGGGGAAGAAAGGGGCAACACAGTCAGTGAAAAAAGACTCACACCTATGCATGTTGTGGGATTGAAGTATAAGAGGAGGGAAAATCCTAACAACTCCTATGGAGGAAAAGAAAAAGATAATCTATAAGGGAATGAGGATCAGATGAGCATAACTAGAGTGTAAATTCTGTAATGGCAGGGATTTTTGTGGTTGTTGTTTTCATTACGGTTGCACGGTGAGAGCTCAAAAGAAGTACATGTTGGATAAAAGAAAGAGTATAACATCTTGCAAGAACCTCTGAGGGTTTAGAAGACAGTGGAGTAGTGTCTTTAAAGTTCTGAGAGAAAGTAACTTAGATGGCAGAACTTATGAAAACTAATTGGAGGGCAAAATAAAGACATTCTCAGGCATACAAAGACTCAGAACATTTATCTCAACCTATTTACCCTTTCTGTAGAAGTTACTCGAGAATATAGACCAGTAAAGTGATGATCAAAGCTAATACAGATGATGACATGAGCTATTAGAAATGGTGGATTAACTCAGAAATACTATAAAAATGATTCCAGAATGACAGCGGTACCACAGCGATATAGGCTAATTGGTTTAAATTAGAATCGGAAATAATTGGTCTCCAAAAAAAATGTTTTTAAGAGGAGGAAAGAAGTGGATTTCAGGCTACAGATAGAATGACTAGCAAGCTAGGTAAATATTAATGATATAGGAAGGTTGTTTTTTCCTTTTCAATAAGAAAAAAGGACAGTTAGGAATCCCAAGGAAAAAACCTTCAAAAACAAGTCGTTGCATGTTGCAACCATTTAAAATGAGTCACAAGTTAAATCCTCATCTTTCATAGTCTTAAGTTGCTAATTCAAGAAATAGCATAAGCATAAAAGTATAAGCCACTAAAATAGCTATCCCAGGGAGAAGAACTTGAATAATGAGGCAGTGGATGTTTCCTTGTTTTTTTAAATAAACTATATGCATATATTTGAGGCATGGGTGGGGAAGAATGAGTGCTGGTGCATAGGAGATGAATGGCAGGTAATGTTTTGTGGGGTCCATCTTTTGCAGTGAAAAGTTAGGTGGCACCTCTGATTAAGATGGGACAGGTCATAGGGAGGTACTTCTGCTATATACATATAAACAAATAATCCTCATTTATACCATATGATCATATTTTACTTATATTGTAATTAAAACTGAGTCTTTGACAAGGAATATCAATTTACTGAGCATCTTGTATGTTTGAATTGTAAATGTAATTGTTGATTTTTACTGAGTGCTTATGGTGTCATAGTTATTGAATTAACCTATTTAACTGTCACAGCAGTTCTCTAAGGAAGTTACTATTATTCCCTTTAAAAATTAGATCATCGAGATTCAGTGAGCCAAACACCATTATGTATAGCTTTTAAAACTTAATTAAAATTAAAAATTAGTCTCAGTCACATTTGCCACATTTCAGGTGCTCAGTAGCCATATGTGGCTAGTTACCATACCAGACAACACAGATTATAAAACATTTCCATTCTTGCTGAAAGTTTTATTGGGCAACCTTGCCCTATAGAACCCTTTTTTTTTTTTTCATTAAGTGTTTAGTTTATCCTTTTTTTAAAAATATGAAACATTATATGAATTTGTAATTTTGTAATTTTTTTTTGATAAATGGTAATATACTTATATATATGCTTTGTCCATATTTTTTCTTAGTATATTGTGGAGATCACTCCACACTCCACACTGCAGAAAATACACAGAGGTAGTGCTCATTCCTTTAGTACAGTACTTCATTATGTGGTTGTATGTCGCCAGTTCCTTATTGGTGGTCCTTCTGATTGTTTTAGTCCTCTACTACTATAACACTGCAGTGAACAGTAATAGCGCTGCCTTGTCTGTATGTCTTTTTCCATATAGTACTGGAACCACTACTTGAAATACTAATTTCGTCAATGGGATTTTTGGTTTTTTTCTGAATATTAAAAACAATTATTCTAATTAAAAAGGTAATCCAATTTTATTTTATTAGAAAATAAAAATGTGTAGAGAGAGGAAAAAATCATCTAAAATTCTTGTGGCCCAGACACTAATTTGGTGTATATGTATCTCGCACTTTTACAAATTTTTTTCAGTTTCTGAGGGAAGAATACTCAGTATTTTCAGTATTTTTTTTTCAATGAATATCTATAGTTGAGATCATATACATTCACTAGTTTGAATTTTGTCTTTACCATAGTACTATAAGCATTTCCTTTGGTAACACAAACTTTTTGTAAATGTTTCTAACAACAGCATGATATTATGCTGTATTGATTTTTACAATATTCTTAATTATTCTGCAATTGTTAGACATTTACGTTACTTCCCTTTTTAAAAAAAATTGTAGGGGCCCCTGGGTGGCACAGGTGGTTGCACGCTCTCTGTCAAATAAATCTTTAAAAAAATTGTACTACATAAACATTTGTATATAACTTTCCCCTACTTTTAGGATTATTTTCTTATTTTAGGCGTGGTATTATCAGATCAAAGGTTAAAAGTGCAATTAAAGTTTTAATACATCTTGCCAACTTTTTTTCCAAAAATCTTGTGGATCTTTTCTTGATAAGCATTCTAGCAACATTGAGTGTTATTCTGTAAAAACTTTGATAATTGGTAAGTTTAAAAATGGTATCTGAAGTTGAATATTTTTATGTGCCTATCATTTGTATTGCCCACTGTGGGTCTTAACATGTAATTGTCCATTGAACTTTTGACCTCATATTTTACTTATGGAATGGTATGAGTTATTTATATATGTTAAGGATGGTAACCATTTTTCTGTCATGTTGCAAATGTTTTTCATCAGGTGTTTTAATTTGATTAATTTTTAAATATACTTTAGTTTTACCCTTTTGTGTAGTTAGGTTTTTGTTGTTGCTGTTCCTATTAGGCCTGCCTTAACCACCCCCCGCCTCCCCAGAAAAGAGAAAAATGGTGATTTGGTCATTATATGTCTGTCAAAAATAAGCACTTGTCTTTATTATAAATCTTAAGATTCAGGGGAGTCAAATTCAGTTAACTTTTATTCAAAAACAATTATATGTCAGGCATTTTACATGTTCTCTGTCCAAGCTCCAACATTCTGTTTTTTTCTCCAAATACTATAAATAACAATGTGTGAAAATGTAGGTGAACTGAATTATAGCTTCTTTTAGAAATTATAAACAGTTTACTATTTGCTTTTAGTATCTTTCATTGTAATTAACCGTAAAACCTATTTCACGAAATACAATGAGTTTTCCTTTCCTCTTGCTTAATTGTAGGGGCAAAAAGTGTATCTTCTGGTTGCTAATGTGCTAATCTCTACTACAGATACCTAGAGAAAACACAGTGTAGACATGAATATTATCACCAGGATCTGAAGACTCTAAACATTGCTCTTCAGGATTGTCATGGAATTTTTTGGAGAAAGGAATCTGTGAAATTATGTGAATAGAGACTGTTTTTCAAAACCATGGGGGAAAGAGAAAGAAGTCCAGATAATGATCAAGAAAGTAAGGCAGGCAAACACCGTTACTCTTATTGTTCATCTGATTTTGGAACTACCCCGCAGTCTTCTGGCCGGTCATCACTGGTCAATTCTTCTTCACCTACAAGTATTAAGGGAAAAAATCCTAAAAGACAAATTTCAGATAGCCAAGTGCATCATCAAGGTAAGCATTCTTTAAGAGTCCAGTGGACCTTGAAGACTCATTTGGAGTGTTCAGGAAAGTTGTATGAATGAAACTTCTATTACTATATATATATATATATATATTGATATACGCATGGAAATGGGCTGATCGTCATTTTGAATAAGATATATTTTTGTATATATAGTTGTTATATATATAGTTCTTGTATATATTGTGTTATATATCGTTGTTGCCTGTAGTGCTGTGTATTATCCTTTGTTATAATCAAAATCATACTATATACAGAAGAAGAAACCATTAATAAGCCTTCTTATTTTGTTCTCTTCTTCCTAAATAAATGTCTCAGTGTTTCTGAGGTACTGTAAAGGCAAAAAAAAAAACAAACACAAAAAACACACAACAAACCACAAAATGTTTATTCCTTTTTCAATCTTCACCTCTAAAAAGCAGCAAAAGACATTGCTACAAGGTAGTTAAGGGACATTTTTATATATAGAATAAAACTACTTCCTCTAGGTTGCACAGTGCTTACTGCAAAAGTTCAGATTAAATCTAGAAATGGAATTTGGGACTTGGGACTACCACTCGGTTTTCTGTAAAACTGTGTTATAATGGAAACAAGATTAATTATTAGAAATAATTTGTTTTATTAAAGTGTTCCTAGTTTGGAACTGTATATTAATACATATTTGACAAGGCAGTGTTCTAGAAATCTCTTCTTCATCTTAATGAATTTCTGGTCAAAAAGCCCCAGATGTACTTAGTAACAAAATATCTAAGGACAACCATAGAAAAATACACCATAGAAAATTAAGCTAAGGTAAATGAGGTAATTACAGTAGACATTAATGAATGCAGCACAGTTATAAAAGCACTAGCTTAGAATGCTTAGAGTTTTTGTTTGTTTGTTTGTTTAAGATTTTGTTTATTTGACAGAGAAAGAGACAGCGAGAGAGGGAACACAAGCTGGGGAAGTGGGAGAGGGAGAAGCAGGCTTCCCACTGAGCAGGAAGCCCTATGTGGGGCTTGATCCCAGGATCCTGGGATCATGAGCTGAGCTGAAGGCAGGTGCTTAACAACTGGAGCCACCCAGGCGTCCCACTTATATAGAGTTTAGATTGCAAGGCAGGGAGGGGTAAAATTGGAAGCCAAAAAGGAAAACAGGGGACCTTGAAACCTATAATAATGTATTGACTGTCTTTTTCTCTGTGGAAATAGTTAGCTATTGAACAGATTTAAGCAGGGATATAGT
>CM052886.1:70204390-70223751 GCA_028534135.1 Potos flavus
TTACCTTATTAAAGAAAATAATTGAGAAAAAGCTTTGAAAAACAGTTCCAACATCTCCCAGAAAATTTCACTTATTATCTTCAATCTGACTTGTACTGTTTTCTGCTTTGTATTGTCTTCTGAATTAAAATCTGTGGTAATTTGTCTACCTTAGATCAACCAACAGGACCACAGCAATTACAGTTGAACACTTTAGCGTTTCCTTAAACACTGAATTAATTTCTTGTTATGCTGGCAACGAGTGTACAGTAAACTAAGGACAGAACAAATGTGATTAAAACAGCATCTTAAACACTTGAATTTGTGGATTTGCATGTTTGATCACATATTCTTCCTTTTTCTTTTTAATTTTCGGCATATTTAATTATTTTTAAAAATAAAATTGTTGCTTTATCAAAAGTTATATGCATGATAAAATTTAATAGTTTCAGTTATACATGTTTATATATTACATGTTATATATTATATTTCATGTTTTATCAATAGTATAAACATCTTAAGTCTTTTATAGATGCATAATTCATCTTTACTACATGTTTTTTGAAGGCGTTATATTTTATTTTTATCACCTGAAGGTAGAAAAAAAGCAGTATTTTCTCACCCTCTTTTTCATAGTGACTTAACAAGGGGTAGATGAAGGGTGATACACATGACAGTCCATCATCTTTTCTCACTCTTACTAGCATTGTATTTCATCTTGATAATTTTAAAAATGAAATTAAAAAAGTAAATGGCAGCTAGGAAATCTTTTTGAGTTCAGGTTAAGTGTACTTTTTATGATCAGTTTGTAGTCATGCTAATAGAATATGCTAAAAATAAATGTTCAGATTTTTAGGATGTGAAAAAGTTGGTTTTGGAAGCCCTTCCTGTCTGACTGAACAATTGAAGTATGGTATTAGTGGAAAATTCTATCCTGATTTTTATATAGGCTTTAACTTTTCAAATAAAATAAGTTTCTATTTGTATGAAATCTTGTTTGCTGAGAAATATAATTTTATATATAAAAATCAGAGATTTGGAATAATTAACATTCATCTTTATGTATAATCATTTTTATGTGTAAAGTTTCTGTCATTCCAAGAATTGAATACATATTCTATAAAAGTATATGAATATCAAAACTGTTAACTCAGTATGTTGGGAAGGAAAGAAAATTGAAATGATGGATGCCCCAATTTAAAATTGGAGCAGTGCTGTCCAGGAGAAATACAATGCAAGTCACAAAAACAAGCCACACATGTAATTTTATATTGTCTGATAACCACGTTAAAAAAAGAAAAATAGGTATAATTAATTTTAATAGTATATTTTATTTAATCCAAAATATTATCATTTTATTTTATTTTATTTTTTTAAAGATTTTATTTATTTATTTGACAGAGAGATCACGAGTAGACAGAGAGGCAGGCAGAGAGAGAGGGGGAAGCAGGCTCCCCGCCGAGCAGAGAGCCCGATGCGGAACTCGATCCCAGGACCTTGAGATCATGACCTGAGCCGAAGGCAGAGGCCCCAACCCACTGAGCCACCCAGGCGCCCCAAAATATTATCATTTTAAAATGTAGTTAACATAAAACATTGTGTTTGAAACATTATGCATTTTTTTTGAACAAGTGTTTGAAATTCAGTATGTATTTCAGTTATGGCATATCTCTGTTTGGACTGTACATTTCTAAACTCTCAAGCCACATGTGGCTAGTGACCATTACTATATTGAAAAGTATAGTTCAAAGTTGTAGGCTTTCCCCCATTTCTTAGTATTACCACTTCCTTTTGTGTATTCAAACAATTATAGAACTGAAATCCCAAATCGGTACACATTCAAAACACATTCTTTAGAGTCTTCCATTTTTTAAAATAAAATTTTGTAATGTAAATTGTAAATATTACTTGTTACTCTTTACTTGTTTACATAATGGAATCAAAGTATCCATGGCTGGAGGGAGGGTAAGGAAAGGTTGAATTTTTTAGTTTTTCTTTTATTTTTCCCCCCTCTGGAATGCATTGCCTTCTTGGAAAAAATGCAGTCACCTTGGAGATTGAAGTTCATTATTCTCAACTGTGGCAGACTTCCAGATGTCTCTTTTTAAAGGGCAGGTGCTTTGTATATTGGGGCCTACGTTTAATGAACTTTTAGTAGAAATAATGACATTCCAGATTTTTGTGAAATGTTGTTATTTAATACATACAATTTAAAGATTTCATATGCCTATATTTTTTAGGGTGTAGGATTTTGTTTTTATCTTGTTCTTAAATTACTTCAAATGTTTTTGATTTGAACCTCACACAAAAAAAAGCCCCTGAGCAAGCATTTAAAATAATGCAGTAACGTCTGTACTGCTAAAAATGTTTTTCATTTTCAATCACTGATAAATGGGATTAAGTTCTTATTACTGACAGAGAATATTTGTGGAGAACTTCCTGTTTTACATGCATTCTTTGTTGAATCCTCACAACGACCTAGTTATGTAGGTGGTGTTATGCTTATTATATGGGTGGGGAAAATAGACCTGGAAAGGTTTAGCTGAATTGCCCAAGGAGTTATTAAGTGGTAAATCAAAGTCCCAAACCCAAATCTTCTCACTATACAATGTGGTATTGTCTTGTTTCCCCAAATAAAGAAAAAGAGTTCTAATTAATTTAGAGAAAACATACATTTCACATTCCAAATTATAATCCCAAATATCTTGGCATAAATATTTTGTCCAGTGTTTATTAAACCCCGTGCTAATGTTGATGATGCTCGTGCTCGAATTCTGGCTTGCCATCTCATCTAGAAGGTTAAAAGTGGTAAAGCCTGATGCTGCCATTTTTTTAAGCAATGTAAAATAATTTCCTATAAACTATTGGGGTATCATTTTGATAAGTCAGAATGTTCTTGACCTTTTTTAAAAAAGATTCTGGACCTATCTTAATAAAAACATACTGAGACCTCTAAATAAAACCTGATACTTAAATATTGTAAGATCATTTTTTAAGGAACAAACTAAAGAATGTTATAGATCCACTTATGTTAGAATGAATAAATAATATTACATTGGTACAACTTTCACTTTACATTATTACTGTTTCTTTTTTAGCCCCTAGGAAGCCAAGCCCTAAGGGTCCACCAAACAGAAAGGGAGTCCGAGTGGGATTTCGCTCCCAGAGCCTCAATAGAGAACCACTCCGGAAAGATACTGATCTTGTTACAAAACGGGTTCTTTCTGCAAGACTGCTAAAAATCAGTGAATTGCAGAATGAAGTAACTGAACTCCAGGTCAAGTTAGCTGAGCTGCTAAAAGAAAATAAGGCTTTGAAAAGGCTTCAATACAGACAGGAGAAAGCCCTGAATAAGTTTGAAGATACAGAAAATGAAATCTCACAACTTATTGCTCGTCATAACAATGAGATTACAGCACTCAAAGAACGCTTAAGAAAATCTCAAGAGAAAGAACGGGCAACTGAGAAAAGGGTGAAAGATACAGAAGGTGAACTATTTAGGACAAAATTTTCCTTACAGAAACTGAAAAAGATCTCTGAAGCTAGACACCTACCTGAGCGAGATGATTTGGCAAAGAAACTAGTTTCAGCAGAGTTAAAATTAGATGACACCGAGAGAAGAATTAAGGTAAAACTAATACAGCTTCTAATTGTGCCGTTTTGTGTTGTTTTTCATTGGGTATTTAATCTACTCTGTTAAGACTGCTTATTGCAGTTCAGTGTATGCTTGGAAATGAAAACTTTTTTTAAAAATATTTGTAAAATTATCTTTCTGAGTAAGAGATTAGGAAAAAATTAAAATTGTATACTTAAGAGCAAGATAACAAAAAATTTACATGTTAATAGGCCGCTTGTTAATGAATGAGTGTTTAATTCCATGAATCTTAGTCATTTTGGGAAAATATGTTATTTGATTATCTGATTGTTTCTCTAAAATTGAAAATGATACACTAATAGCTGTAGTTTATAAAACTGACATTTGGGGCCATAGTGTAAGAAATGCCACATAAAAAATTCTTTGTTTTTATTTCTTTGAACATTTGTAAAAGGGCAGGGCTTACCCTTATTCCCCCAGATAGAAACTATTATGAGAGGTAGGTGGAAGAATGTTGAGTCACTAGTCTGAGAATATAGCAGAGCTTTTAAAAAGATATTTTTCTTGGAATGAGTTGAAAAAAGAGTACTACCCCATGACATTTGCACAAAGAATGTATATCAGATGCTACCTTGTACGTGTGTGTGTGTGTGTGTGTGTGTATATATATATATCACATACACATGATAAAATTGCGTAGAACTAAATACATATACAATGTATATATGTGTGTGTGTGTGTGTGTGTGTACATATGTATATCAAACAAAAACCCTGAGTCAGGGCTTATGAAAATCAATGACCAGTTTGGAAAGCAAAGCTAGGGAAAAATATGGGAATAATGCTTGCTATGACAGCTCTCTGAACAAGTGCAAGTCAGAACTACAAATAAATTAACTTTCTGCAATGTATTAATTAGGTGTTTTTACTACGTGGTATGTTACAGTGCTTCTTTGTATAGGAAACCATGTTTAAACAGTATACCACTACTAAGCCCAGGGGCAGTGGCTTACTAATACTGTGTACATCAGTGGTTAGAAAAAGTAGCTAACTTATTCTATACAATTAGCTATTGTTATCTTCTATTTCAGTGCACAGAGGGTACCCTATTGTGTAGGTTTTACCAGTAATCAACCCAAACTACAGAGCAAGCATATGTAAACTTTTTTTTAAGGGGCCACTTACCTTGAGGTGGGGTGGGGGTGGGGTCTGAAAGCAATTATTGTCACAAAAACAAAACATTTTAATTATTTTTATTTTGTTTCTATTTTTTTTTGTTTAAAGATTTTATTTATTTATGACAGAGAAATAGTGAGAAAAGGAACATAGGAGCAGCAGGCAGAGGGAGAAACAGGCTTCCCGCTGAGCAGGGAGCTGGAAGGACGCTGGGATCATGACCTGAGCCGAAGGCAGACGCTTAATGACTGACCCACCCAAGCGCCCCATTTTAATTATTTTTAAAGGGGAAATATAAAATGTTCTGTATCATGTATTTTAAAATTGAGAACCAAGAGCACAGAATGCTAATAATGATAAAAAAAAAAAAGCTCTGTGTATGTATAAAACTAGAGAGAACATGGTGTCACAATCTAGACACACACGTATGCTGTGGTTCTCTCTTATAGCCAGTTATGAAGGAGGTTTATGGAGTGTTGGGGGGAAGAGGAGAAAAAAGAAAGAGGGGAAAAACAGAAGTCTTTGGATTCTGAGTAATAGATGGAGGTTAATTATGTAGCTGTTCACGTAGCATGAAAATCGTCTGTACTGAAGTCTTTGAAATAGTTGCTAACTGAATAGTGTCCTCAATTCTTTTTTTTTCTTACTGGATGTAAAAAAAAGTGTTTTTAACTTTTTATTTTGAGTTAATTATAGATTCATATACCATTGTATGAAAATTATATATAGAGATCTCATATACGCTTCATCCAGGTTCTGCAGTGATAACATACTGCATAACTACAATATAATATTGCAACCAGGAAATTGGTTTTGATACAGTGATTCGATCCATGAACCTTACTCAGGTTGCACTGGTTTTACATGCATTCGTTTGTGTTTGCATGTGTGTATGTGTTTAGTTCTATGCAATTTTATCACATGTGTAGAAAAATTTATGTGACCACCACCAGAATCAAGATGCAGAACAATTCCATCACAAGGATCCCATGTTACCAGCTTTTATAGGCACAGCTGGTTTCTTGTCTTCTCTCTCATCTGTGGCACCCACTAATCTGTTCACTATTTCTATAATTTTATCACTTTAAGAGTGTTATATAAGTGGAATCATGTAGTATTTAACCTTTTGAGATGAATAGATTTCATTTTTTTTTCCTTGAGCTCCATCCAAGTTCTATATATCAATAGTGTGTTCCTTTTTTATTCCTGAGTAGTATGCCATGGTATGGATGTATCACGGAGCGTTATGGTACATCCCATTGAAGGACATCAGAGTTGTTTCCAGTTTTTAGCTATTAACTAATAATGCTTCTATGATCATTCATATATAGTTTTTTGTGTGAACATAAATTTTCATTTTTCTGGGCTATATGCCTGAAAGCGCTTGATGGGTTGTATGATAAATGTATTTTTGATTTTGTAAGAAACACTGTTCTCTTTCTAGAGTGGCAGTGCTATTTTACATTTCCACCAGCAATGTATAATTGATCTAGTTTCTCCACATCCTTGCCAGCTTTTGATGTTACCACTCTTATATTGTAGCTATTCTGATAGGTGTTTAGTGCTATCTCACGGTTTTAACTTGTATCATTCCTAATGGCTAATGATGTACATCTTTTTGTGTGCTTATTTGCCATCTATGGATTCTATTTATGTTGTTCATGGTTTTTTTTTTTTTTTTTTTTTTTTGCCTATTTTCAAATTGGCTTGTTGGTGCATTTACTAATTTTTTTAAGTTCTTTATATATTCTAGTTACAAGTCTTTTGTCAGATACGTGGTTTGCAAATATTTTCTCCCAGCCTGTAGTTGTCTTTTCATCTTCGTCATAGGGTCTTTCAGAGGGAAAGTTTTAAATTTTGATGTAATCTAGTTTATCAGATTTTTCTTTTATGGATTGTGCTTTGGCATAAAGTCTAAGAATTCTCTATTTGTTTCACCCTTTGCCTGTAGCCCCCAAGATTTTCTACTGTATTTTTATCCAAAGGTCTTATGGTTTTGTGTTTTTCTTTCAAGTTCATTTTGAGTTAATTTTTGTTTAAGATGTGAGATTTAGGTGGAGGTTCTTTTTTTCTTTCTTTTTTTTTGGCCTGTGGTGCCCAGTTACTCCAGTAACCATTTGTTGAAAAGGTATCCTCCTTCTGTTGAATTTGGCACCTTTTTCAAAAATCAGTTGGGCATATTTTTATTGGTCTATTTCTGGATTCTTTAGTCTGTTCTGTTGATCTATATGTCTGTCCCTCCGACAATAGCACACATTCTTCATTATAAGCAACATACCAAGCCTTAACATCAGGTAGAGTGATTTCTCTCATATTGTGCTTTATTTTTAAGTTTGGCTATTTTAACTAATCTGGTTTCTCTGCCTTTCCATATAAACTTTAGGATAAGCTTGTCTTTGTTTACAAATACCCTCCTGGGATTTTAAGGGGAAATGTATTAAACATGGATCATTTGTAGAGAATTGATGTGTTGAACCTTCCTACTCTTGAACATAGTATATTCTTCCATTTATTTAGGTCATCTTTGATTTCTTCCATCATTATTTTGTCATTCTCAGGATATAGGTCCATACAGGTTTTGTTAGATTATACATAAATATTTTATTTTCTTTAAAGCAGTTGTAAATAATCGCAGTTCTTTCTAGATGAGAAAATTATGTTTGAACTTGTATTTTCAAATTTCAAAGCTTATTTTTGTTGTAATAATTATTTTCACAAGGGGTTATGAATGTTTTATGTACATGAAGGAGTAACTCTTTTTAGAAGTTTGCTGTCAGATTTTAGGATTTTAGGAGTGTTGGGTTAATTAGCTATAAGCCTCAGAGTTTGGTTGGGAGATATAAACTACTTCATTTCTGTTGTGTTTGAAGTTATATTGGAATTGACGTTTAATATGTTATTATGAACCTCCTTTTCTCAAATCAATCTCATTTCAGCTGTCACACCATATACTAGCTCTCTTCTGAGTGGAGGAGCCTTGGCAACCCACCTGAGGGTAATTCTCTACTTTCTAGCTTACCTTTTCATACTTCATACTTTGGCCCATTATGTCTACTTATAGCTTTCATAATCTCAGTAATCAACCCAGAATCTGAAATATTTACTACTGAGTTTCTTAATTCAGTGTGAAATTTAGCTTTTGTTTTTGTGCCTCATTCATTTACTCAATTTTATTATTTTATCCAACACTAAGTTAATCATTTTTCTTCAAACTCTAGGTTATAGTCACTGCCATTAATTAGGTAAAGGAGAAATCAAGAAGAAATCTAGAAGATCAATTGTGGTGTTTCATTTTGCACATTAAACCCCAGGAAGGTCCTGAGTATCCCTTGAAATTGCATTGAAATATTAGTAGTGCTATCTTTAAGTTCTGTGCTACTCTTTCCGAAGAATGGTGTTTTTTCTTTGTTTCACTTGGTGTAGCTTTTTCTTTTAAGAGTCTGTCCTTAAGGGGCACCTGGGTGGCTCAGTGGGTTAAAGCCTCTGCCTTCGGCTTAGGTCATGATCTCAGGGTCCTGGGATCGAGCCCCGCATCGGGCTCTCTGCTCAGCGGGGAGCCTGCTTCCCCCTTTCTCTGCCTGCCTCTCTGCCTACTTGTGATCTCTCTCTGTGTGTCAAATAAATAAATAAAATCTTAAAAAAAAAAAAAAAAAGTCCTTAAGCTGAAACTTGGAGCAGGCTGCTTTGTTTGTTTACAGATTGTCTCATTCCAAGAAGAATTTCAGAGCATTACCTTATTTCCTTTTCAAGTTACATTTTCTTCTTAGGGGAGGGGACAAAAAGCAGTTTTCAAGGTTACCTGTAAATAATTTAGCTGTGAAAAAAACCTCCCTCTGAATATCATCCTCTAAGTTGAGTGCAGGCTTAGTTTGTTAGTTGATGGAACTGAGAGAATGCAGAGTCTATGATTTAAGAACACGGTAGTTTAGAAATGGATACATGATTACAAAGACAAACAGCCAAAGGTATGAATGGAGGAAACCACCCATGACTGCTGTTTTTCCCTGTGTGATGTGGTCTGCCCATCCTGGACCAGACACCAGGGATGAAGAACTGCTTGATGTGGTTAAACTTGTTGAATTCTGTACTAGGGGTAGGGCAGCTAAATCAGACTACATATTTCTTTACTTACAGTTGGCTTTATACCATTATTTTGACTTTTACTTCAATAAATGTATTGAATAGAGTTTTGTCATAGTAGCAGCCCCATTTTAATATATTTATTTACTTTAATATTAATAGTTACGTGTATTTTAATATTTAAATAAAATTACAACAAACTATAAAGAAGCTGCAAAAAAATGTAGAGGTGCGCTTTTACAGCAAAACATTTTTAGTTCTATAAGTCAGTGATTCCCAAAGTTTGTGGTCATAAGTCCTGTTTATATGTTTAGAAATTATTGCAGACCCCACCCCTTGCCCAGGAACTTTCGCTTATGTGGGTAGATCTGTTGATATTTACCATATCAGAAATTAAAACAGAACATTTAAAAATATTTCTTAATTTACCTAAAAATAATAATAAACAACTCGCTATATATAAAATTTTTTCATGAAAAATATTTTCTAAACCAAAAATAAATTGGGAGAAGAGTGGCATCGTTTTATATATTTGCAAATTTCTTCAATATCAGGCTTAATAGAGGACAGCTGGGTACTTATAGCTGTTTCTGCATTCAATCTGTTACAATATATTATTATGGTTGATAAATATTTTAAAAATGCAGCCTCACACAGATGTCTATAGGAGTTAGAAAATGGAAGAGTATTTTAATAGCCTTTTCCAATAACTAGATATGCCTCTTTAATACTACATCAAAACTTAGTAAGTGGTGTTAATTTGTTACAGGTTTTTTGCAATGTGGAATCTGAAGCCATAAATCAATGAACTTTTGGTACTGTGTCACATCATTTTTGTACTTGTTCGTTGTGTTAGGCAGATTTTCTGGATGTTGACGCTTTTCTTTATATAGTATCATGTATAGTCTTTGGAAAATTCCACTTTATATTCATGACAATGAGTAAAAATAGCAAATAATACTGCATTATAAAAGTGTTCTGAACTTTCAGACTCCTGAAAGTGTCTAAGGGACCTTTAGGTGACCCTTGCACCACCCTTTGAGAATCACTGATTTAACATAAACAGTTCCGGGGTGCCAGGGTGGCTCAGTCGGTTAAGCATCCAACTCTTGCTTTTGGCTTAGGTCATGATCTCAGTGTTGTGAGATGGAGCCCCACACGCTCTGCACTTAGCAGGGAGTCTGCTTGAGATTCTCTGTCTCCCCCTGCAGCCCCCCCCCTCATGCTTTCTCTCTCTCAAATAAATCTTAAAAAAAAAAAAGCAGTTCTTTATTAGCAGCTTCATTAGTGACTCCCCCCAAAATGCAGTTTCTTTCTTTTTTTTTTTTTTAAAGATTTATTTATTTGAGAGAGAGAGAGAGAGCACAAGCAGGGGGAGCAGCAGAGGGAGAGGGAGAAGCAGGCTCCCCACTGAGGGGAGAGCCTGATACGGGGTTTGATCCCAGGACCCCAGGATCATGGCCTGAGCCGAAGGCAGAAGCTTAACCCACTGAGCCATCCAGGCGCCCCTAAAAATGCAGTGTCTTTTAATGACTGCCAAACTGCACCATTGCTGCTAGGCCTGTGACAGGCCTCCAATAGGGGGCTGAAGGTAAAGGTACCAATTCTGTCCAACCCCTCATAAGAAAGACTTAGTGTTGGGGGTTGCATTCCTGATATAAGGATGCAGTAGCATATTAGTCATAGATAAGACCAATAAAACAAATACCATGAATTGTAACTATCATAAGAATCCTTAATCATTAAATGAGAAATTATCTACTAAGTTTTGGAAAAGATCATACAGGTAATAACATATACATATTATTAAAAGGACCAAAGGGTACACATTTAATACATTAAAAAATCCAACTCTATTTTAATATTGAATTGGCACAGACTGAATTACCATGTTAGAAAAACATAAAGTATTAACAAGGCTTTCTCTCCCTTTTTAGAAATTTGTAAAGATTTCGGGGAATGATTTGAGTAGCCTGAGTACCATACAGTTGTGAAAAAAAGTTTCACAGCTTTTTCTTTTGATAGATTTTCCTGTAAGAGACTGGCATTCAAATTCCCTTGACCCTAGAGCTGCCCTCAAGTAGCTATTTCTTGATGATAAAAAAAAATTGTTCTCCACTGTAAGCCATTTTGAGAAGTAAGAATTGATCCATCATTATCTTCTCATACCCTTCCTAATTTATTCAGAACCAGAATTGAACTAACATTAGGCCCTTTTCCTGCATCTCTCCCTGCCATACTGTACTCTAGAGGCCAGGTATCTGCTCTAAGCATTTTTCTGCCCTTGTACTCTTCAGAAACTCAACTCCAGAAGGACTGCCTTTGCCTCACTTACCTGTTCTGTATTATTGCTAAAAAAATGAAGCTAATTAGGAGAGTTAGAAGTCAAACCAAGAGTTCAGTTTTGTTCTTGTCCTACTCTGACTTTGTGCATCTCTTTTTTTTTTAATTTTTCTTTTTCTTTAAAAGATTTTATTTATTTATTTGACAGAGAGAGAGAGAGATCACAAGTAGGCAGAGAGGCAGGCAGAGAGAGAGAGAGAAGCTGGCTCCCTGATGAGCAGAGAGCCTGATGTGGGGCTCGATCCCAGGACCCTGAGATCATGACCCGAGCTGAAGGCAGAGGCTTAACCCACTGAGCCACCTAGGCGCCCCAGCTCTCTCTTTTTTTTAAAGATTTTATTTATTTATTTGACAGAGAGATCACAAGTAGGCCGAGAGGCAGGCAGAGAGAGAGGGGGAAGCAGGCTCCCCGCTGAGCAGAGAGCCCGATGCGGGGCTTGATCCCAGGACTCTGAGATCATGACCTGAACCGAAGGCAGAGGCTTTAACCCACTGAGCCACCCAGGTGCCCCTTTGTGCAGCTCTCTTAACCAACAGGTTTCAGTTTTTTCATTGAGGAATGAAATGGAATGATTCTGAGGCTCCTTCAGTTTTTGAAACCTGATGAGTATAAATCATATTTTTAAATCTTTTGTGTGCCAAAAGTGTTTTTAGCATGGTAAACCATATTCATTCCCCCCCAAATTAAGTCCTTATCATACCTATTATTGAATATTGGGAGAATGGAAGATTTCTAATGTTGAAAAAAAGGAACTACTTATAAAATAGCACTTGTTGAGGTTCTGCTAATTTTTCATTGTATAATAATTCAAGGAATTAGCTAGATTTTACTGTTTATAAATTATTTTTTACCAGTTTTGGTGGGGGAAGATTTACAATGAAATAATGAGATCTATTATTGAAGGGTGAAGTTTAAAAACATTCCAGGGAATAAATTTTACAGAATCCTTTGAAACTACCCATTTAGAACAATTGTTACAGCAATTTTATGTTAATATTTAAAATAATTTTTCTGTTGGAAAGTAATACAAGCATTACAAAAGGCCTAAAAATTCAAATAATACAAAGAAGTATACGGTGAAACATCAGTATCCCTTCTATACTATCCTTGTAGACCGCTGCCCATGAAATAAGCACTGTTAAAAAATCATCCAAATTCATATATGTATATGCTTTTTTAATTCTCTAACTACAAATGGGAGTATACCATGCACACTGGTTAGTATGTTTTTTTTTTACCAAAACATATTTTAGTACTCTTTACATATTATTATGTATGTATATGTAATATATGTATGTATAAACTCACAGTGCATATAAAATCTGCCTCATTCTTTTTTTAATTTACCAGATACATTGAGATATAGCTGACTATATAAGGTGTACAACCTAACGGTTTGCATTTATCGTGAAATAATTACCACAATAAGTTTTGTAAGCATCCATCATCTTATATAGATTCAGTAAAAAGAGAAAGCAAAAGAAGAAAAAAAAAAATCTGTGATTCTCTTAGGATTCACTCTTTTAACAACTTTCATGTATATCATACAGCATGTTAACTGTAGTCACCATATTATATATTACATATCTAGAACTTATTTATCTTATAACTGGAAGTTTATACCTTTGACTATCTTTCTCCAATTCCCCATCCACCCCCCCATTTCCCTTCTGCTAACCACAAGTGTTCTCTTTTTCTAGGATTTTTTAAAAATTATATATTCTACACCTGAGAACATACAGTAATTGTCTCTTTGTGACTTATTTTACCTAGCATAATGCCTTCAGTGTCCATTCATGCTGTCCCAAATGGAAGGATTTCCTCATTTTTTATAGCTGCATAATATTCCATTGTATGTGTATGTATACACCACAACAGCTTTATCCATTCATCCATTGATGGACACTTAGGATGTTTTCATGTCTTGGCTATTATAAATAATGCTGCTATGAACATGGGGGTGCAGATATTTTTTAGAGCTAGTGTTTTTGTTCTCAAAAGTGGAATTGCTAGATCATAGAGTCACTTTAATTTTAGTTTTTTTTTTTAAATTTTTTTTTTTTTAAAGATTTTATTTATTTATTTGACAGAGAGATCACAAGTAGGGAGAGAGGCAGGCAGAGAGAGAGGGGGAAGCAGGCTACCTGCTGAGTGGAGAGCCCGATGTGGGGCTCGATCCCAGGACCCTTAGATCATGACCTGAGCCGAAGGCAGAGGCTTTAACCCACTGAGCCACCCAGGCGCCCTAATTTTAGTTTTTTGAGAGTCCTCCATACTGTTCTCCATAGCGGCTATAGCAGCATACAGTCTCAGCAATTGTGTGTAAGTGTTCCCTTTTATATTCACATCCCTTACCAATATTTGTTATCTCTTGTCTTTTTGATGATGGCCATTCTAATAGGCATGAAGATAATATCTCATTGTGGTTTGATTTGCATTTCCCTAATGACTGGTGATGTGGAGCATCTTTCTTGTTGGCCTTTCATATACCTTTTTGGAAAATGTCTATTCGGGTCTTTTGACCATTTTTAATTGGATTTTTAATTTTTATTTATTTTTTGCTGTTGAGTTGTAGGATTTCTTTATATATTTTGGATATTAACACCTTATCTGATATGGCTTGCAAATATTTTTTCCCATTCAGTAAGTTGTCTTTTTAATTTGCCGATGGTTTCTTTTGCTGTGTAGAAGCTTTTTAATTTGATGTTGTCCTACTTGTTTATTTTTATATTGTTGCTTGTGCTTTTGTGTCCTGTCAAAAAAAATCACCAAGACCCATGACAAGGAGCTTTTTTCCTGTGTTTTCTTCTAGGAGTTTCATCATTTCGCTTCTTATGCTTAACACTTTAATTCATTTTGTTAATTTTTGAGAGTGGTGTAAGATAGGGGTCCAGTTTCATTCTTTTACATGTTACAGTTTTTCTTGAAAAGACTGCTTTTCTCCATTAAGTATTTTTGGCTCCCTTGTCAAATATTAACTGACCATATATACTTGAATTTATTTCTGGGCTCTCATTTCTGCTCCACTGATCTCTTCGTTTTTATGTCAGTACCATACTATTTAGATTACTATAGCTTTTTATAGTACACCTTGAAATAAGGAAGTGTGATGCCTCCTGCTTTGTTCTCTTTCTTAGGAGTGCTTTGGCTATTCAGTGTCTTTGTGGTTCCATGTAAATTTTAGGATTTTTTTTCTACTCCTTTAAGAAATGCCATTGGAATTTGATAGGGATTGCATTGAATCTATATAGATAGCTTTTGGATGGTATGGATGTTTGAACAAATATTACTTCTTCCCCTGTATGAACACAGGTAACCTTTTTCCATTTATTTGTGCCCTCTGATATCTTTTGACAATGTCTTGTATTTTTCAGAGTAGGGATCTTTCACCTTCTTGGTTAAGATTATTCCTAAGTATGTTATTGTGTTGGTGTTATTGTAAATGGGATTGTTTTCTTTCTTTCTTAGATAATTCATTGTTAGTGTAGAGAATTTTTTGTATCCTACAACTTTACTGAATTTATTTATTCATTCTAAGAGTTTTTTGGTTGAGTCTTTAGGATAATTTGTATAAAATCATGTCATCTCAAATAGAGACAATTTTGCTTTTTCTTCTTTGATTCTGATGCCTTTTATTTCCTTTTTTTTTTAACCTGATAACTCTAGGTAGGACTTCTATTAAATAGGAGTGGTGAGAGTGGTCACCCTTGTCTTGTTCCAGATCTTAGAGGAAAAGCTAAAGCTTTCATCCTTTCACTATTCAGTATGGTATTAGCTATGGGATTATATATGGCCTTTATTATGTTGAGGTATGTTTCTTCTATATCTAATTTGTTAAGAGTCTTTATTATGAACAGATGTTGAATTTTGACAGATGCTTTTTCTGTATCTATTGAGATGATTATATGATTTTTTTTCTTTCATTTTATTAATGTGATGTATCACATTGTTGATTTCTGAATGTTGAACTATCCTTGCTTGCATCCCAGGTATAAATCCCACTTGGTCATGGTAAATGATTCCTTAATGTGCTGCTAAATTTGGTGTGTGAGTATTTTATTGAGAATTTTTGCATCTGTTTTCACTAGGGATGTTGTCTGTATTTTTTTTTTCTTCCTGGTAGTATCCTTTTCTGGCTTTGATTTATTGGTTATTCTAGAGTATTAATTTCCATGTATCCATGAATTATCCAGTTTTCATCTTGTTAATGATTTCGAGTTTCATACCGTTGTGCCTAGAGAAAATACTTGGTATGATTTTAATCTTGAATTTGCTAAGGTTTGTTTTGTGGCCTCACATACGGTTTATCTTAAAAAAATGTTCCATTTTCACTTGAGAAGAATGTATATTCTGCTGTTGTTGAATATGTGTATGTTAGGCCTGTTTGGTCTATAGTGTTGTTCAAATCTGCTTTTTCTGTATTGATTTTCTGTCTAGATGATCTGTTCATTGTTGAGAGTGGGGTTTTGAAGTTCCCAACGATTATTGTATTACTCTTTATTTCTCCTTTTAGTTCTGTTGGTTTTTACTTTATATTTAGGTAATCTGATCCTGGGTGCATAAAGATTTATAATTGTCATATCTTCTTGATGAATTGACCCTGTTATCATTATATAATAATCTTTGTCTTTTTTTACAATTTTTAGTTTAAGTTCTACTTTGTCTATAACTACCACTGCTTTTTTTTGGTTATCATTTGCTTGAAATGACTTTTTCCATCCCTTCTCTCAATCTGTGTGTGTCTTTAAGGCTATAGTTGGGTCTCTTATAAGCAGCATATCAGTGGATCTTTTTTTAAATGTATTTGCCATCATTTCCACATCTTTTGATTGGTGAACGTAATCCATTTACATTTAAAGTAATTATTGCTAAATAACAACTTACTGGTGTCATTTTGTTAATTGTTTTCTGGGGTTTTGTGGATCTGTTTTTCCTTGTTTCTGATCCTGTTGTCTTTTTTGTGTGTTTTGATGTCTTGTGTTATCAGTATGCTTTGACTTTTTATCATATCCTTTTGTGTAATTACTACAGATTTTTCCCTTGTGGTTATTTATTATGATATTTTATTTATACATAAAAATCTCTTTAAACTGGGGTGCCTAGGTGGCTCAGTTGGTTAAGCAGCTGCCTTCAGCTCAGGTCATGATCCCAGAATCCTGGAATCGAGCCCCACATCAGGCTCCCCGCTCAGCAGAGAGTCTGCTTCTCCCTCTCCCTCTGCCTGCCACTCTTCCTACTTGTGCTCTCTTTTTATCTCTCTGTCAAATAAATAAAATCTTTAAAAAAAAAAATCTTTAAGCTCTAATGCTGTATTTTTAACTAATAACAAGTTAACTTCAGTAGAATTCTTAATCCTTACACTTTTACTTCTCCTTCCCCTCACATTTTAGGTTGATGTTACAACTTACATATTTTTAAATATTTTAAATATTTTTAAATATAACTAATAAGATTATTGTAGTTATGGTTATCTTTACTGTGTTTTTTTTTAAAGATTTAATTTATTTGATGGAGAGAGAGCACAAGTAGGCAGAGTGGCAGGCAGAGGGAGAAGGAGAAGCAGGCTCTCCGCTGAGCAGGGAGCCTGACGCGGGGCTCGATCCCAGGACCCTGGGATCATGACCTGAGCTGAAGGCAACCGCTTAACCAACTGAGCCACCCAGGTGCCCTTTACTGTGTTTTTATAAACTTTTAATCTAGAGCTGTAATTGAATTATGCATCAAAATTACCATATTACAGGATTGAACTTTGACTCTATATTTACAATTACCAGTGAGTTTTACTCTACCTTCTTATGTTTTATGATATTAATTAGTATTCTTTTATTTGCATTCAAAGAACCCCCTTCAGCATTTCTTGTAAGGCAGGTTTAGTGATGATGAATTCCCTCAGTTTTTGTTTCTTGGGTAGAGTCCTTATCCATCTATTTCTGAAGGACAGCTTTGCCAGGTAGCATTCTTGTTTGACGGTTTTTTTCTTTCAATATTTTGAATATGTCCAGACACCTGGGTGGTGCAGTCGGTTAAGCATCCGACTCTTGGTTCTCAGGGGCATGAGATCAAGCCCCATGTGGGGTTCCACACTTAGCATGGAGTCTGCTTGGGATTCTCTCTCCCTCTCCCTCTGCCCCTCTGGTCATGCACTTGTACTCTCTCTTTCTCTCAAATTAATAAATAAATCTTTAAAAAATATTTTAAACATGTCATCCCATTCTCTTCTTTCCTGAAAAGTTTCTGTTGAGAAATCTGCTGATTATCTTATGGGGGTTTCCTGGTGTGTAACTTCTCTTTTCTTTTTCTTTTTTTAAAGATTTTATTTATTTATTTGACAGAGAGAGATCACAAGTAGGCAGAGAGTCAGTCAGAGAGAGGAGGAAGCAGGCTCTCTGCTGAGCCTTGATCCTGGGCTTGATCCCAGGATCCTGAGATTGTGACCTGAGCCGAAGGCAGAGGCTTTAGCCCACTGAGCCACCCAGGCACCCCTAACTTCTCTTTTCTATTGATATTTTTAAAATTCTGTCTTTGACTTTTTACAATTTCATTATAATATGTCTTGATGTGGCCTTATTTGAGTTCAACCTATTTGTGGTCCTTTGGGCTTCCTTTGGGTCTATGTCTATCCTTAGGGTTGCGAAGTTTTTAGCCAGTATCTCTTTAAATATACTTTCTGTCCCTTTCTCTTTCTCTTCTTGGAATCCCCATTATGTGAGTATTATTTCTTTTCATTGTGTCCCATAACTCCCATAGGCTTTTTCTTCACTCTTTCCATTCTTTTTTCTTATGCTCCTCTGACTGGTATTTTTGAAATATCCTACATTCCAGCCTGTTTAGTTCACTAAACTTTAAGTGGATTATTCTTTTTAAAAATTTTTTCTATTTAAATTCAGGGGTGCCTGGGTGGCTGAGTTGGTTAAGCAGGCTGCCCCCGGCTCAGATCACAATCCCGGGGACCTGGGGTTGAGCCCCACATCGGACTCCCTGCTCAGCAGGGAGCCTGCTTCTCCCTCTCCCTCTGCCCCTTCTCCCCGCTTGTTCTCTCTCTTTCAAAATAAATAAATAAAATCTTAAAAAAATTTTTTTTAATTTAAATTCTATTTAGTTAACATATAGTGTATTATTAGTTTCAGGAGTAGAACGTAGTGATTCATCAGTTGCATATAACACCCAGTACTCATTATATCAAGTGCTCTCCTCAGTGCCCATTACCCAGTTACTCCATCCCCACACACAGTTCCTCTCCAGCAACCTTCAGTTTCTTTCCCATAGTTAAGAGTCCTTTATGGTTTGCCTCCCTCTCTGTTTTTATCTTATTTTTCCTTCCCTTCCCCTATGTTCATCTCTCTTGTTTTTAAAGTACACCTATGAGCGAAAACATATGGTATTTGTCCTCCTCGGACTGATTTATTTCGCTTAGCATAATATCCTCCAGTTCCATCCACATTGTTGCAAATGGCAAGATTTCATTCTTTTGATTGCTGAGAAATACTCCCGTGTGTGTGTGTGTGTGTATGTGTGTGTGTGTGTTTATACCACATTCTCTTTATCCATTCATCTGTCAGTGGACATCTGGGCTTTTTCCATATTTTGGCTATTGTGGATATTGCTGCTATAAACATTGGGGTGCATGTGCCCCTTAGAGTCACTATTTTTGTGTCCTTTGGATAAATAACTAGTAGTGCAGTTGCTGTGATGTAGAGTAGTTCTACTTTTAACTTTTTGGGGAACCTCCACGTTGTTTTCCAGAGTGGCTGTACCAGTTTCCATTCCAACCAGCAGTGTAAGAGGGTTCCCCTTTGTCAAGAGGATGATTCTGAATTGTCACAGTTCATAGATCTCCATTTCTTTATGATAAATTATTAGAGCTTTATTAGTTTCCTTTAGTGGTGTCGTATTTGATTTCTTGTGATCTTTGATTCTTACGTTGGTATTGCACATTTGAGTAAGTAGTCTCTTCTAGATTTTGCAGGTTCACTTTGGCAGAGACAGTTCTTCACCAGTTAGCTTGGCTTGGGTTTCTGCTGCTAATGTCCTTAGGCACATGGGACCTGCTAAGAGCATCTAATTTGTGGCAAGGCAACTGTTTGCTCTCTGAGGTCAGGGCTGGTGGGACATGCCACTGGCTGAGAACAGCTGCTAGGACTGCTGGCTTGATTGCCTGCCCAAGTGAGGTTGTAGGATGGGCTCTGCT
>CM052886.1:70224251-70256915 GCA_028534135.1 Potos flavus
ATCAGATATCCTGTTCTGGTGAAGCTACTGGTTTTGCTCTGCCGACAAGGAAGGTCCCAGGCTGTTCAAGTGCTACTGTAAGCACAGCTGTTGGATGGGTTACACAGCTTCCCATGAGGTCTGGGAAGTTTCCCTGATCAGGCGGGCTGAAGGCTGTATTCAGCAATAGGGGCGGCTATGAATTAGTTTCCTGTCCAGGCACAGCAGGAGAAGCAGCCCCAAGGCCACTAATGCTCTTTGTTTATGGTCATGACTCAACTTGACCTGTGCCCCAAGTCTCCTGGCTGAACAGGGCCATTAGCTTTGTCTACAGGTCATCAGCTCTGCTTGCCCACCTCTCAGCTTGAGAGTTACTTAGTTATTATGCAGCCTCCAGCTATTCTTGCCAGCTGTTATTGTCAGATGGGACTATGGACTATGTTCTGCAGGAAGGGGGCTGTGACTCAGGCTTCTACTTGGGCAGGATTAGGAGGGCCCTTTCTAGACAACTGCTAAATTTTCTGGAGCAGGCTTTCTTGTCTCAAGAGGCTGGGAGCCACAGTCTGCAATAGGGTAGGGGTGACTCAGCTCCGTTGGTGTTGGGAAGACCAAACCCCAGGGCTGGCAAAATTCCTCATTTGGGAATCCAAAGTAGGCAGACTTGCACCCCACTGAGTTTCCTAGTCAGACTCCACCCTAGACTTGATCTACAGATGAGCAGAGTTGCTGCTTGGGATTACTACTTGGGCTGTGCAGATAGGAATTTGGTCTGCCAAGATCTGAGTGCTAGTTGTTAGAAGTCTCTCTCTGCTCTCATAGTCAAGAGTCCCAGTGCTTGAGTCCTGCAGTTTCCTGTGATCCTTGTGAAGTGAAACCAGAGTAAGGGCTCCCACAAAGCAGCCCACAATTCTGTAGGAGCCGGACGTCCCTCTGGACTCTCTCTTCCCACTGGACGAACTAGAGGCATGGTGCTGTGGCAGCCTGGGGAAGGGCAGTGGGATCAGAGTGTAGCTGTTCCTCTCACCCTTCTAATGCAATCTGTCTTGGTCTCTGGTGGAGGGGGTTGCTTCAGCCTCACTCCTGTGTTCTAGGATTGTCTCAATGGTGTCTTGTCCTTGAGTAGTTGTTAATTGTTCTTGTAAGAGGGAGTGGTGTCAGGAATGATGTATGTCATCATTTTGGTAACATCATTTTCTCCTGCCTTATTCTTTTCGAAGGTGATATACTATTCCATTGTGTAGATATATGATAATATGTTGAATCTCTTCCCTTACTAACACATATATTAGGAACTTGTTTTGGTGTAGTATAAATATACATTATGGCAGTGAACTTAAGTCTTTGCATGCATATGTAATGGAAAATTCCTGGAAGTGGAAAACAGTAAAGCATTTTCAGATCATTTTTGGTTATTTGGTGATGTAAGGAATCTAAAGAATGCTACTGAATAATAGTTTTTCTTATAGTAATAAAGTTAAATTCTTTTATTTCAAATATTTTATTATAAAGTTAAATATTATAATAAATAAATATAAAATATTCTTAAATTCTTTTATTTTAAAGATTTTATTCCTTAAAAGAATTTAACTTTAGGTGCCTCGTTAATGCAGTAGGTAGTGCGTCAGTCTCATAAAATAATTTAACTTTATTACTATAAGAAAAACTGATTAAGTTGACTTTCCTTGTGATTAATATCACTCAAGAAGATTTTAAAATACATGCATTTTTATGAACACATCTTTAATATGGAAACAGTGATGACTTTTGCTAACTTGTCAAAAATTATTGGCTCAGAATTTAAGACCAAATAAAAAATTATTTATATTTAATTATGCTGTCAACTAATACTACTTCCCAAGGTGTTGGGTTCCTAACGAAACAGAATTTTATGCGTGCACACAGATACTCAACCTAGGTTCAAATTCTGGTTCGCTACTGGGCTAGCTTTATGATCTCCAATACCACTTAGATTATCTGAACTCAAGTTTTCAGTCTGTAAAAGCTTGTAGGTGGTGATAAACAGTGTTAGAGATAAAGTTCATGATGATTCTAGCTCAGTGCCTGGTACTTTTTAAGCACCTATTGTATAACTGAAAAATAAAGTGCACTCAAAGTACAT
Organism: Potos flavus; assembly: GCA_028534135.1. NCBI lineage: Eukaryota > Metazoa > Chordata > Mammalia > Carnivora > Procyonidae > Potos > Potos flavus. The sequence goes on from CM052886.1 coordinate 70,226,350, forward strand.
TATTTAAAACTAAATGCATCACAGAATAGTAGTATTTGAGACTTTGAAAGGACCATAGAAATTGCTTTTGCATTGATTTTCACATGAGCTCAGTGTACTTCAAGGATTCTATTGTTTTCCAAAAATATTTAAAAACTACCAATTTCATCCATTGGTTTTTCAAAGTTTAGCATTTCTTCACAGGCAGCCAGAGAAAGGCTGAACTATTCTGTGTGGTGACTGGTGAGTTAGGCTGCAGAAAGTCAGTCGCCCAGCAATCCGATGCAGCCCTGAAACACGTTCTTGGGGAACTTTCTAGTCCAACTCAAGCATTTAACAATTGAGGAAGCTAGGACAGAGAGATGTTATCTTTCTTCTCCCGGGTCACATAGAATCACACAGGACACTAGAACCACATGTCTGGAACTAGAATTGTAGTCTGCTGTCTCTCATTCTGTTGCTCTTTTGATTCTATTACCATTTAGTAAAATCCTTGTAATTTTATCACATTTCTAAAAGCTGAGTAATATGATATTCTTGTAATAGTACATTTGAGTTTTTTCATAATTTTATGGTAGCATGAATTAAAATATTAAAATTAACTTTGGCTATTTTATCAGTATCTTTCGATAAGATGATGCACACATTGGAAAAGAAACAAATTGTTGGGGCGCCTGGGTGGCTCAGTGGGTTAAAGCCTCTGCCTTCGGCTCAGGTCATGATCTCAGGGTCCTGGGATCGAGCCCCGCATCAGGCTCTCTGCTCAGCAGGGAGCCTGCTTCCCCATTCTCTCTGCCTTCCTCTCTGCCTGCTTGTGATCTCTCTCTCTCTCTCTGTGAAATAAATAAATGTTAAAAAAAAAAAAAACAACCAATAAAAAAAACCTTTTTTTAAAAAAATCTGTCATATCATGCTGATTCTTTATATGCAATTTGTTGAGCAGGAACCACTTCTGAAATCTGTTTTATTTTTGGTACTAGCCATGCTAAATACTGTGGAGTAAAATCTAGTTATAAGTTTGAAGACAAAATTTCAAGAGTGAGCAAAGTCTTGTTGTAAACACTTTAAAACAGCAGAGTTTTCATTAGAGTAATAAGACCAAAGCCCACTGCTTGTAATGCTCAGAGAAAGTATAACTATTAGATTCCAAGTTTGCTTCTCTCTTGTCCTGTTCAAAGCAGATGAAGAAATAATAAGAGATAGATAACTTTCTTAAATGAGCTCCGTCTCCACGTTCTTTTTTTTTTTCGTCTCCACGTTCTAATGAGTTATCCCCCAAAGGATTGAAGAACCTTATGAATGTGATTTCACAGCCTTTGTCAGTATACACTGGGAAGTTAGGAAAACTAGAGAGAGGCAAGAAAAGTGAGAAAAAGGAAGTACCAGTGTTTTTAAAAGTAGGCAGAGGTAAGTGTTAGACACTATTAGTAAACTTAATGCCATTCTCTACCAAATTTTTGAATGTTTTGGAACATATTTCTCACTTAGAACTACGTTTACTCTTTTCCTCATAAGATTGCAAGTACAACAAAGCATACTATACCTATTAGTTTTTCTCTATACAAAGAATAAAGTATATGCTAGTAGATATATCTTCATGTATAGTAGATATAGTATATAGTAGATATGGGAAATCTTTCTTGTTTGTGTTTCAATGGAGAAATGACTGGTCGAAAATGTTAGAAAGCTTTGCAATTAGATTGGCAACTGAACCCAGAGGGTGCAAATAAATAAATAGCTATCAGTTTGGAGAGAACATTTCTAGGTAGGTGCTTTGGGGTGCCATCTTAGGCCCTGGCCTTTTGTCAGCATATTTATCAGTGAATTTGACTGGGCTCCTAAAGTGCAAGAACAAGTCTTATTTCATTTTGTATTTGTAACATTTGATATTCTATCTAGCTAGAATTAATGTTTTTTAAAGGAATGAGTGGATAGATGGATCAGTGAAAGAAAATGGAATTCATGACAGGTTCAGAAATAGGAGGGCAGCTAATTTGATGGGTGACAAGAGTAAGATCTCCCTGGTCTCAAAATCTGGCCCAAAGAAAGCAAGATAAAATTTAATCTGGTTACTGTTGAGTTCTCAGTTTTTTTCCATCTCTTTTATGGGTACCACACGGGGAGACCTGATTTGAAAGTAATTCAAGTTTTAAAAAAAGGATACGGTTTTAGTTGAACCTATGATCATATAGCTGCTTAAAAAGTTAACAGAAGGAAAAAAAAAAGTTAACCAATTATGCTGCTGCCCATGCCCTAGTAATTAATAACAACTAATTTTACCAGCCAGATCACATCTGAAAATAGGCACCAAATTTTAGGTAACAAACTGACATGTAGAGAGCAAGCAGAGAACCAGGGGGTGAAAAAATAGGAATATAAGAAACAATGGAAGAACCATGAAACCATGAATAGATTCAAATTAAGGAAAAATGTAAGGTATTTCAGTATTTAAAGAGCTGTTTTGTTGGAAAAGGAGAAATAGATATGCTCTTGGATGTTCCTGAAGGCAGTACAAAGCTAATGGATATTTCTGGGAGCAGTTTTCTGCTTATTCATAAGGAAGACCTTTGAAATAATTGAAATTGTCCAATGACAGTGAAATCAAACCCTTTGAATTACTGAACTTTCTGCCACCAGAAGTATTTGTACAGAGGCTAAATGATCACCTACTAGCACTGTTGTAAAAAGAAAAAAACCAAAAACTATTACTATAAGTTGGGCTATGGTCCTTATTTACCCAAGTGTCTAAATCTTAAGGATTGAGTTACAATAACTCAGCAGAGATGAAAACAACCGACATTTATAGACCTCTCTAAACAAATGCAATATTGGTATGTAAGTGTATATTGCTTTGTTAATTAATAAGCAGTAAATGGAGGTAAGATTAGTTATCCTTTGGGTTTGCTTACAAAAGTTGCTAAATTATATAAACCTTCATTTCTTTCAGATTCATAATTCTGTGATATTTCCTTTTGGTGAAATATCAGTTAAGTATTTAAATTTTTGTTTAAAGACGTTTTGAAATTGACAGTAAAGGGAAAAAAATACCTGTAGTCTTTCCAGCAAAAGATAACCACTATTTATATTTTTTCAGTTCCATATCTTTAATTTCTAAAAGCACTTTTAATTTTTTTCTTATGAAATATTTTGAATATACAGAAAAGGGAATATTTAAAATAGTCATGAATCTACTTAATATTTTGCTACTTTTACTTTAGATCATATACTTAAAAGGTGTTACTTTAAGGCTTCCCTGTACAGTTTTCTCCAAAACATCCCCTTTTCTGCTTTTCTCTCCTCAGAAGTAATTATTTTTCTGAAGCTGATAGATATATCTCCTTCCTATTTTTTCATTGAGACATATTTTTAGAAATTGTCTTTTTATTTTTATATAAGTAGCACATGTGCATTATAAAAAAGAAAAATAACTAAAAAACATTCTTACACTCAAATATCACCAATTTTAGCATTTTAATGTATACCCTGTATCTTTTCTGTGTGTACATATTATGTATATTAAGAAATTTACTTTCTATTATTAGCTTGTTAGGAATTTTATTTTAAATAATGGATAATTGAATTTTATTAAATGTTCAAATGATTTTCTTTTATTGAAATGATTTTTCTCAGTTAACACAGAAAATTACATTTATATATTGTTATTAAACTACTCTTACTCTTTGCTTTCTTGGTGTAAATGGTACTTAGTTGTGATATATTTTTTATACAGTGCTCTATTCCTTTGGCTAATATTTCAGATTTTTACAATATTCACATATAAGAATGACTTATGATTTATTTTCAGGCTGTCCTTATCCAGTTTTGGAATCAAGATTATAAAAATTCTCAAAGAATGACTAATTCAAATTAGTGTTTTCATTTTCTTTGGATAAGTAGTAGAATCACTGAATCAAAAGGTATTTCTATTTTTAATTTTTTGAGGAACCTACATACTGTTTTCTATAGTGATTATACCAATTTACAATTCCACCAACAGTGTACAAGTATACATCCGTGCCAACACTTGGTATTTCTTGATTTTTTGATTCTAGCCATTCTGACAGGTATAAGATATCTCACTGTGGGTGTTTTTTTTGCATTTCCCTTATGATAAAGGATGTTGAGGATCTTTTCATGGGTCTGTTGACCGTCTGTTTATTTTCTGGAAAAATGTTCGGGTTTTCTGTCCATTTTATTTATTTATTTATTTTTAAAGATTTTATTTATTTATTTGACAGAGAGAGATCATAAGTAGGCAGAGAGGCAGGCAGAGAGAGAGGAGGAAGCAGGCTCCCTGCTGAGCAGAGAGCCCGATAAGGGGCTGGATCCCAGGACCCTGAGATCATGACCTGAGCCGAAGGCAGAGGCTTTAACCCACTAAGCCACCCAGGCGCCCCTCTCTGTGCATTTTAATTAGATTATTTGTTTTTGTGGTGTTGGATTTTATATCTTTATATACTTTGGATATTAACCCCTCATCAGATATATTACTTGCTAATATCTTCTCCCGTTTACTAGGTAACCCTTTCATTTTGTTCCTTTCCTTCTCTGTGTAAAAGTTTTTTATTTCAGTATAGTAAAAATAGTTTATTTTTGCTTTTGTTTCCTTTGCCTGAGAGACATCTAGAAAAATGTTGCAACAGCCAATGTGAAAGAGATTACTACCTATGTTATCTTCTAGGAGTTTTATGGTTTCAAGTCTCACATTTAGGTCTTTAATCCATTATGAGTTTATTTTTGTGTATGGTATAAGAAAATGGTCCAGTTTTCTCAGCACTATTTATTGACAGACTGTCTTTTCCCCATTCTACACTCTTGCCTCCTTTATTGTAGGTTAATTGGCCATGTAAGCATGTTTATTTCTAGGCTCTATCCTGTTCCATTGATCCATGTGTCTACTTTTGTGCTAGTACCATACTGATTTGATTACTACATTTTTCTTACCAATCCACATGCCTTTATTTCATTATGTTTGATACCTGTGGCTAGGACTTCTAGTGCTATGTTGAATAAAAGTGGTGAGAGTGGACTTGTTTTGTTCCTGTTTTTAGAGGAAAAGCTCTCAGTTTTTTCACCATTGAGTATGATGTTAGCTGTGGGTTTATATGGTCTTTATTATGTTGAGGTATATTCCCTCTAAACTCATTTTTTAGAGATTTTTTTATCATAAATGGATTTTGAATTTTATCAAATGTTTTTTCTACATATTGAGATGATCATTTGATTTTTATCCTTGGTTTTGTTGATGTGGTGTATCACATTGATTTGCAAATATTGAACCACCTTTGCAATACTGGAATAAACTTGTTTGTGGTGAATCATCCTTCTAATGTAATAAGTTAGGTTTGCTAATATTTTATTGGGTATTACTGAGGATTCATTGATGTATTTGGAAGCTTTCTCTCCCAAGAAAAAGAGAAAGGACCTAAATAAATAAATCCAGAAGTGGCAGAGAAAACAAATGATACCACAGAGATACAAAGGATTATGAGAGGCTACTGTGAAAAATTATATGCCAACAAATTGGACAACTTAGAAGAAATGGATACATTCCTAGAAACATACAATCTTCTAAAACTCAATCAGGAAGAAATAGAAAACTTGAATAGACTGATTACTAGTAACAAAATTGAATCAGTAATTTAAAAAACTCTGAACAAACAAAAGTCCACAGCCAGATGAATTCACAGGTTAATTCTACCAGACATTTAAAGAAGAGTTAATACCTATTTTCCTCAAACTTCAAAAAAATAGAAGAGAAAGGAAAGCTTCAGATACATTCTACAAGATCATATTACCTTGATACCAAAACCAGACAGAGGCACTACAAAAAAAGAAAATCATAGGCCAGTAAAGTCCCTTATGAACATAGATACAAAAAAAATTCTCAAAAAAATATTAGCAAACTGTATTCAATATGTTTTTAAAAATTATTCACCATGATCAAGTGGGATTTATTCCAGGATATCAGGGCGGTCCAATATTTAAAAATCAGCATGTGATACACAGCATTAATAAAGTGATGGGTAAAAATCATACAATCAGCTCTATAGCTGAGAAAAAGCATTTGACAAAATTCAACATCCATTCATGATAAAACCTCTCAACAAAGTAGGTGTAGAGGGAACATAACTCAACATAATAAAGGCCATATGTGACAAACTTAGACTAACATCATACTTGGAGGAAAAACAGAGCTTTAAGATTAGTAACAAGACAAGGACATCTTGTTCTTGCCACTTTTATATAACATAGTCCTAGAAGACCTAGGCATAGCAATCAAAGAGGAAATAAAAGTCATTCAAATTGGTAAGAAAAATGTTAAACTTGACACTGTTTGCAGATGACTTGATATCCTATGTAGGAAACACTATAGACTCCACCAAAAACTATTAGAAGTATTAAACGAATTCAGTAAAGTTACAGGATACAAAATTAATAGCGGAAGTCAATTTGTTTCTATACACTAATAACAAAGTAGCAGAAAGTGAAATTAAGAAAACAATTCCATTTACAAATGTACATGGAAAAAAAGAGGGGGCAAAGGATAAAACAGACTCTTAACTATAGAAAACAAACTGAGGATTGCTGAGGGGGCCGGTTTGGGGGGGATGGGTTAAATAAGTGATGGGGCTAAGGAGGGCAGAAAAGATCCATAAAGACAGATCAAACTGATGGTTGCCAGAGGGGAGAGTGGTGGTGAGATGGGCAAAATGAATGAACTGGAATAAGAGAGACAGGCTTCCAGTTATGGAATGAATAAGTCATGGGAATAAAAGGCACAGCATAGGGAATATAGTCAATGGTATTGTAATAGCATTGTATGGTGAGATGTTAGTTATAGTTGTGGTGAGCACAGCATAAGGTATGGAGTTGTGGAATCGCGATGTTGTACAGTGGAAACTGACATTGTGTGTCAACTACAGTAAAAAATTAAAACTTAAAAAAATGCCACCTTATAGAAAATATTTTTTCATATATACTCTCCTCCACCTCTCTGTATTATTTCGAAGTAGATCTTGAATATACTATTGTTTTATTCATAAATATTTCACCTTGTATCTCTCTAAAATATAAAGACTTTAAAAACACAATGCCATTAAGTGATACGAAGAATAACATCTAAAAAATTAACAACTTCTTAATATTTTCAAATATCTAGTTAACGGTCATGTTCCCAATTGTTCTTTGAGCTATTTAAAGACCTTAAGCCATCCCTAGGGTCAGAAGGGTCTACATATGTAACAGTACTGAGAAAATCAGGGGCCTTCAAATGAAATGCATATGAGAAAAAATTATACAATTAAAAAAGCTGATGGGCTAGAAAGAAAAGGTATGGTGACAGAGTGACAGGGAGGTGTGTGCTTACCGCTTAATGCTTTGGCTGTGCCCATTTCCCACTAGGGAATCCTTGAGTTGGGAGATGTTTTCCAGAGATTCATCGATTATCTCTTGTCAGACTCCTGGGCATACAGCGGGAAATGGTATTCCTTCAGTTCTCTTTGCCTCCTTCCCTTTCCTTTTCCTCCCCTTAGTCACTGCGGTCTCTCCTCAGAGAGAGTGAGACCCTCCAACTGCCACACATGTGGTCAGGCAGGTCCCCACTTAACACCTTTACCCTCCACCTCCTCTGCCAGGAAGGTCGTAGGGGCCTGCCACCACCCCTGCCACCTATACCACCACCCCTGCCACCTATACCACCACCCCTGCCACCTATACCACCACCCCTGCCACCTATACCACCACCCCTGGCTCCACAGCTTCTGCGGATGTCCAGTCCACCCACTTTCAGGTGCAGAGATGGATGGTTCTCTCAGATGTCCTGGTGTGCTGTGCAGAAGTGCTTTTGGTTAGTTATGGATGTTTTATGGATCTGATTAGTTGTAAATTGAAAGGTGGAGAAAAAAGAATGACTCATGCCACCGTGATGTTGATGTCAGCTAAAAGAAAACATTTTAACCTAAATTTTTTCACAAACTTTATGGAAAACATTTGAATACTGTGGACATGACTATTATTTTCATCTAGAAATTTTTACAAAGTAATCTCTGCACTTTGAATAGTGCTGCATAGTTTTATGCAGCTATCTTGGTATATATTTGCCTGAACTATGATTCCCAAAAGCCAGTGTTTCTCATTACATCCTTTGGCTGAATTTGCAACCAACTTAAGTGACTGTTCATATATGCTTCAGGCAAATGCTTAAGAATTTACAAATCATTGTGAAAAGCAAAATAAGGAATAGTAGGCTAAGTACCTTACTAAATTGTTGGTAAATCTGTTTTCCAGTTTATGTTCATGAACACAAAGCTCAGCCAGATTTCTAGGTCTTGTATGGTACTACTAAAAACGTTATTTCAATGCTAAGTGCAGTGTTTTACTCTTCAGTTATTTTCAAGTTCTATTTTTTATATGTTTATATACACATCATAGGAACTATCCAAAAACCTTGAGCTGAGTACTAACAGTTTCCAACGACAGTTGCTTGCTGAAAGGAAAAGGGCATATGAGGCTCATGATGAAAATAAAGTCCTTCAAAAGGAGCTACAACAACTGTATCACAAATTAAAAGTATGTATGTATTTATTTAATAGATAATATATATGTATATATGTAAACTATATTAAACAGCATTTTTAAACATTCATATTTGTAAGTTGGAACAATGTAATTTACAAAATTCTATTCTCTTTGGTACTTTTAAAGAAAAGTTTGTTAACATAATCACTGTGACAAATGCCAAAAGTGAAACATTGAATCCTAATAGAATTGATATAACTGAAATAAGTTATGAAATTTTGGAAGGAATTATGGGAACTAGCGTTTTTTTCTGTTGCATGGTTGAATAATCCAGTGTTCTTCCTCAGATAACCCTAGGATTATTTTAAAAGTTGTTTCAAATAATGCCCTTCATTTTCAGTGTTGAGAGGAAGCAGTTACGTTATTTAATTTTGTTAAAGGTGTTCTTAATTCTATCCAGAGGTCATTGATGGGTGGAAATTTTGTGCAAAATTGAATGTTCATGCATTATCTTACATAGAATTTTCATTTTGTTTATCATTTTGAGGCTATGGTTCTTTCTGAGAATTTGATTAAGAACACTGTGTTTTTAAAAAGTCTAATTTTTAATGTGTCATTAACTCAAAAGCCATGTTTGAAAGATGCTAATGAAATTATTTTGGTTGCCAAGGTTGGAAGACAGTTTAAGGTACAACTAGCTCTATTAGGTAGGAGTGGGTAGAAAATGAATTTTGCCTTATTTACTCTAATTTTTTGATTGCCAGTACATATTACACTTTTTAGGGAGAATCACTGCCCTAACCTAGATGTCCTAGAGATATTCCTTTCTATAGTTCAGTAGTTAAGAAGGAAAACTGAACTAGGTATAATATATTCCAATTTGGGAAAATATGAGTTGACAAGGTGAGAATTTTTGTTTTATCGTAAAGTGCTACTTTACATCCTTAATTGTATTGTTTTGTTTTGTTTTGTTTTGTTTTGTTTTTAAAGGAAAAGGAGAGAGAACTGGATATAAAAAACATATATTCTAATCGTCTGCCAAAGTCTTCTCCAAAGAAAGAAAAAGAACTTAGATCACAAAAAAATGGTATAGTAGCTATTATTATTGAAAAACATTGTAGCTGTCACTTATTAATAATAAAATCAAATAATTCTAAAGTAGAAGGAAGGGGAAAGAACTTCATTGAAGTAAATTTAAATTTCCTTATAGTTAATTTTCAGAAATCCTCTCAACTTTCTCAGTTTTTCCTAAGGTTTAAATTTTTTCTTATAATTTATTTTTGAAACTTATATGAAAATAAGTAAGAAGACTCCAGACTGGTGCTTGATTATATTTTAATGAACCTTTATTTATGTATCACTTAGCTTTAACAGTTACATATTTTACTAATCTTATTGCATCTATTTTTTTCTACTTCTAGAGTATTTTTTTTAGAGTATTTTAAAGTTAATCCCAGCTGTCATTTCATTTTACTCATAAATTTTTTTAAACAAAAGTATAAATTTTTCTCTTCCGAATTTTTGTAAAAGCTTAATAGGGATTACCTGTCTAAATTGTCCTCGAATTACATAATTGCCAGTAAATCCTAGAAATAAAAATGGTAATAGTGAGTAGTCATAGAGCTGAGCAAAACATGCATTATCTCATGTAGATAAATTTATGCATTTATTTATGTAGTTAAATTCCATATGTCTTAGCACTGTTCAATATAATTAGAAAAATTCTTCTGTACTTTTCATGGTAGCTGCATGCCAGAGTGATTTTACAGACCAGTGTACAAAAGGAGTACAAACCAGTGAAGACTTCGAGCTGGAAGAATTTCCTGTAACACCACAAACAGTTATGTGTTACGAAAACAAATGGGAAGAACCTGAACGTCTTACTTTGGTGAGTTTAGCAACATGATTAGGTACTAAACTCTAGGTTTGAAGTTATTCTTAAAAACACAACAATGAAGCTAGTACTATATCTGTGTAAATATGCAAGCAAGTAGCCTTCTAAAGAGTATTTTATTAAATTCCTTTGGATTGATTCTTAGTTTTCATTGCATCTTCCAGATATGTCAAGAAGTATATGTACCTTCTGGGTTGGAGATAGAAGTTTTTCTTTTTCGAGAGAGAGAGAGCGGTGGGAGAGGGAGAGAGAGAGAGAATCTTAATCAGGCTCCATGCTCAGTGCAGAGCCTGAAGCAGGGCTCCATCTCACAATCCTGAGATCATGACCTGTGCTAAAATCAAGAATCAGATGCTGAACCAACTGAAGCCACCCAGGTGCCCCAGAGATAGAGGTTTCTTACCTTTTATGTACCCAGATAATCTCTAAAAACCCTCCTTGCTTTTACATGTAATAGCAAATTTTACTAGTTTTCAAATAATTTTTTAGGATTTGTCTACATATTTTTTGGCCTCGTATTATGTGACAATTTTACAGATTAGCTGAATGTTGAGCAAAGTATTGCAGTGGACTCTGACTTTAGACCATTCAAATTAGAGTGAAATTCAGGGGAGTGTGTGTTTGGGCCTTCATTTAAAAGGACTTATAAACACAACACCAGAATGTTCTTTTCTCTAAGAAGGTTCTATATTTTAGATTCCAAAGAAAACAATATACCAGGGATCCAGCATATTTCATATATTTCTGGGTTTTTGTGCCTTACAGTTTTCCCAGTGATCCTGAGATTTTTCCTTGTGGTATAAAACAGAAAGGATGGATTTGGTTCCTGGGTAGCTGTACCTGCTAAGTGTCTTTCTTCCTATATTTTCACTATCATTGAAACTAAATCATGTTGTCTTTTTGAAAAGGGTAAAGTGTGGAATAGCAAAGTCATTAACTTTAAAAGGACTAAAAAAATGGTCTTCGTAAGATTCAGCATGAGGAGCAGCAACCTGATACAGTGAAAAGAGTATATAGCCTTGGAGTTAGCACTGCCTTTTTAATTAAATTCTCGTTCTAACATTTTAGTTGTGTGACTTCCTGGAGCCTCAGTTTCTTAATCTATAAAACAAGGATGGTTTACCCATCAGGTTGTGGTAATAACTCAAAGTTTATAAAGCTCTTCAGACTGTGCCACTCTGAAGGGTCTCCGCAAAAGGGAGCATTGTTCAAGTGCAAACTAATTTGCTATTGGAAAGAGATCCAGAATACAGTGGCTCAAGAAAGATACAAGTTTTCTTTCTTTTCTAATAGATCAAAGGTCAGTGAGTAGTCCATTATAGGTAGACAGCTTTGTTCCTTGGTAATCAATCATCTTCTTATTGTTCTTACATCTTAAAGAGTGTAGTCTTCCTCTGTGTGGTTGGCACTGGCTCACCACCTTTGTGAGAAGGAGAAACAAGGAAGTGGAGGGCAAGCAGCTTTTATTTTTATAAATGTGATCATAAGTTGCATACATACTTTCACTCAAATCTCTTTGGTCCTATTTAACTGCAAGCGAGACTAGCAAATGTAGTCTCCAGTTGAACAGCCTCCTACCCTGCTAAAACTCAAGGGATTCTATAACTAAAAGGAAGAAGAGGAAAATTGATACTAGGGGACAGTACTCTGCTGTACTAATAATAGGTATTTTACTTTTATTCATAAAAATTACACACACACGAAACGGACCATAAAAAACAAATAATTTTAAGTTTACAATTTTGTTTGATTTAAATATTATAAAATTTACCGGAGGCTTTGGACACAGTAAGTATAAACTCGAAAGATTCAATGCAGTTGTTACTGCCTGTATTATAGTTCACCAGCACCTTCTAACGTGGCCTCCATAATTGGCTAATAACCTTTCCTGGGTAACTGAATTTATCAGATTTTGTTGTGGAACGTACAAAGCAAGGATACTTCTGAAACATGTCTCTTCAGAATTTTATGTAGGTTATTGGCTTTAATTCCATGATATTGGTTCTGATATATGTTATACTTTTAAAAAAAAATAATCTTGTGTGGTTCTAAAGCATCTTTCAAAGGGTGGTAACTTGACTTACTGCTTTATTAAATTAAAATTTGCTTTAATTTCTAACTTAGTTGGTGTCATATTTAATGCGAGATGACTCTATGATATTTAAATAGCTTTTTCCCCTTTTGACATACGAACTTGCATTTAAAAAAAAAAAAAAAATGTAATAGGACCTGGAACTGCAAGAGAGAGGTGAACATGAAGAAGCAGGGATTCTAAACCCAACTGTGAAAACAGAAGAAAAATTTGTTCAAGATCAAGGACTCCGTGTTGTAAATCAGGAGGTTGAGAAGCTGGAGGATGGTAAGAGAATTTGTTTAATCAAGTGATGAATCAGCATCCTTTGAGAAAGAAAGGGTTAGCATCCCCTGATATTTTCCAGCTGAACAGTAAATTGGTTATACAGAATAAAAAAAGGTTGATACAGTGGTAGGGGATGGTCTATTAGGAATCACAAACATTTGAATAAAGTTACTAAGAAAAGAAAAACATAACTGTTAAGTTGCTGTTTGGAGTTAGGGAATAAGGACAAGTTACCTTCAGAAAATTCAGATGAAGTAGAATTCACATAAAAGGGGAAATTTTTGTGTGTATGTTAATTAAAGCTGGATGAAGAGATAACTGAAAGACAATGCACTCTATTGGCTTGACCTTGAGACTCTAGTCTGAAGCCCATACATTAAAATCAATGAACTGTGAAGTCCTGAATATATTCCTATACATTTTCTTTCATTTTGGTGTGAAAGTTTAATAAACCAACGCACATAGTTTCAGATACTGAAAATGAAGTTCAGGAATAAATTCATTTCCATCTGGATAAAAAGTCTTAAAGGTATGGGCAAGAGGGATCCCTGACTCTAATCCTCTGCACATATTTCATTAGTTTTATAGAAGCTTCTTGCAGAGAAATCCTTTTTTTTCCCTTAAATTATGACCTAATTGTTGCTTAAATTAGTGAATGTATATTTGTGTGTGTGTACTTAAAACAGTTGAAATAGAAGATTTATTTATACTATTGGCTAAGGCACAAAGGGAGATGCTTTCACAGTATTAAAACATAGAATAGAAAGGTATTATGGTCAGTTGTGTTTAAGAAGACTGGCCCCTTCTTTTCATCTTTATTAATTTTTTTTCCCTGGAGTTTGTATGAAATAATGATCTCAAACATCAGTGAGAATGTATGCCATTTACTAAAGTTCCTAAGAGTAAATTGTATATCTCATGCCCATACCTTAAAATACTTGCATGTGTATTTTTCCAAAATAAGGACATTTTCTTACATCATTCCAGTATAGTTTTCAACTTCAGAAAATTTAGCTTTGATACAACACATTTCTCTAATCTGCTGTCCATATCACAGTTTTATTAGTTGACATAGTATTGTCCTTTATAGCATTTTCTTCTCTCCAGAATGTGATCATGAATTGCATTTATTTCTCCTGTCTCTTTAGTCTTCTCTAAATATTTTGTGAGGTCAACATTTTTGAGGAATAAAGACCTATTTTTTAAAAATAGAATGTTCCTCATTTGAGGTTTATCTGAAGTGTTCTCTTAATTAGATTCAACTTAATATATTTTCAGTCAGAATACCAAATAAGTGATGTCGTATCTTTCTCAGGGTATGACACGCAGAGGTTCAATTTAAGTTTAAAATAAACTCCATCCATCACTCTCCAGTCAGTATACAGCATTATATTAAGTATAAAAAATAGAACCTTCTTCCTTACCTCTACGCTGAAGCACAAAATTTCTTCTATAAATGAATTTTAAATGCAATACACATGAAGTATATACTTTCTGAATTCCAGAATATCAAGTGTAGCAATGAAATTTATGTTCATTCTCACTGTACTGATAACTAAATTAAATAGACTGTTTTGTAAAAGATGAGAATTGAGTTTTCCTACTTAAAAATACTGCTGTAAAATCCCATTTTTTAAAATTTGATTTCATACAGAGTGGGAAAGAGAAGAAGAACTTGCCAAAAAGCAAAAAGACAAGATATCTTTGTTGGAGAGAGAAGGAAAGCCCACACTGGAAACTGGAAGATACCAAATGGAAATGTACCAAATTCAAAATATTGATAAATTAGAGGAAGAGGAAGAAGAAAGGCTAAAGAGAGAAATGCTCCTTGCTAAACTAAATGAAATCAATAGAGAACTCCAAGATTCTCGGAATATAAAATGCCCTCGTCTACCATTGTTACCTGATTCGGAATTAAAACCGCATTCCCCAGAGAGAAGCCCCAAAACATACATGTTCTCAGAATCCTCAGAGAGAGTATTTAATGGGCATCATCTGCAAGACATCAGCCTTTTCGCTACAAGAGGAGATGGTCAGAATCCAGGAAATACTAGAAGCCCAGCCTCCCCAAATGACCTTACATTTGGCAGCTATGTGCCTTCGTTTGCAAAAACATCAGGGAAGTCAAATCCATTTAGCCAAAAGAGTGGCCTTTTGGATGTCCAAAGAAACAGTATAGAGAAACTTAGTAAAGACAGCGTAGATTTAATTACAAGAAGAGAGAAAAAAGCTAATCTGATGGAACAGCTATTTGGTGCCAGTGGCAGCAGCACCATTTCCTCTAAAAGCAGTGACCCAAATTCTCTGGCTGCCAGCAAAGGAGACTTTGACCCTCTAAATTTTCTCCCAGGGGATAAGAGCAGCAGGGATAGAGAACATGATGAAGATGACGACTTTTTCCTCAGCGAAGGAAGAAGTTTTAATCCCAGTAGACACCGATTAAAACATGCAAACAGTAAACCAGCAGTAAAAGCAGTGGAATCTGTAGAAGATGAAATTGAAGAAGTAGCCCTGAGATGACTGACTGCAGTATACGGTTTTCCAATTGTAAATATTAAAATATTTTAATACGATATTTATTATAAACCTTTAGAATTTTTAATATTAAAAAGTCCTTATTAAGGAATGATTTTTAATAGACAAATACAGTGTAAATGAAAAGAATCACACCATAGAGCTAGTTTGCTGAGAATGAAGGAGACTCTTTTTGAATGAAACCAAAACTAGAGCTATATCTTACTTAGTTTGGGCTTTTTATTTACAAATAGGTTTTACCTCTTAATCAGCTCTGTAGGAAGTTTTACTCCATTGGAGTTCATATTTATTTCCTATTTTTATCGCTATTTATTTATTTGCTTATTTTTGGTCATGTCCTCACTGAGCTAAATACAGTCTTGTCGAGTGGAAATTAAAAGTGGAAGGCTCTGGGTTGGGAAGCATAGCTCCCAGATGGTGGAGCCCTGGTGCTACTTAGGAGCCCTGTCCTATGTGGACAGGACAGGGGTCCCTTTCTTATATAGCATAGTTGAGCTACTCGTAAGTGGAAGCAGTGACAACAACATAGGGATTTCCCACTTAAGAGATGCATTAAATCACTTAACGACAACTGTGCTAACATATTAGGTTGAATTCGGAAGACATTTGTCTGTTTGCATGGATAGGGGAATATCATGGCTCCTGGAGGCTTGGGTACAGTGTAATCAGTACTTCTTTTCTTCCTTCTCTTACACTCTGCATCTCAGTGACTAGGTATGAGATTTCATACCCAAACACAGGAAATTAAATTTCATCCTAATATAGAAAGATTTTTCAGCTCAATTATGTTTCCAAAGTAACCCAACTTGGAAATTTTAATATATATTTTTAAGGTTTAACTTACTGTCAAAAGCAATGATAATGATATTATAATACTGTTGGGCTTATAGGACTAATTTTAAAGCAACCTTTGGTTAAAAATGTTTTAGAGATTGGGCTTCTGCCTTGCTGAGTAGGGCGGATATTTTTCTGTTGAAATATATGCGTTGGTCTTCTGTTTGTAGCTTACTTCAGCCACAAAGGAGTTGATGACCTTGGATTATGTTGGGTATGATTGATCTTTAAGAAGTGGTAATATACCACCAACTGAGGAGAAACACTGTTAAAATGAAGAGTGGTGGAAACTGTCAGGGAAAGCATAAAAAAATACAGGTTGACACTTACTCTAAAGTTAGTTTCCCCCCCTTCCCAGAATTTAGTATGTATTACTAATAGTATGATTTCTGATGCCAAGCATATATAATGATGAGGCAACTGAGTTACTGTTTTATCTTGAGTTCTTATGAATGTTTATTATTGAATATAATTTCATAACTATTTGGCAAGACTTACCTGGATAGGTCTCTAATGAAAAGATACGCTGTCTGTCATCTTCTAAATTGTGTTACTGTCATTTATCAGGAACTGAATCTCCCAAAAGTGCTAAAGTACATTAAAAAATTGTTTTAGCAAGGAGATTTTTATGTCTGATATAAATAAGCTTTTAGTATGTTGCAAATCATTCTAATATATGTAAGCCACAATATTGTAATGCAGTTCTTGATAAAATATTATGTAATGTTAATTTTGTTCATAGCTGCTAATTTTTCTGCCAAAAGTATTCTAATTTTTAGATTGTTCTAAGAGGCTTTTTAAAAGGCTTTTAGTAAAAGTTTTATATTCAGGTCATTTAATTAGTCTCTTGCTTTTTTTCTATGTAATGTTTTTTAGTCTCTTTCACCAGATATAATAAGACAGAATTATTAAAATTAAGTTATAGACTTAGAAGCATTATGGTGTTGGCATTAAAATTGATATTAAAATGTACAGAACAGGTTTTTCTTTATGAACAAACCTCAGAGAGTAAATCATTTTTTTTTCTAAATGTCAAGTTAAATTTGTTATTTGTACTCAGAACTCTTAACTAATAAAAACTAAAAACATACTATGGCTCTTTGTTTGAATGATACCTTAGGTCATTTAGGAAATTCATGGTAGAAAGAGGACCTGCATAGTTTATTTTTATTATTCTTTTTTTTCCTGTCCAGTATTTTTAATTGAAGTAGATGAATTTGCCCTAAATCAGGTTAGACAGTATGCTAGTCTTATCAGATAATTATAGTTTTAATTAATCCTTTCACCCTTAATAGCTATCCTAATGGCATATATTGCTCATAATATAAAAAAGGTGGGGGTAAGGAGGATTAAATTGAATCATAAAATAAACTTATTTCATGGCTGACTCACTGTTTTTCTGATCCTCCTCTCCATCTCCTTTCAGACATACTCACCTTCTGGTAACCCTGATTGGGTGTTAGTTGGATACAGCATGCAGATCTGCCTGATGAAAAGGGGAAGGGAAATGTGTGTTACAGTGACAATGTGGCGCTTTTAGGATTAAAAAAGGAACTGTAAATTGTCAAGAAAAGATCTGCCTTTAAAGCTTTTTTCCTTTAATGCCCCTTTCAGATTAAAGTCGCCTTTTATATCATTTGAAAGTGCTCTCTTTTTAGTAAAGAGCATATAGTCATTCATTAACTGGGTGCCCTGCATGTAGTAGGTGCTGGGAGAGTAAGATAGACCCTGCCCTTGCCCTCTCAGTGAATGCAGAGCGCAGGAGGCCAGACTGCACACATTTCCATCGCTGCCCTCCCACCCACTCTCTCGCTGTCCTTGGGTTTGCTCAGCTGTTACTGCTCTTGTTTAATACTTTTTAAGGTAGTTATGAGGGGTGAGTGAAATACTTAAGTTAATGCTTGGCAGGATGCCTGGCACATTATAAGTAAGTGCTCAGTAAACATTAGCTGTTCTTATAGCTGATTGAGGTTCTTTTAGAGTATAACTGAAAATAGAGCATAGGTATGTACATATATTGACACTACACTTTGCACAAGATAACAGGCAAAAAAAACCCCAAAACCCTCCAAATTATCATAAAACATCATACTAAATATATTGTGCCCCTCAGTCTGCACTTAGAATTTTCCTTGCTTTATTCAGCATCAACTGTGCAGTAAGCCTCACAGCAAAAATGCAATACAGAAAACACAGGACTTTATGATTGCATACGGTGAAAATTTGTACCCCAGCTCTCCCACAATGTGTGTATCCTTGGATAAGCTACAAAACCTCTCTGCACCTCCTTTTCTTCCTCTATAAGATGGGGCTAATGATAGGACCTACCTCATGGTGACTGCATATGTTAAATGAGTTGATATGTGACAAACAGAAAAGTAAAGGCTCAGATTATTGCTATTGTTGTTTAGGAAAGGTAATGGGGAAACAGAGAAGAGAAGTGATATTTGTTGAATGCCAGGCATGGCAGTTGGCATTTTTATGCATGTGCTTTAGCTTCTCATAAAATTTTTTCTCAAGTAGATTCTGTTACTCCCATCTTACAGACTGTAATCTGAAAGTAATGGATACTAGGTAATAAAATACATTCAGTAGTCTCAATTTAAGAAGTCCAAAGAAATAAGATATTTTAGAAAATAATTTTGTGTTAGTACTCTTTAAGTGGTAAGTGACAGAAACCCAAATCAAACTAGCTTAAACAAAACAAGGAAATTATTTTTGGCTTGAATATGGAAAGCTCAGGAAAGTGCGGTTTGATATGGAGGTTCAAATAATAGTGTTTATTCTGCCTACCTTTTAGCTTGGCTCCCTTTAGCTGGGCACCCACTTCAAAAAGAAAATCTTTCCTATAGCTCTGGCAAAAGTCTGGTTGGCTAGTTTATGTTATATGCCTACCTACAGGACTGGTGGCATTGTGTAGAAGGATGAAACTGCTATCCCTCTTCATGGAATGATCACAACTTCTATGGATAGGGGATGCATTTTTCCCTGATGAAATTTTAGACACAAAAAATCCATTTAATTTATAGTTATTGTGGGTTTGGTTCTAGACCACCACAATGAGGCGAGTCAAATTATTTTTTTGGTTTTCCAGTGCATATAAAACTTAGGTTTACACTATAGTCTATTAAATGTGCAACGGCATTATGCCTAAAAGCAACATACGTACCTTAATTTAAAAGTATTGCTAAGGGGTGCCTGGGTGGCTCGGTCAGTTAAGCATCTGCCTTCAGCTCAGGTCATGATCCCAGGGTCCTAGGATTGAGTCCCACATCAGTCTTGCTGCTCAGCAGGGAGCCTGCTTCTCCTTTCCCTCTGCTTGCTGGCTCTCTCTGTCAAATAAATATTTTAAAAAATAATAAAAATACTGCTAAAAATGTGCTTACCATCATCTGAGCTTTCAGCAAGTTGTAATTTTTTTTGCTGGTGGAGGTCTTGCCTCAATGTTAATTGCTGCTGACTGATCAGGATGATCGTTGCTGAAGGTGGGGGTGACTATAGCAATATCTTACGATCACAATGAAGTTTGCGAAATTAACTCTTCCTTTCATGGTTTCTCTGTAGAATGCAATGCTGTTTGACAGCATTTTACATGCAGTAGAACTTCTTTCAAAATTAGAGGCAATCCTTTCAAACCCTGCCTTTATCAAGTAAGTTTATGTGATCTTCTAAATCCTTCGTTGTCATTTCAGCAGTCTTCACACCATCTTCAGGAGTATATTTCCATCCCAAGAAAACACTCTCTTTGCTTATCCATAAGCAGCAGCTCCTCATCCATTCAGGTTCGATCACAAGATCGCAGTAGTGCAGTCACATCTTCAGGCTCCACTCCCAGTTCTCTTGCTATTTCCACCACATCTTCACTTACTTCCTCCACTGAAGTCTTAAATGTGTCCAAGTCATCCGTGGGGGCTGGAATCAGCATCTTCCAAACTCCTATTCATGCTGATATTTTGAATTCTTCCCATGAATCACAAATGCTTTTAATGGCATCTAGAATGGTCAATCTTTTCCAGAAGGTTTTCAACTTGCTTTGCCCAGATCCATCAGAGGAATCATTACCTATGGCAGCTACAACCTTACAAAATGTCTTTCTTAAATAAGATTTGAGTGTCAAAATGACTCCTTGATCCATGGCTACAGAATGGATGCTGTGTTAGCAGGCATGAAAACAACATGAATCTCACTGTACATCAGCAGAGTTCCTGGGTGACCTGATATGTTGTCAATGAGCAGTAATAATTTGAAAGGAATCTTTTTTCTGAGCAGTAGGTCTCAACAGTAGGCTTAAAATATTCAGTAAATGATGTAAGCAGATGTGCTGTCATCCAGGCTTTGTTGTTCCATTTACAGAGCACAGACAGAGTAGATTTAGCATATTCGTAAGGACTCTAGGATTACCATTAATCTAGAATTACCATTTCAGAATGGTAAATGAGCATTGGTTTCAACATCAAGTCACCAGTTTCACTGGCCCCTAACGAAGAGAGTTGGCCTGTCCTTTGAAGCTTTGAGAACAGACACATCTTAATAGCTGAGTTTCTAGATGGCGTTTTCCAAGGTAATGCGGTTTCATTTGCATTGAAAATCTGTTTACTATGGCCTCCATTAATGATCTTAGCCAGATCTCTTGGATAACACTAGCTTCTACATCAGCATTTGCTGCTTCACCTTGCATTTTTATGTTATAGAGATGGCTTCTGTCCTTAAACTTCATGAACCAATATCTCCTAGCTTCAGACGTTTCTTCTGTAGCTTTATCACCTCTCCCAGCCTTCATAGAACTGAAGAGAGTTAGGGCCTTGCTTTGGATTAGGCATTGGCTGAAGGGAATGTGATGGCTGGTTTGATCTTCTATCCAGACCACTAAAACTTCTTCCCAATATCAGCAGTAAGGCTGTTTCACTTTCTTATTCATGTGTTCAGTGCAGTCGAATTTTTAATTTCCTTCAAGAACTTTTCCTTCGCATTCACAGCTTGGCTCTTTGGCACAAGAAGCCTAGCTTTTGCTCTGTCAGTTTTCAACATGCTTTTCTCATTAAGCATAATCATTTCTAGCTTTTGATTCAAAGTGAGAGACAGGTTTCCTTTTACTTGAACACTTAGAGGCTATTGTAGGATTATTAATTGGCCTAATTTCAATTTTGTTGTGTCTTAAGCAATAAGAATGCCCAAAGGGAGGGACAAAGACAGGGAATGACCAGTGAGTGGAAAAGTTAGAACACACAACAGTTACTGATTAAGTTTGTCATCTTATATGGGAACAGTTTGTGTCCCAAAACAATTACAATAGTAACATCAAAGATCACTGATTAGATATTTTTGTATGGTTCCACATGGTAGCTACACTTGCTGGGAGCACAGCATACCGTATAGACTTGTTTAATCACCATGTTGTAGACCTGAAATTTATGTAACATTGTGTCAGCTATACTTTGATTAAAAAAAAAAAAATCACTGATTAAAGATCACCATACAAATAAAATTAAAAAGGTTAAAATATTAACAAGAATCATTAAAATGTGACACAGAAATGAAGCAAATACTGTTGGAAAAATGACACAAACTTGTTCAATGCAGGGTTGCAACAAACCTTCAAATTATAAAAAAAAAAGCAATTAAAAAAATGTAGTATTTGTGAAGTACAACAAAGTGAAGCATAATAAAATGAGGTATGCCTGTATTTTCCAATTGAAAATATTTAAATTAATGGCTCTTAGGGGAAAACACTGAAAGGCTCTTAATGGAACAGGCATTAGTTACTCAAAACACCTTATTCCTAGGAGCAAGCTATTTTTGTGATATGATTACACCATGGGGTTGCACTATGAAGTTCACTTTGTTATTGAGGGGTGAGCTGTTCCATCATTATGTAAGATAAGTACGCAAGACATTTAAACTACACTTTGGAATTCACGGAAATTTCCAGATAAATGTTTTTAATACTAAATGTTACATTTGTGAAATATATTCATATATAAATGAATGTTCTAACTCAATCTAGAAT
Source organism: Potos flavus (assembly GCA_028534135.1). Classification (NCBI taxonomy): domain Eukaryota; kingdom Metazoa; phylum Chordata; class Mammalia; order Carnivora; family Procyonidae; genus Potos; species Potos flavus. Next base: position 70,248,478 of record CM052886.1, read on the forward strand.
AAAAAAAAAAATTAGAAATGGGTAGCCAAGATACGGTAGAAAGAATACTGGCTTTTCAGTCAGGAATTGGGTTGGAGTTTACCACTTACTAATCACAACTTCGGTCAAATAATTTAGTTTTTCTTAAGCTTCCTCAGATGTGAAATGGGGCTGATCATATTTTACAAATGAGGATTATATGAGATGATGTTTTCTTGAGAGAAGAGAATAGATAAAATAAGCATGTCAGTATAGGGAAAGCATTACCTATTCAGCATTTTCTCTTGTTCCTGTATCAGCACCCCAAACTTTTTTTTTTTTTAAACAACAGAAGCTTGTCAGTGTGGTATTTTAAAAACGAAATGTGTTATTTTTCCTATAATCTGGCATCTTTGAAATCGTCTTGTCTTTATGGACCCATGCAGAAGTTACAGTCTCCCACAGAAGGCACGTTGCTGCTTCCCTGAACAGGCAGCCTGTGGGAGAAGCAGTTTTACACACATAGTTTTGCTTCTCCAGCTGTTTCCATGGAGGAGTAACAGAAAGCAGGAGCCCATATTCTGGTCTGAAGGCAGAGTATTAGAATTCAGGAGGAAGCCTCCCTGCTTGTAGAGCTGGGGGATGCCATGAATAGCATGGCCAAAAGGTGCCTGCCTTTCTTCTCTCTTTAACGGACTTGAATATCAAATTTCAGAATTTTTGTCCCAGTTAATATGGACTCTGGTAAGGCCTACCTTTCACAGTATCTGTAATAGCACATCACAGACTTCAGTTTTTTCACCCTGGTAAAAAGAACCTGAGAGTTGCCATACATAGACAATCATGGATACTGAAAACTTCCAGGTACACCTAGAAACAAGGATTTATTGCAGTTTGTTTTAATTTTTTTTATTGCAGCTCTTTTTCCTTCTCAGGAACTTCCCTCCAAATCATAAATTTAGCTTCAATGTTGATTTCTAATGTCAGTGACATCCATAAAGTTTACTCTCCTCTTAGTACTTACAGAAGAGCTCATTCAAGTAATCACGAATCTCTGTTCCATATCCAAAATATTTTTCAGTAGAGAAATAGAATCAGTAGAACTAAAGAACATACACCAGGAAAATCTGTTAATGTCATCACCTCAAACATTATCACTGGGGTCCAGAATCAATGGGGCACATAACTCTGAAGTCTAGTTTTAAATAAACAAATTTGCTTTTTATTTTGGGCAGTAGTTCTCAAAGTGTATCTTAACCCCAGCCCCCAGGCCTCACCAGTGTACCCTGGGAACTTGTTAGAAATGCCAATTCTCAGGATCCACTCCACACCTCCTAAATCAGAAACTCTGGAGGTAAGGCAGTCTGTATTTGTACAAGTTTTCTAGGGATTCTGTTGCAACTCAAGTTTGAAAACCAGTGCCCTAAGCTAACACTAGTAGGTGGTGGTTGGGGGCATTCCTATTTAAATTGGCTATCTGCAGGGTTTTGCAAATTGAAATTTAGCACAGCTTGGGATCACAGTGTGCATGTACAGTATATGAACTCACCTTTGCCCCCTCACGCTGTAATTTCTGGACTAGAAAAAACCACTGTCTTTTTTATGGCTACAACAGTTATGGTCTGTAACTGTCAGTTCTCTGTGGTTAATATATCAGAAGAGTTAAACTGGTCAGGAAAGAGGAATGCCATTGGAATAACCAGGACCAAAAAGATTGGGTGGTTCATATGTCATTCCTTTATCATAGTCTATAATCCCCAAGCTTCCTGGAAAACCTTCAAAATGTTGTTCTACAGCATTTCCTGAAGAACTAATCAATGTGGTTTAATTGACATTCTTTGTAGAGCATATATTTTGGTATAGCAACAAGTTTATTAAATTTTAGAAGTTTAGCTTTTTTGAAGTTTGAGAAAAGTGTGTGTGTGTGTGTGTGTGTGTGTGTACTTAATGGTCCAGGCAAGTAGTTTCTGTGCTTGAGGTTTGATAAATATTAAAATTATCTAAATGAAATTAGCCTATATGCAGGGAATATGTTAAATAAAAGAAAAATTAGAACTAAGTATTCAAATTTCTCATGTGTCCACTTTTTGCATCTGTGAAGACACATGTATATAAACAAGAACTTCTATATACATCCCAGTGGTAGTGTTTACTTATAGATGAAGTAGGTCATGTTTTCATGAGTTTAGATTTTATATGCTATATAAAGTCTCCATCTGTCTTTCTCTGGCTTCCTTGATTTAGATGGCTATTACCAAAACACCCCCACCTCATCAAGAACAGACCTGTTGCTATATAATCTGTTATAAACAGATATAGATATAAATAGATAAAGATGGTGCCAAGTATTAGACCATGTAAAATAGTGGTGGTAGTGGTGATGAGGTAGGAGGAGGAGTGGCTGAAGGAAGTGGTGGTAATGAAATTAGCTATATTCCCAAATGTGTACTCAGGAGAATCATTTTTCCAGGGTTAGGTCCCATAAAATGCATTGCCACTAGAAAATGTAGTGGGGTTGTAAGTTTTAAATATATTCTTAAAGCTGTGATTATCCCAATGTAATTTTGGTCCTGGTCTAGGAATCTCTTAGAGTAATCAATATGTTGGTTCTGACACCCCCATAGCAATCATAACTTTACCAATTTCTTTGTGAAATCATAATTTTACCAATTTCATTTCTACTCTATTGATAAACATGTTCCAACTAATAAGTTCTCCTTTAGTTATGAAATTCCTCCTTTACGCTCCTTCACCAGTTCTCATTTTCAGCTGTGACTTAATTTCTGTTTCTGTTTTTAAGTATTTTTTTGATTAACTGCAAAGTTTGATAGAGCCAGCAGCATAATTAAATCGGTGTATATCGTCAGTTGGGTCTTTCCTGAGCTGCTGAAAGGTTGCTAGGATACTCTCTTAAGAGAGATACAATTCTCTTGATTAATTGCAAAACCTGGATTACCAAGTAACATTTTTATTAATTCATAAAAATACAGGTCAGGATTGCATTTAAATTTATAGCAAGATGAGTGCTATGTATCTCTGGATGCTTTTAGCTTTACAGAAATGTGTTTAGGTACAGTTACAAAGAATGTGTTTTGAATAACAATTTAGTGGATGAGAATTAGTCACTTTTATTTAAGGGAGAGTATTCCTTTGTGTTGCACAATATATATGCGTTTGGAGGTGAAAGAATTCTGAATTTTAAATTGCCACTAGGAAATGCATTTCCACGGTGTCTGTAATACTGCAGAAACCCTATTATAGTTATTAGGATTGTTATTATTGGTGTATTCAATTCCAAAATTTCATATAAAGTATGATTATTGTTTCTGGCTGATTTAATAAAATCAAGAAACTTACAAAGAAAAACAACTTCATCTACAATAGTTTGATGTGATATGGCCAGTTGTCTCAAAGGTTAAGGATGAGCAAATGACTTTAAATGGTTGGCATTCTTCCAACAATTGTTTTATAGCTAATAAGTCTGAAAATAACTGACTGAACCTACTCAACTGTCAATCATCCAGTTTATTCATTCGTTCACTTAAAAAGAGTTTATGGAGCGTTTGTTATATACAATGCACTTTACTAGAAGTCAAAGTGGATTTTTCGATGACATGAGGTTTTCATTTTGGAAGAGCAACTTCTATACTATTATGGAAGATAGATTACACCATTCAAGAATTGCAGATAATAAATAAGACAGAATGTAAAAAACCAGAAAACAATGAACTAAATGGCAATAAGTACATACCTATTAATAATTACTTTAAATGTAATGGTCTGAATGCTCCATCCTAAAGATAGAATGGAGGAATGGATAAAAAACAAGACCGAACTATGCTGCTTATAAGAGACTCTCTTTAGACCTAAAGACACATATAGACTAAAAGTGAAAGAGATGGAAAAAGATATTTCACACAAATGGAAGCAAAAACAAAAACCAGGATAGCAATACTTAGACAAAATAGAATTTAAAACAAAGACTATAATAAGAGATGAAGAAGGGCATTACATAGTAATAAATCAATCCAACAGGATATAACAACTGTAGATATCTATGTACCCAACATTGGAGTACCTAAATACATAAAGCAAGTAGTAATAGACATAAAGAGAGAAAGTGACAGCAATACAATAATAGAAGGGGACTTTAACACCCACTTACATCAACAGATAGATCGTCCAGGCAGAAAATAAACAGTGTCTTTGAAAGACACATTAGACCAGATGGACATAAAAGATATAGAACATTCCATCAAAAAAAAGCAGAATACACATTCTTTTCAAGTGCACATGGAACATTCTCCAGGATAGATCACATGTTAGGCCACAAAACAAGACTCCATAACTTTAAGAAGATTGAAATCACACCACACATCTTTTCCAACACAATGATATGAAACTAGAAATCAGTTACAAGGAAAAAAAAAATCCCCACAAACAAGTGGAGGCTACACAACATGCTAGTGAATAGCCAATGGAGAAATCAAAGAGGAAATTTAAAAATACATGGAAACAAATGAAAACAAAAGCACAATGTTCCCAAATCTGTGGGATGCAGTAAAAGCAGTTCCAAGATGGAAATCTTTAGCAATAAAGGCCTACCTCAAAAAACAAGAAAAATCTCAGAGAAAAAAATCTAACCTTACACCTAAAGGAACTAGAAAAAGAACAAACAAAGCCTATAGCTAATAGGAAAGGCTATTAATAAATTTCAGAGCAGAAATAACTGAAATGAGACTAAAAAAATAGGAAAAAAAACTAAGCAAAGCAAGAGTTGGTTTTTTTAAAAGATAAAATTGATAAACCTTTAGCTAGACTCATCAAGAAAAATAAGAGAGGACACAAATAAATAATATCAAATAGAAGAAGTAACAACTGACACTATAGAAATACAAAGGATTATAAGAGACTATGACAAAAAAAATTATATGCCAGCAAACTGGACAACTTAAAAGAAATCAATAAATCCCTAGAAACACAATCTTCCAAAACTGAATCAGGAAGAAATAGAAAATCTGAACAAATTACAAATAACAAAATTGAATCAATAATCAAAAAACTCCCAAGAAACAAAAGCCCAGGACCAGATTGATTCACAGGTGAATTATACCAAACATTCTCCTCAATCTAATCCAAAAAATAAAAGAGGAAAGAAAGTTTCCAAATACATCAATGAATCCTCAATAATTCTCAATAAAATATTAGCAAACCTAATTTAATAATACATTAAAAGGATCGTTCATCACAAACAAGTGGAATTTATTTCAGGAATATAAAGATGGTTCAATATTCACAAATCAATCAATGTGATACATTGCATCAATAAAACAAAGGATAAAAATCATATCATCTCAATAGATGTGGAAAAAGCATTTGATAAAATTCAACATCTATTCTTGATAAAAACTTTTAAAAGTGGGTTTAGAGGGAACATACCTCAACGTTTTAAGACCACATATGACAAACCAAAGCTAACATCATACTCAATGGGGAAAAACTAAGAGCCTTTCCTCTAAGATCAGGAACAAGACGAGGATGTCCACTCACCACTATTATTCAGCATAACACTAGAAATCCTTGCCATGGCAATCAGACAACAAAAAGAAATAAAAGGCATCCATGTTGCTAAGGAAGAAGTTAAACTGTCACTATTTGCAGATGACATGATACCATACATAGAAAACTCTAAAGACTACCAAAAAAACTATTAGAAGTTATAAATGAATTTAGTAAAGTTATAGGATACAAAATTAATACCCAGAAATCAGTAATGAAAGATTTGCACTCTAAAAACTATAAAACATAAAATGTTTTGATGAAAGAAATTAAAGATGACCCAAACAAATGGAAAGATATTCCATCCTCATGTATTAAAACAATTAATATTGTTAAAATGTCCATACTACCTACACCAATCTAAAGATTCAATGCAATCCCTATAAAATACCAACAGTATTTTGCACAGAAGTAGAATAATCCTAAAATTTGTATGGAACCACAAAAGACTCCAAGCAGCCAAAGAAATCTTGAGAAAGAAGAACAAAATTGGAGGTATCACAATTCTAGACTTCAAGATTTATTATAAAGCTGTAGTAATCAAAATAGTATGATACTGGCACAAAACTAGATCCATAGACCAACAGAATAGAAAGCCCAGAAATAAACCCACATGTATACGGTTGATTAATCTATGACAAAGGGGAGGGGGAAAGAATATACAATGAGGAAAAAGTCTCTTTAATAAATGGTGCTAAGAAAACTGGACAGTTACATGCAAGAGAATGAAACTGGAACACTTTTTTACACCACACACAAAAGGATTAGAGACCTGAAACCACAACTCCTAAAAGAGAACATAGGCAGTAATTTCTTTGTCATTGGCCATAGCAATATGTTTTTTTAGATATATCTCCTTAGGCAAGGAAAACAAAAGCAAAAATAAACTATTGGGACTTCACCAAAATGAAAAGTTTTTGCACTTTTGTGAAGTGAAGAAAACTATCAACAAAACTAAAAGGCAACCTACTGAATGGGAGAAGATATTTACAAGTGAAATATTTGATAAGGAGTTAACACCCAAAATATATAAACAACGTACATAACCGAACACTAAAAAAAAGCAAATAATCTGATTAAAAATTTTTTTCCAAAGGCGGCATACATTCAACAGACACAGGAAAAATGCTCATCATTAATCATTGGAGAAATGCCAATCAAAACCACCATGAGATATCATCTTATACCTCTTAGAATGGTAAAAATAAAAAAGACAAGAAATACAAGCATCGGCAAGAACCTTGAGAAGAAGGACCCCTCATGCACTATGGTGGGAATATAAATTGGCACAGCCACTGTGAAAAACAGTACGGAGGTTTCCCAAAATTTTTAGAATAGAAATACCATGTGATCCAGTAATTGGGTAAACAAAAAACAAATGGATAAGATATATGCAACCCTACGTTCATTGCAGCATCATTTACAATAGGTAAGATGTGGAAACAACCCAAGTGTCCATCAATAGACAAATGGATAAAGAAGATGTGATATATATAAATAAATAAATAATGGACTATTAACTATAAAAAAGAATGAAATCTTGTCATTTGTGACAACAGAAATAGACCTGGACTATTTTATGCTAAGTGAAATGTCAGAGAAAGACAAATACCATAGGATTTCATTTATGTGTGGAACCTAAAAAGCAAGTAAAAAAACCAAAAGCAGAAACAGATACATAAAACAGATAACTAGTGGTTGCCAGAGGGAAGAGGGTGGGGGAATCTGCAATATGGGTGAGGGGGAGTGGGAGTACAGGCTTCCAGTTATGGAATGAGTAAGTCACAGGGATGGAAGCTACAGCATAGGGAATAGAGTCAATGGTATTTTAACAGTCCTGTGTGGTGACAGATGGTGAGCACAGCACAGCCTATAAACTTGGTGAATCATGATGTACACCTGAAACTAACCTAACTGGGTCAACTATACTTCAATTAAAAAAAAAAAAGAACGAAAAAGTGATGTTACCAAATGGTAAGGCAGCTTCCTCCTGACTTGTTCCTTCTCATAAGAACAAGTAGCAGCTACTCATGGACAAAACATCTTTGAGACAATCCTAGAACACAAGAGTGAGGCTGAAGCACCGCCCTCCTCCCCCCTGCCCCTAGGAACCAAGACAGACTGCATTAGAAAAGTAAGAGGAACAGCCGCTCTTCCCCCAGGCCACTGTAGCACCATGCCTACAGTTCCTCCAGTGGGAAGAGAGAGCCCGGTAAGTACATTCAGGACCCCCAGCATCATGGATCATTTTGTGGGAGCCCCTATGCTGGTTTTGCCCCATGGAGACTGCCGGGTCATGTGCTAGGCTCAACCACTGAGAATCTAATTGCGATGAAGTGTTCAGCGGCTTCCTTTTTTTTTGAGGAGCTTCTAATAACCACCACTCAAGATCTTGATAGAGTTGCTACCAGCGCAGCCCAACTAGTAATCCAGACTAGCAGTACTGCTTATCTGCAGACTAAGGGGAGAGGGGCAGTCTGGCCAGAGAACACAGTGGGGTGCAAATCTGCCTAACTTGGGTCTGCAAACAAGGATTTTTGCCAGCCCTGTAGCCTGGTCTTCCCACATGCAGCAGAGGTACTGACTCACAGCCGTACCTGCTGAGGATTTGTCTCCGAGTTCTCCCTACCAGAAAGCCTCTTCAGGAAAGTGTAGGAGTTGCTGGAGTGGGCGTTCCTAGTCCTCCCATGTAAGGAGGTGTTATAGAACCCCACTTGCTGCACCTGGACAGGAAACTAATTCATAGCCGCCCCTATTGCTGAATACAGCCTTCAGCCCGCCTGATCAGGGAAACTTCCCAGACCTCATGGGAAGCTGTGTAACCCATCCAACAGCTGTGCTTACAGTAGCACTTGAACAGCCTGGGACCTTCCTTGTCGGCAGAGCAAAACCAGTAGCTTCACCAGAACAGGATATCTGAT
>CM052886.1:70257415-70292294 GCA_028534135.1 Potos flavus
TGCCTAAGGACATTAGCAGCAGAAACCCAAGCCAAGCTAACTGGTGAGCAACTGTCTCTACCAATGTGAACCTATAAAGTCTGGAAGAGGAGACCACTTACCCAAATGCACAGCTACCAGCATAGGAATCAAGGATCATGAAACATCAGGCAAATATATCACCATAAAAGGAAACCCATAAAGTTCTAATAACTGATCCTAATGAACTGGAGATCTATGGACTACAACAAAGAATTTAGAATTATCCTCTTAAAGAAGTTTAGTGAACTCCAAGAACACACAGAAAACTGAACATAATTAGGAAAATAATGCATAAATAGTGAGAAGTTCAACAAAGAAATAAAAAAACATTAAAAAACCGCCAGAATTCCTAGAGTTGTAAAATACATTAACTGAGCTGAAGAATTCAATACAGTGCTTCAAAGGCAGACTCAACCATGTCGAAGAAAGAATCGGGGATCTGGAAGATAGGACTTTGAAATTATCCAGTCAGAGGAGTAAAAAGAAGAGTAAAAAAATTAAAAAATGAAGAATGCCTACAGGAATTGTAGGACACAATAAAAGGAAACAAAGTCCACATTACAGAAGGAGAAGAGAAAGGGACAGAAAATATATTTGAGATAATAATGGCTGTAAACTCAATGAATAAAAAATAGAATTATCATATGATTCAGTAATTTCACTTTTGGGGATATATTAAGAGGAAATGACACTAACTTGAAGTGATATCTGCACCCCTATGTTTATAGCAGCATTATTTACAATGACCAAGATGTAGAAACAACCTAAGTGTTCATTTCAGATAAAGAAATTCTGGTATATATACACAATGGAATATTATTCTGCCATAAAAATGAGGAAATCTTGCCATTTGTGAAAATGGACCTTAAAGTCATTATGTTAAGTGAAATAAGTCAGACAAAGAAACACAAATCCTGTATGATCTCATTTATGTCTGGAATCTAAAAAAATAAAAAACATAGAAACTTATAGAAAAAGTGGTGGGGCAATTGGAGGAATTGAGAAAGTTGGTGAAAAGGTACAAACTTCAGTTATAAGATAAATAAGAACTTGGGTATAATACACATGATGACTATAGTTAACACTGCTGTACGATATGTAGAAAAATTAAGAGAGTAAATCCTAAAAGTTATTGTGAGAAAAAAAATTTTCTTCTTCTTAACATATCTTTATGAGATAATGGATGCTCCCTAAACTTACTGCAGTAATTAATTTACAATATGTGTAAGTTAAACTGTTATGCTATATACCTTAATTTATACAGTGATATATGCTGATTAAAAACTGGGAAAAAATGAAAGAATCAGTGAAAATACACTACAGATGAATTGTAGAGTTATTCAGGAGAGGGAATTAGTAAGTGCTTGGTTATCAAATAGATGTGGGAGAGTGGGGAACAAGAAGAGGCTGAGAAGGTGCCGGTGATACAGACCTCTCTATGAACAGAGCAGATTTGGGAGGTAGGAGACGAGACGAGTAGCTCCTCTGTAAGCCTATTGAGTTTGTTGTGGGATGTCCATTAGGACATGTCGAGCCAACAAAAGGAAGATCTACACCAGAAATACTAACTCAGGACTTGGTCACATATGTATAGAATTTGTAGCCACGGGTCTGCACAGGGTTACTCAGTGTTAAAAAAAAAAAGTGTCAATGGAAATAAATCAATAATAGCAGAGGATGATCATGTCAGTTTCCCTAAAAATCATGTCTCACTTATAATTCTGTTTCATAAATACCTGAAATATACCTGAAATATATACCTGAGATTCCTGAAATATACATACCTGAAATTCTTTCTCTTTTCTTTCTTCCCCTCAAATCCTTCAAGGTAAGAAATGTATCTTTAAAAAAAAAAAAAAGAGAGGCTATCAGTTTTTAAACATTTTAAAGAAGAAGAAATAAGTTCATTGAGGAAATAGACAATACAGATAAGCAAAAGAACACAAAATTAACCTCTAGTTCTACCGCTAATTGAAAAACCAATTTTAGTGTGTGTGTCTATTTTGGGACTTTGCCTTGTCCTAATAATCAGCCTTTTCCCACACCAGAACCTACTGTTACATCTTTTTTAAAAAAAAATTAAACATCTTGCCTAGGTAGTACATTTATTTCATGGTTCAAATACCAAATAACAACAAAAGGTATTCAGTAAATTCTTGTTCCTTTCCTTGTCCCGAACCAGTTACACATGCACACATGAGAATCCTTCCAGAATTTATGCCAATTTATGCCAGTGCAAGCAATATCGATTCTTACTCTTCCTCTTTTATAAATGAAAGGTATACACTATTTTGTACCTTGATTTATTTTACATTCAATACATATCTTGGTAATTATGATGGTTAGTTTTACATGTGAACTTGGCTACCTATAAAACCCAGTTACTTAATCAAACACCACTCAAGAGGAGAACACACATGAGGATGGAGATAAATACTGAAGTGAAGGCTGCAAGTTAGGGAATGGGAAGGATTGCTGGAAACCACTAGAAGCTAGGAGAAAAGCATGGAGCAGATCATTTCTAGGGCCATCAGAGGAAATGTGGTACTGCCAACACCTTGATTTGAGACTTCCCTCTCCAGAATGGTGGAAGAATAAATTTCTATTGTTTTAAAGCCACACAGTTTGTGGTGATTTGTTATAGCGGCCCTGAAAAACTAATACGATGATCTTTTCATATTACATAGAAAGTATCCTCACTTACAAAAATAGCCACATATTATCCAAAATTAATTTACTAGTCCTCTATTGATGGACATTTGGATTGCTTCCAATCTTTGCTATTACAAACAATGCTTTGTTGAAAACTTTGTACATCAATTTCACATATATCTAAGTATATCTGTAGGACAAATTCCCAGCAGTGGAATTGATGGGCCAGAGGTATACCATTTGTTATTTTGACAGATACTACAATATTATCCTTGGTTTTAACCAATTTCTACACGCATAAGCAATACAAGTGCCTGTTTTGCCCTTCTGATAGATATCTCAATATAGTTTTCATTTATGATTTCCCTTACTCAGTGTGGGATTGTGTTTAAAAGCCATTTACATTTCTGAACTGCCTGTTCATATTCTTTTCCCATTTTTCTGTTAGGTTATTAATCTTCATTTCTAGGATTTATTTCAACATTGGAGAGATTAGCCCTTTATCTATTATATGACTTAGAAACAATTCCTCCCAGTTTGTCACTGTCTTTTGATTTTGCTTATTGTGTGTGTGTGTGTGTGTGTGTGTGTGTTTATTTTCTTTTCACCATGCATAATTTATTTTTATGCAAAATTTATTAGTCTTTTATTTTAATCACTACAGGGTTATAAAAGAATTCTCCTTTATTTTACTCGAACAATTTAGTTTCATTTTCTGTAGAATTTATATTTGTATATACTGTGAGATAGTTTCAACTTAATTTTTTCCAAATGGTTATCCAATTGTCCTGACACTATTTGTTAAAAATCTATCTTTAAACTTTGATTTGAAATTCCACCTTTATCATATATGAAATTATGTATTACATATATATGAATTATATACATTTGGTCCTATTACTGAAATTTCTATTATGTTCCTTTGGTTGTCTATTTATGGGCTAATATTACACTGTTTTAATTTTTGAAACTATACAATAAACATATCTAGGGGCATAGCTAGTGGCACTAGACCTTTTACTTCTTTACTCATCTCACATTTTCCAGAGTTTTTCTTGTTTTGCTTATAAACTTTAGAATAATTTTGTCTAGTTTTTTTTTTTAAGTTTTTTTTTTTTTTTAAAGATTTTATTTATTTGACACAGAGAAAGAGAGAGAGAGCACGCGAGTGAGCATGAGCAGGGGGAACAGGAGAGGGAGAAGCAGGCTCCGTGCTGAGCAGGGAGCCTGAGGCAGGACTTGATCCCAGGACCCCAGATCATGAAAGCAGACACTTAACCCACTGAGCCAAACCAGGCGCCCCAAAGTTTTGGTGTTTTAAAATAATATTTGGCTGAAATCTAAGAATGCGTTTCCCTTTGTTCTTCTGTATCCTTCAGTAATGTTCTAAAGTGTTATTGTTTCTGTATAGTCTTACACATTTCTTGCTAAATTCATCCCTAGGTTTTTAAGCTTTTTGTTGCAATTATAAATACCAACTTTACGTTCATCATATTTTTTTTCTGATTAACGTTTGTATATGTGAAGCTATTTTTTTCAGTTTTCCATTGGATAATTTTAGCTGTTCATTTCCATTTCTCCTGTCTCTACTTTTTTTCTCTTGGTCGATAGCATTGGCTCTTTCCTCTAGCACAGTATAATATATAATAGTAGTGACCGTAGTCATAATTGTTCTATATATAATTTTTGGTGGGGATGCTTCTATTGTTTTCTCTTTTAAGCATGATGATGACTTTGGGCTGAGACAGATTTATCATATTAAGTAAATAATCATCTTTTCCAATTTTACTTATTTATAATCAAGAGTGGCTATTCAGTTGTTTTCCAAATGTTTTGGTGGCAATAGGATTATATAATCATTTTTTTTAGGTCTAATAATGTGGTGAATTAGTAGAATATGTTTCTATTTCTCCTTACAGGTTCAGTAATTTTTGCTTTATAAAATTTGCAGAAGTATTATTTGGGACGTGAAAGATTCATAATTACTCACTGTGAATTGTGGCCATTAGGTTTAAGTACTTATTTTTATGCATAGTTTATTGCTTTTTGATCTGACTTCCACCTTTTTTTTGTATTTAGATCATGAACCTATTTTTATTTTGGCAGGTGTTTGCCTCGTATTTATTTTTAAAACTTCCTGGGTCTTTTTGTTTTAGATATGTCTCTTGTATAAAGCATAAAATTGGGTTTTATTTTGTGATCCGGTCTGGAAATCTTTCTTTCAATATATACATTTATTTTATTGATGACCAGATAAGCTTGATCTTTGGTCCATTGTATTATTTTATATATCCTGTTCTAGCAGTTTTTAAAATGTCTTTGACTAAGTGGTTAGTTTTCTTTGCACATGCATATGTGTATTTTTTAATTATATTAAGAAGGTTTATGATTTTATTTTTTCTAGTACCTAATACCCTTAGTCCTCTACTACTTTGGACAGTATCTATTAATTCCCTAATCCACTGTGTTAAAACTTAGCACATTTCTTTCCTCTGACCTCTCTTCTCCAATAAGATTTTTGTTGATAATATTACTTCTTACTCTTTATATTGTTAAATATCATTTTATTTCTCCTTCTTGGATTGTCCACTTTAAATGATATCTTTTAACTCTAAACTCTTATAGATGAAGCAATTAATATATTTATCATAGCTCCTATTTCTTTCTTCTTTTTCTTCCCAAGTTTTATTGGTTTTATAATTCTTATAATATCAGGATATAAAACATTTTTACTGTGTTCTGAGACCCTATTATGCATTTGCTTTATTCTTAATTCTGTAGTTAAATGTATTTAGCACTCATAGGCATCCTTTTGTGGTGATGCTTCTAATCATCTCTCAGTTACCTGAAGTTTATTCCACCGCAGTGGGGTTCTCATTGTCCTCTGACTGGTGAATTGCGTTCCAGATACCATCCCAAGGTGAGCTTTCCAGGACGATGCTTGACTCACCTTGTGTTCCTGCAAGAGGGAAAGGTGAGCCTGAGATAAAAGCTTATGTACAAGAAGTTTATTTGAGAAGTGATACCAGGAAGTGGAAGTGAGAGACCAGGGAGACTGAAACAGGGAAAGGAGGGAAAGCCAATTCATAGGTACATTATTAGATTGATGATTGTTCATGGGAGAGTGGTCTTTGATCCCATTTCATAGATGGATTTTCTGAGGACTGTACTAAATGTGTTATAGCATTTTCTCCTTAAGGAACAAAGGAAGACATATTTCTTCATTGATTCCCATCTCCATTGGTTGACGGCCTTAACTTCCCCTACTTTCTGGTCTAGAATCCATGAGTGCTAAGTATACCTCACCCTTGAGATATACTGCTATATGCACAAAATATGTTGAAACCTATGTGGAAATATAATTAAGCTTTCTGAAACTGATTTTATCTCTTTGACTAGGAAGGTAGGATTATTTAATATTTTTAATCTACTTTAAATTTTATTTTACTGTGACTTTGTATTGTTAATTTCCAGTTTTATTTTTATAGTCAGACATTATGGCAGGTAGAATTGTCACTTTTTTATTATAATTTTTTTAGTTATGTTAGTCACCATACAGTACATCATTAATTTTTGATGTAGCATTCCATGATTCATTGTTTGCATATAACACCCAGTGCTCCATGTAATACGTGCCCTTCTTAATACCCATCACTGGGCTCACCTCCCCCACCCCAAACCCTCAGTTTGATTCCCAGAGTCCATAGTCTCTCATGGTTCATCTCTCCCTCTGATTCTTCCCCTTCTTCCCCCTTCCTTCTCCTAATGTCCTCCGTGCTATTCCTTATGTTCCACTAATAAGTGTAGCCACATGATAATTGTGTTTCTCTGTTTGACTTATTCCACTTAGCATAATCTCCTCCAGTCCCATCCATGTCATTGCAAATATTGGGTATTCATCCTTTCTGATGGCTGAGTAATATTCCAATGTATATATGGACCACATCTTCTTTATCCATTTGTCTGTTGAAGGGCAACTTGCCTCCTTCCACAGTTTGGCTATTGTGGACATTGCTGCTATGAACATTGGGATACACATGGCCCTTCATCTCACTACATCTGTATCTTTGGGGTAAATACCCAGTAGTGCAATCGCTGGGTCATAGGGTAGCTTTATTTTTAACTCAGTGAGGAACTTCCTTACTGTTTTCCAAAGTGGCTGTACCAACTTGCATTCCCACCAACAGTGTAAGAGGGTTTCCCTTTCTCCACAACCTCTCCAACATTTGTTGTTTCTTGTCTTGTCAATGTTTGCCATTCTAACTGGTGTAAGGCAGTATCTCAATGTGGTTTTATTTGAATTTCCCCGATGGCTAATGATGTTGAACATTTTTTCATGTGTCTGTTCGCCATTTGTATGTCTTCTTCGGAGAACTGTGTGTTGATGTCTTCTGCCCATTTTTTGACTTGATTATTTGTTTTTTGGGTGTTGAGTTTGAGAAGTTCTTTATAGATCTTGGATACCAGCCCTTAATCTGTTGTGTCATTTGCAAATACCTTCTCCCATTCCGTGGGTTGTTTCTGTGTTTTGTTGACATTTCCTTTGCTGTGCAGAAGATTTTTAACTTGATGAAGTCCCAGATCTTCATTTTCGCTTTTGTTTCACTTGCTTTTGGAGCCACATTTTGAAAGAAGTTGCTGTGGCTGATGTCGAAGAGGTTACTGCCTATGTTCTTCTCTAGGATTTTGATGGATTTCTGTCTCACGTTGAGGTCTTTCATCCATTTAGAGTTTATCTTTGTGTATGGTGTAAAAGAATGGTTGAGTTTCATTCTTCTGTATATAGCTGTCCAATTTTCCCAGCACCATTTGTTGAAGAGACTGTCTTTTTTTTCTATTGGATATTTTTTTCTGCTTTGCTGAAGATTAGTTGACCATAGAGTTGAGAGTCAATATCTGGGCTATCTATTCTGTTCCATTGATCTGTGTGTCTGTTTTTGTGCCAGTACCATGCCGTCTTGGTGAGCACAGCCTTGTAATATAGCTTGAAATCAGGCAACGTGATGCCCCCAGCTTTGTTTTTCTTTTTCAACATTTCTTTGGCAATTCAGGATCTTTTCTGGGTTCCATACAAATTTTAGGATTGTTTGTTCCAGAACTTTGAAAAATGCCATTGGTATTTTGATCAGACTGGTGTTGAAAGTATAGATTGCTCTGGGCAGCACAGACATTTTAACAATGTTTATTCCTCTGATCCATGATCACAGAATGTTTTTCCATCTTTTTGTGTCTTCTTTGATTTCCTTCATAAGTGTTCTGTAGTTTCTAGAGTATAGGTCCTTTACCTCTTTGGTTAGGTTTATTCCAAGGTATCTTAAGGTTTTTGGTGCTATTGTAAATGGAATCAATTCCCTAATTTCTCTTTCTACAGTTACATTTTTAGTGTATAGGAAAGCAACTAATTTCTGTGCATTGATTTTGTAGCCTGCCACATTACTGAATTGCTGTATGAGTTCTAGTAATTTGGGGGTGGAGCCTTTTGGATTTTCCACATAAAGTATCACGTCATCTGCAAAGAGAGAGAGTTTGACTTCTTCTTTGCCAATTTGAATACATCTTATTTCTTTTTGTTCTCTGATTGCTGTTGCTAGGACTTCCAGTACTATGTTGAACAATAGTGGTGAGAATGGGCATCCTTGTTGTGTTCCTGATCTTAAGGGAAAGGCTCTCAGCTTTTCCCCATTGAGAATGATATTTGCTGTGGGCTTTTCACAGATGGATTTTATGAAATTGAGCAATGTTCCCTCTCTCCCTACACTCTGAAGAGTTTTAATCAGGAAAGGATGCTGTATTTTGTCAAATGCTTTTTCTGCATCAATTGAGAGGTCCATGTGATTCTTGTCTCTTCTCTCATTTATGTGTTCTATCACAATGACTGATTTGCAAATGTTGAACCACCCTTGCACCCCCGGGATAAATCCCTGGTTGTGATGGATAATCCTTTTAATCTACTGTTGGATCCTATTAGCTAGGATCTTGGTGAGAATTTTGGCATCCATATTCATCAGGGATATTGGTCTGTAATTCTCCTTTTTGATGGGATCTTTGACTGGTTTGGGGATCAAGGTAATGCTGGCCATGTAGAATGAATTCGGAAGTTTTCCTTCTGTTTCTATTTTTTGAAACAGATTCAGGAGAATAGGTATTATTTCTTATTTGAATGTTTGGTAGAATTCCCCAGGGAATCCACCAGGCCCTGGACTCTTGTTCTTTGGGAGGTTTTTGGTCACTGCTTCAATCTCGTTATTGGTTTTTGGTCTATTTGGTTTGTCAGTTTCTTCCTGTTTCAGTCTTGGTAGTTTATAGGTTTCCAGGAAGTCATCCATTTCTTCAAGGTTGCTTAATTTATTGGCATATAGTTGTTGATAATAATTTCTAATAATTGTTTCTATTTTCTTGGTGTTAGTCATGATCTCTCCCCTTTCATTCATAATTTTATTAATTTGTGTCCTTTCTCTTTTCTTTTGGATAAGTCTGGTGAGTGGCTTATCGATCTTATTAATTCTTTCAAAGAACCAGCTTCTATTTTTGTTGATCTGCTCTACTGTATTTCTGGTTTCTAATTCATTCATCTCTACTCTAAATTATTTCTCTTCTTATGCATGGCTTAGGCCTTATTTGTTGTTCTTTCTCGAGTTCTTTAAGGTGTAAAGTTAACTTGTGTATTCACGATTTTTCTATCTTTTTGAGTGAGGCTTGGATGGCTATGTATTTCCCCCTTAGGACCACCTTTGCAGTATCACATAGGTTTTGGACCAATGTGTTTTTGTTCTTATTGGTTTCCATGAATTGTTTAAGTTCTTCTTTGATTTCTTGGTTGACCCAAACATTCTTAAGCAGGATGGTCTTTAGCTTCCAAGTGTTTAAATTTCTTCCAAATTTTTTCTTGTGATTGAGTTCCAGTTTGAAAACATTATGATCTGAGAATATGCAGGGAATAATCAATCTTTTGGTATCAGTTGATACCTGATTTGTGACCCAGTATGTGATCTATTCTGGAGAAAGTTCCATGTGCATTCGAGATTGAGTATTCTATTGTTTTAGAGTAGAATGTTCTGTATATATCTATGAGGTCCATCTGGTCCAGTGTGTCATTCAAAGTTCTTGTTTCTTTGTTGATTTTCTGCTTAGATGATCTGTCTATTGCTGAGAGTGGAGTGTTGAGGTCTCCTACAATTAGTGTATTATTATCAATATGTCTCTTTATTTTGGTTAACAGTTGGCTTATGTAGTTGGATGCTCCCTTGTTGGGCACATAGATATTTACAATTGTTAGATCCTCTTGTTGGATAGACCTTTTAAGTATAATATAGTGTCCTGTATCTCTAACTATAGTCTTTAGCTTTGAGGTCCATTGGCATGAAAAATGATTTTCCATCCCTTCACTTTCAGTCTGGATGTATCTTTAGATTCAAAATGAGTCTCTTGTAGACAGCATATGGATGGGTCGTGTCTTTTTATCCAATCTGCAGCCCTGTGCCATTTCATGGGAGCATTTAGGCCATTCACGCTGAGAGTGATTATTGAAAGATATGATTTTACTGTCATCATGTTGCCTGTGAAGTCCTTGTTTCTATAGATTGTCTCTGTAAATTTCTGTTCTATATCACTCTTGGAGTCTTTCTCCTTTTATAGAACCCCCCTTAATATTTCTTGCAGGGCCAGCTTGCTGGTCACATATTCTTTCGGTTTCTGCCAGTCTTGGAAACCCCTTTTCTCTCCATCCATTCTGAATGACAGCCTTGCCAGATAAAGTATCCTTGGCTGCATGTTCTTCTCATTTAGTACCCTGAATATGTCTTGCCAGACCTCTGTAGACAGGTCTGACGTTACTGTGATGTTCCTCCCTCTGTAGGTAAGAAATCTCTCCCCTCTCGCCACTTTCAAGATTGTTTCCTTGGATCTAAGATTTGCAAATTGTACTATTATATGTCATGGTGTCTGTCTGTTCTCATTGATCTTGGGAGGGGACCTCTCTGCCTCTTGGACACGAATGCTTGTTTCCTTCCCCAGATAAGGGAAGTTCTCAGCTACGATTTGTTCAAATATATCTCCTAGACCTCTCTCTCTCTTTCCACCCCTTCAGGGGTCCCAATAATTCTGATATTGGAACATTTCATTCTTTCACTAATCTCTCTCAGTTTGACTCCTTGGATTTTAATTTGTTTTTCCCATGCTGCCTCTATTTCCATCTTTTCTACCATCTTATCCTTTATCTCACTAATTCGTTCTTCTGCCTCATTTACCCTGGCAGTCAGCATAGTCAGCAGTTAGACTGCATTTCATTCATAGCATTTTTAAGTTCAGCCTGATTAGATCTCATTTCTGCCCTTAGAGACTCTATATTGTTAATATTTTTCTCAAGCCTAGATATCGCCTTGATAATTGCTACTCTGAAGTCTATTTCTGACATATTGGTTATATCTATACCCAGTAGTTCTGTGGCAGAGGCCACATTCTCCAGTTCTTTCCTTTGTTGGGGGTTCCTCCTCTTAGTCATTCCGTAGAAGGGTGGTTGAAAGAATGTACAGAGTCCAAATCATTGACCACAACCCAAGCAAGATGCACCTGTTTTATAGGGACCTTAGGGTTGTTGGCCTCTTGTTCTTCCAGCCTGTCCTCTGGGGGAGCAGCCTGACATGCTGTTACTCAGGCAAACTTGTTTGGGCAGAGATGCTCAGTCCCCTGTTGGAGCGGGGAGGGAATGGGGTCAATGAAAACCAGTTTTGGAGGGCTTTTGTTCTCTGGTGGCTTTCTGCATCTCTTCCAAGAGTCAGAGCAGAAATGACTGTATCCAAACCTCTGTCTCAGAACAGAGAGATTGCAGTCTGAACTTCACTGAGCTCTACAGGCCCCATAGTCTCTGTTTCTGTTTGTGCTGCTAAAAATCACAGTGTCCTCGGTTGTGTGCCCCACAGCAGCACTCCCAGCCCTCACTTCCAGGTCCAGACACATCTCTGCCCTTTGTGCTTCTAAAACTGCCAGCTGCCCCCAGTTCACATGAGCACCCCTGTAGGTCCAGATTTCAGTCTGGGTGGCTGCCGCAAAGTCCTTTCCCTGCTGCTACAGGTCTGCAAGTCTGTGCCCGGCCCCCAGCGCAGGAGGCTTTGTGCTCTTGTGTTATTTCACCTTCCCAGCACCAGCGCTTATGGCGGCTCCCTCTCCCTTCTGTTTATCTTCCAATATCTGCCCACAGAATCATGGCTCCCAGCTTTATATCTCGAGACCAAACACTGGAGATATTCTGTTCGTAGAGATCTAGATAGATCTTCTTACATCTTGGGCTGATTTCATGGGTGTTCAGAATGGTCTGGTAGTTATCTAGCTCAATTCAGGGGACTGGTTGAAATAGGGTCTCCTACTCCTCCACCATCTTTGTCCTCCTCCTTCTGAATTGTCACTTTTGCAACCAAGGGCAAGCAGGGGAGGGGTAGATGGAGAGGGAGAGAGAGAATTCCAAGCAGGCTCCACACCCAGTGTGGAACGCGATATGGGGCTCAATCTCATGACACTGAGATCATGACCTGAGCTGAAATCAAGAGTTGGATACTTAACCAACTGAACCACCCAGGTACCCCAGAATTGTCACTTTTTTATTTTATTGAGATTGTATTTGAGACAATATATGATCAAATTTTGTGGATTTTTTCCATGAATATGTGAAAAGAAAGCCTATTCTCTCTGTAGAGCACAAATTTCAGTGTATCTTTTCATCAAAGCTCGTATTATTTGTTCAAATTCTCTATCTCCTATTCTAGTCTTTGTCCTTTTGTTCAGTTAAGAATTGAAAGACAGCGTTTAAGTGTCCCTTTGGAATGTGGTTTTGTCAATTTATTCTTATATATTGCTTTAATGTATGTTCATTAAAGTTAATGGCCTCCATTTTGGAGGTTTGGAGGGTGTCATTACCCACAGCTCTCTCCTTTCCAGTTTATAAACTATTGAGAAAGATACTTAGAAATCAGATTGGGATGAAATATGAGCTTCATTGCATTCTAAATTGCATTGGAGGATTAAGCTTGGATTTCTAGCCAAAATTGACTTTCTACACTTTAATTACAAATGGGGTAGCTAGGATGGGAAAAGGTAGTAGCCCCAAACTTTCTAAGTAGTAGGGGTAGGGACAACAATGAGGTTGGAAGAACATCCTAGGGAGTGTATCCTGAAGTCATGTCTAAATAGCAAGCATACTGTTTTACTGCCTATTCTAGTGGCTTGAGTGGGGAGGACTGAATTGTTCTGAAGTCACACATTAATGGTACCATTCTATGTTCCATGGAGGTTTCCACCTGGAACTCACTTTAAGTAGGTGGCTCTAAGAGAGCATACCAAAGAGAGGAGCCCATGAATGCACAATGATCCTTTCCTGATTTCACTGACCACATAAGTTGTCCCTGTGGAAGGAACATAGGAGAGCTACAGAGGATGTACTTCTGGAGGCCTGGGACTTAATTCTGAGAGGTGGGGGAATTTCTATTTCAAGGGAGGCAGGCACTCAGAGAAGGAGAAAATGGTTTCTCTCCCCTTTGACATTAGTGTGCAATTTTTTGCATTATTAAAGTCTCCTTTATCTCTAGCTAACTTCTTTTAATTTAAATTTTATTTGGGTATTGATATCTAAACTTCCTACTTTGCTTCGGTTTGAATTTCCCATGACATCTATGTCTATCCCTTGGTTTATTTTATGTTTTCTATATAATGTTGTTTTTCATAGATTGTTTATAAAGAACATATAGTTTAGGATTTTTTTTAAAGCCAATATAGTGTTTTAGCTTTTTACACTTACAGTTGTCACTACCGGGTTTTGCTTTATATTTGTCATCTAATAATAGGATTTCTTGATTTTTTTCTTTATCAGGTTTTGGTCTTTCTCCTGTTAATTTGAAAGCTACTAATCTTAATGCTTTCATGTTACCTTAAAATCAAATATGTATGTATATATTCATTCTTTCATTTATTTCCTAAATTTTTCTATCAGTGGTCAAGAATAAATCTAAATCTG
Organism: Potos flavus; assembly: GCA_028534135.1. NCBI lineage: Eukaryota > Metazoa > Chordata > Mammalia > Carnivora > Procyonidae > Potos > Potos flavus. The sequence goes on from CM052886.1 coordinate 70,271,091, forward strand.
TTGACCCCCGCTCAGTGTAGAATAGAAAAATTAGCATACTTTTTTCATTCTTCCTTTTCCACTTAGTTTTTTGTTGAAACATTATAGGCCTTTAAATTAATTGCTACTATTTTACTTTATCTTCCTTTTCAAGACTTTTGCCTAATATGAATATTAAGTTTAATAACCATATTAACAATTACTTAGATGTTAACAATTTTATTCGTTTTACTGCTTGCTGACTTTTCTTTTATATCCTGCCTTTGCTTTTCAAATTTTGATTTTTTTTTTTTGGTGTCTCAAATATTTCCTTAGTCAGTTACTATAAAGTACTATATTACTTTAAGAATAGTTACTAGGACTGTATTTTTCCCCTTAAATTGAAGTAAACTAGCACTCCCCAAATAATGACTGTCTTTCTGAGTTTGGGAAATATGAGCGTGAACAAAATTAAGCATGCTTCCTTATTGTAAGCTTCTCAGAATCTGTAGTGCACAATTACGTATTCTGAATCTTTAAGAGAAGCAGGCATCATTTCCTAAACTTGATACCACTCTAATTCTCTTGGTATTCAGTGTTATAGAGAAGAACTATTATTCTAATTCAAAGGTCCTTCCCTTGGTAATGTCTTTGTTTGCCCAGATTTTACTTCTTTATTACTGAAATGAAACATCGAAAGGACATGTTTACATGTTTACTGTATTTACTGTAGGTCTTTTTTTTTTTCTTTAATCTTTTGTGGTACTCTGTATCAGACAAGAGTTTAGTGCATAAAACAAACTATTCTAGGTATTTTGAACAGAAAGGATTTAATATCAGGAACGAAGTGCTTAAGAAATCAGAACTGGAGGAGCAGTCTCTAGATGGGGCTTCTGCAACTGACTTCCAGAACACTCCTGACTGGCCCAGCCAGGGCACCACTTCCTCTGCAGTAATCAGGAGGCCACCTGACTTCAAGGACGCCTAAATGCAGCCCCAACGCAGAGAATTAAAAGCCAGGATCAGAGAGCTACCATCGTCTCAACTGCTGGGACTGAGCCCACAGACTTGTTCCTGCTGCCCCTGCAGAAACTAGAGACTGTATACTCCACAGTCTTGGTTGCTAGCAGAAAAAATGCTCCAAGTTGAAGGAAGAAAGCCTTCACCCCATTGCGTCCAGAACCCTGAGTATGAACAGGTATGGGGAATGTCGTTTTTAGCTTTCTCATTTTGAAGCCCAGAAAAATCATGGTTTCCTGATCGGTGGAATCTTGGACTGCTGGCTGGACTAGTCTGATGGAGATCAAACGTCTCCAGTGACTGACACTGTAATAGGTAGGACTTCAGAAATAGTCCCCAGGATGTATCTTCTTTCTTTCTTTCCCTTTATCAGAAGACAAGTAAGCAATTCGGCTGGCTATGAATATTCTGGACCAATGCCCACCTAGGTAAACAATCCCATTGACTCTTGCCAGTTTGTCTTTCTTTGTCCTATCTCATAGCACTTTAAACCTACTCCCAAAAACTGTTCCTGTTGTTCTGGTTACTTAAACAATGCTCAAATCTGGGGAAAACAGAAATTAAATTTGCCAGAATAATTGTAGCATTGTGTAAAAGAAACATCCCAAATGACTCTACAATCGAATGACTATTATGAGAGTTTTATACATACGGGTCAAGTTCCTTTACCTAACAGATATAGTACCCAAGTCCTGTCTCCCAGTACCCCTGACCTAGCACAAACAATCCTATTATCTTGACCAAATTTTTTTGAACAACCGAAAGATCCATGGGCATGCTCCTGAGCATCCTATATGAGACACTTCAAAAGATACACATTAACTCACAGCTTTCATCACCCCTAAAGCCATGAGAGAACTCTGTCCTTCCTAGCCAAAAATTCTTATCAAGACAGTGAACATTTTAAGATATTATCTCCACAAAGATCTTAGAGGAGAGAGACCAAGAGGAAATACTTCTGATCTCCTACTGGTGTTAGTTATTTTATCAGATTGCCTTGTTGACAGATGGCACAGGACCAAAGGGAGAGTGGGTAAATGATACAAAGCAAAGAGCATTGGCTTACGGGGAGGGAGCCAAGGGTTGTTAGCTAGCAGAGTACAATCAAGCCCAATCATTTAATTTCTCCCTAGCAGCAAGATGGGGATGATAATACTTGTTCTGCCCACTTTGTGGGGTTGCTGTCCATGCTAAATGTTTCTATGTCCAAGTACTAACAACCATACAGACCGACATAATAATTAACAGGAGCTGGTTTGTGACAGTGAGAAGACTCAGTGGTTATGGGGTCATTAGGAACTCAATAGCACCCTCCCAGGGCCACAGGCTTCGGCCTCAGACAGAGTTTAGTGCATAATATAGAAATCACCATTTCTGTTCAACGGCCAAGGCACCGAGGGTAGATGCTTCTGACCTTCAGTTGTACCCAGGCTGTATCTGTGTTGCCCAAACTTTCTCACTCCACCATCCAGAAGCTCCTATGAGCAGCAAACACTTCAAGAGCCATTTACCCCAAAGAGGGGCCTTGGTTCCAGAAGAGAATTCTGAAACACAGAAAGTTGACTACCACAGGCTGAGACAGGGCGGTCATACACAAGAGTGCTACAATTCATGCCCGGCCAGTTCCTGGGCCGTGCTGTGGTGCTGACAAACCGCTGAGAAGTACGTCTTTGGCGCCTACTTTAAAATAGCTTCTTAGCTAACCCGAATAAATCAGAGGAGGGGGGATTTTTTTGTGTGTTAAGCTTCTGGCCTGGAGATTTAAAGGAATCTATACTTTCCTGGATCTGTCTTTTCCCAAGAACCATTCAGAAGGGAAATCTAAATGAACATTTAAACCCTTTTAACTCTAGCCTGTGAAGCTCAAAATGCATCCTAGAAGGCCTGCGAATCGATGTATGGGTGTAACTGAGCCAAGTGCTTCCAGCAGCTTCTGCCCACCTGCTGCTCTGCTGATGCACCTTCAGCTTTGGGGGTAGTTTGAGGAACCTGCTGAGGATGACTCTATGTGCCGTAAGTCTCAGATTTCTTCAGACTGATGTGTCACATCTAATTAAGCTGGTGCAGTATTGTCACCTTGCTGTACTAACCACAGTGGTCTCTGCTGAAATGTGGCAGTTAACCTGAATTGTCCCAAAGGGTGGGGAACAGCTTTGCTATGGCTGATGTACCGTCTTAGCAGATTTTTATTTCCATTAATATTTGACCTAATATCTTTTCAAGTGTTTTACTATTCCAATCAATCAGTAGAAAAAAAGATCTTTGAAAATTAATTTTCCTCCATAATCCTACCCGTGTTCCATGAAGTTTTTTTTTTCTTGCTCTATTATAATAATCGCGCTGCTGACCTCACAAGGTTGATGTGAGGCTCAGGGGAAGTATGATATTTGAACATGCAGAGTAAGCTGGCATGCACGCCACGGGTGTATGTGCTAAGGGCTAAACTAACCTGTGATCTTTATTGCCTGACAAAGCTGGACCTGACTCTGAGGGAAGAGTCTTAAAAACGTACATGGTGCTCTCTCTATATAGCTTTGGTAACAGAATAAAATATTTTAGACTTCATCCTCAACTATCTCATTATGACAGTAACTCTGCTGCATTACCTTATATCTGGGATTAACATTCATCTGTACTTATTGACTTTTTGTGTCTCTAAGGCAGATACTAGTCTTTATGACTCAAGCCGCACCTAATGATAGTAATAATAAAACAATACTAATAATGCCCATATAATGCCAATACTAACAATTTCTTGTAACATCATCAAGGAATTTGTGAATAATTCTCCATATATCATGCAAAATGGATAGAGAGAAGAAATGTGAAAATAAACCACAAAATCAGATTGACAAATAAAATCCACAAGTGTTCCATAGCATCCTTTTCTTTTAACTTTCCTGTGTTTCAGTCAAGCTACATTGCCTTCCTCTTCTAAATCAGCTGATGCAGCTGTTTTGCCAACATACAGGTTTTCCTAGTTGGCCCTGGGCAAAGACCTGACGAGACCTCCTCAGCACTCAATTCTACACAATTTTCCCCCAGTGTAGCACATTTTCCCAAGACAGCTACCTGGATCCCTTTCCGAATTTCCCATCTCTCAGGATCCAGGATGTCCAAGCCTCAATTAAGAAACCATTGCCTTTCAAGAAGCTTCCCACAGGGATGGTGACAATAGTTCACAGCAAGTAGAAGAAACTGGGTGGGGCTCAAGAATGATCTCTTTGCTCTACCAGTCTAAAACTTGTGTGGGAAGTCATCCATGATACTTATGAGGAGGGCCAGCCTGCACTCTTTTTATAATCTTGAATCCATTTTGTGTATTACAATTAAGTAACACTTGGGCAAAATGCATGCTGAATTAAACCTTGATATTGAATGTACCTCCCATGGACTTCCTTTAGAGGGCACTATTGATTCTCTGAAACCATGGAAACGTTCCTTCATGTTTCCTTGGTAAAGTTGGCCAATTTTGAAATCATATTGGGTTTCAAATCTACTTATGTAGAATATTAGGACCATACTCATTACCAAATCTATATTTTAAATATATTGTCGAAGTATAGAATAATTCAGAAGCTAAACCACAATGCTGGTTGTTAGGGCAAGTCATCAGTACAACACATGTAGTTCTCTATTTGGAAACTTCGACTGGTTTATTTGCTTTTGAAAATTCTTTAAGTGGGAATTTCCATTTGTAAATTAAACAATTCAGTCTTTTCGGATAGAAATACATTCATGCCACCATCTACCAGGGTTTGCTTAGCTTTCGTATCATAAGATACTATTTCAACACATGTGCCTTGTATAATAATAACTTCTTACTAAATTACCAATATTCCAGGATAGTAGCAGATAGTAGTCCCACAAAAATACAGTATTTTATAAACCAACAAATGAAGAAGCCATGTATGTACAAAGATAAGGGAAAAAAGCTGATGGATTTCCATCATTTAGTGAAATTAAGTATAAATGATCAGACCAGCCTTTAAGACGCCCACAGAATGGTCCAAGTTTATCTTCCTAACCTCAGCTTCCTCTACAAGTAACCTAAGCTCCCAGTAAATGGCACCACCCGCTATTATCTGGACATCTGTGCTTCCCCATCTTCTTCCCTTTACTCATCCAGAGTCTTCCACTTAGAATGCATTTTCCTCCCCAACTGTCCTCTCCAAACTTAAAATACGTCCAGCCCATCCTTTAAGTGGCATTTTGAATACTGCTAACTCAAATGAGTCCTCTGCAGAAGGGATCTACCATCCTGTGAATTTCCACGGCTAATTAGGTATAATATCCTTGTGGAATTTATCAACTTCATTTTGTATTTAAGTGGCTTAGGTGTTTATTTCATCACTCCTTCTGAACTACAAATTTTTTTAGTTTGTTTTGGGATCTGTATCAAGTCTAGTGCCCAGCATGTGGTAACAGCTCTCTACATATTCTTTCAATTGGGTTAAATGGAGACATTTTTACCATTTGCTTAGCGAGGGGGCATGGAAGGCAGAATTTAGACAGTGTGGAATCGGAGGGGTAAGGATAAATGCCAGAGACATGAAGCAAAAGGTGAAGCAAAACACTTTACCAACTGATTGAATATAAAACACACTCTGTCACTCTTGTGTTCCCTACCCTATTTTACTTTAAATTATTACACTTTTCTGATATAATACAATATGTATTCCTTCACTAGAATAAAGCTCTAAATGGGCAAAACTTTTCTTAGGTCATCCACTATATCTGCATGGAAGAGTCCAAGGTATATTTTCGGTGCTCAATATTTGATGGGTGAAGAGACTAATAAGGATACGAAGGTGACAGCAAACTGTCTTGCTAGAAGGATAGCAGCAGCATCAACAGATTAGGAAAAAGAGAAGTAATAAGTTTGGAAAGAATATGATGATTACAATTTAGTTAGAGGTGCATACATGGACATCCCAGTAGATGCTGAGGAAGCAACTGAAAATTGGTATTGGAATTTGAGAAGAAAGTCAGACTCAGATATGTAGATTTGGGGCTTATGACACAGCTGCAATTGTTGAAGCCTATGAGATTACATGGTGTTGGGAAGGGGAAAATGTAGGGAGGTCTGCTCTGGCTCTATTACTGGAAAGCACCTCCACTGAGGGGCAGAGCTAAGAGCCCAAACATTAGTGAGAACTGGTCATACAAATAAAACCAGGGATATACAGAATGTCCTTTTCTTGACTAACCTCTCTGTTATATTTGACATCACTGAATATTCTTCCCATTTAGTTTTGCCATTCTTTACTGTTCCATCCTTCCTACCCCATGCTAAATGCTGTAGATTTTTATCTTTTGAATTTATTCTACCTTCTTTTCACCAACCATTATAATTGTAGTTCAGAAACATCAACATCTTTATCCAAATTCTTTAGTACCCTTCTTACCAGTCCACCAGCTACTGGGCACCTGACTGCCTATTCCATCCTCCATCATTTTAGAGAAATGATTTAGCAATGGCTCAGTTTTTCTGTGGCTACCCATGGTCCATGTTACTACTTTGTCAAAACCCTTGAACTGGCTTCTGCCCTTTTTTTTTTTTAAAGATTTTATTTATTTATTTGTTAGAGAGAGAGAGAAAGAGCGAGTGAGCACAAGCAGGGAGAGCAGCAGGCAGAGGGAGAAGCAGTCTTCCCGCCAAGCAAGGAGCCCGATGCGGGACTCGATCCCAGGACCCTAGGATCCTGACCTGAGCTGAAGGCAGCCGCTTAACCGACTGAGCCACCCAGGCATCCCCTGGCTCCTGCCTTCTTGAACAACTTCCTCTCTTGCCCCTCCCCTACATTCTCTACCATCCCCCAACCATACCAAGCCACCTGTAGTTCCCTGATTGCACCATGCCATTCCCTGTGCCTTAGACATTTTCCAATGGACAAACTCCTTAGTTTTTCCTAAAAACAGTCCAAGAGTTATCTCGTTCTGAAACTCCACGAACTCCTTGATTTAGATGCTTACTCCTCTACTCCTCTCACATGCCTCCACTATGGCTTTCAGCTGTTATTTCACGGACTGTCTTCCCACTAGACTTTATTAGCCTCCTTGAAGGGAAGGACTAAATTCTTTAATTTTTGTATTCTCAGCATTTATCCCAGTGTGTGGCATGTGGCAGGTGCATGATAAATTTTGATCAAATAAGTTGATGAAAGGAGGAGAAAATTTCAAGGAGGAAGGATGTGGTGAGCACAGAAGTTGGAGCTCAACAATGACATTTGGATTTATTTACAGAGAAATGATTCAGAGAGTAGATTTGGGAGTATGGTTAAGGCAAGATGACCAAGTTGAGGCAATGAAGATAGGCTGTGTTTTCAGTAACTGTGGTAGGGAAACAGGTAGCTTGGCAGAGTAGCAGGTTTGGGAAAGCTCTGATTTTTATATTTTAATTTAATTTTTTGTTTATTATTTTGGATAAAAAATGAGCATAAGTAAGTGACGCAATAAAAAGGGAGCTGTTGATAATTCAGAAAAAGGATAAAGTAAAGGAAAAATTTTCATAGGAAGGAGGAAGAGATGGATTCAAAGGCATATGGTCAAGTAGACTTCGTGATGATATAACCAATATCTGGTACCCTTTCTTGCAGTAACTATCCTTAATTTCAACTACCTCTTTCCAAGTCCAAGTCCACCAGATGACTAACTCCAGGAAGCTCTATTCCCACTGTAATTTATGCGAAAGGCACAGAACACAGTTCCAGAAGAGAAATCCATATGAATCGTGCAATTGGACCATGCTGCCAGGGTACTCCTACTCCAAATTCTACATGCATTGGAGAAAAATTCAACTCCACCCTATTTCTAGAAACAGAGTTATCACCTGACCTTAGTTATGGGTTTAGGGAAGGCATTTCATCCAATTTAAACCAGTTAAATATGAGAGAGTTGTTTTTTTTTTTTTCTTCAGACTTCTGAAAATGAAGCTTCTCTGCTCTTCTGAGTGAAGTTTTAGAACCAATTCTTGTTCTCTGCTTGAATGTACAAAATGAAGCATGTGGCTCTGGAACTGCTGCAGCCATCTTGCGACCCCAAGGAGCCCTAACCTTAAGGTGACGCTGATATCACCAAGGGCAGAGAGCACAGAACTCAGTTCCTCATGGCACTGCTGAGCTGCCGAAGTCCACCCTCCCTCCAGATTTGCTACAAGAATGTGTAATTCCTCTTGTTTCAAGCCAGTAGAGAAGCAAAAGGAGCTATGATAGCCTAAGAAAAAGAATACAGACTCCTCTTCCTCTGAGACCAGAGGGTGAAGATACAGAGAAATGATAAAGTAGAGGAATGTAGAGGGTTTTTTTGGTGAACATCTATTTGTGTGTTTTCTATGAACTAGACAATGCATTTAAACCCTATACTCTTGATTCCACATATTCTCACAACAGCTTTATAAGAACCATCATCCTTTTATTTTTATTTTATTTTTTTATTTTGTTGCCATCAATAAGAAAATTACTTGTTTTTTTAAAAAAATCCAAATACATTGTCCAGAAAAATTTAACAGGCTTATTTATAATCGTTATAAAAACATGGAATGCTTCATGCGTTTGCATGTCATCTTTGCACAGGGGCCATGCTAATCTTCTCTGTATTGTTCCAATTTTAGTATATGTGCTGTGAAGTGAGCACCATCATCATCATTTTATATGAATAAACTGAGGCTGTAAGAAATTAAGTGATTGAGTGTGTCACTTGGCAGTAAGTAGCAGAATTCACAGTTGAGTAGCATGTGAGTCTAGGTAGAGAGGCTTCCAGATCCCCTAGCCCTAAGGTTGGGTTGCAGCAATTTTCCCAGGAAAGCAGGGAGCATGCAGAAGCAGAGAGCATGTTGACTGGGGGTATAGCAGTGCTTGAGGAGTGTAGAAAAAAAGCAGGTGGTCAGTTTGAGATAAATGAAAAAATTACTGAGGAAGACAGAGACTCTGGAAATATCAAACCTGTGTTTCACAGATTATCTTGACTAGCATCGCAAGGAAATACACCCCGATGGTGTATTAATCTACGTATCAAAAATATTGAACTGGAGGAAGACTTCAGTGTCATCAAGTTGAGTTAAATTTTCTCACCTTGTAGGTATGGAATCTGAAGTCCAGGGAGGACACTATGTTATAATAATAAGGACTAGAGTCTCTGAAATTCACAGTTGACCAATTCTCCCAGGAGCTTGGCTCTCTTATCCATGATTTTTCTAGAAGCCACATTCAAAATAAATGAGCCAGACATGGGTGGCATTTACAGGGATAAACAGAAGAGATCCAACCCATTACTCTATCTGTAGACCCTAAGCTTGTCAGTGATAAATAAACACTAATTGATACTAGCTACTTCATTCTTATACTACATTTTCTTCCTTTCAGGAAAACCCTCTCTTTAGTTTTTGCCTTTGTATTCTTTTTACTGAGCCTGATGGTGGGAAATGCAGTAAAACCCTGGGGTAGAAAATGCAGGGTTGAACCCTCCCCAGCCACTGATTATACCTGTGGTAGGATGCTTGTCCTGCTTATCTGAGTCGGGGTAAATGAGTGGGAGGGTGTGACCAATGGAATGCCATACCATAAAGTCCTCTGTGAAAAAGCAGATATGAAACTCTAGAGACAGTAAGACGATTTCTAGTCCTGGCTCTCAAGGATGGTTTTCAGAGATGAGTAAAGATAGAGAAGGCTTGCTTATCAATAAGAGAAGGAAAAAAAAAAACCCCTGAATATAGGTAATATATTGCTGGATAGATTCAAGATTCAAAATGAATTTGATAGACTTGGATATAGAGTAAAACAAATGAGATATGGCTTAATAAGGATTAATAAAAAGGCTGGAAGCTGAATCAGAGATTGTTATGACTGCAGAGACCCTGCTTTAGATTCAAAGAATTAATAGAATGAATTCAAATTGGGGAAGATGGCCTTTACTAGTTGCTCGTGTAGAAATTCTCTGAAAACGTTTTAGTTGACTTCATGTTGGTACAAACTATGGCCTTTGCCAGATAGACATTGAAGGAGCAAACAAGTCCATTGGATGCTGGCTGGCCTGATCACACTTGGAACATAGGTGTACTCTGGATGAGCCATCTTAAGAGGGATGCCAACATCTCAAGACAGGGAGGAGTCAGGAAATCACAAAGAAAGGGTGAAAAACTAGGGATGTTATACTGAAGACAAGAGAATTGAGGAAGAAGGGGGAACAGTCTTTAGCTAGCCAAGGAATGAATTATCTAATGAATTAATGCGTGACTGAATTAAATGATCTCAAAGGCGCTTCAGCACTATGATTTAATGATTTATGATCTTTCAAACCATGTCTAGTTTATGCAGAGAGAACCACTACTAATCTGGTCTAAATAGCCTTTCAGTGTTTTCTATGCATATTTACATATATTATTTATTCATATTCTATGTATTTTTTTCTTAATCAAATAAGGACTATTCTGTGTATACTGATTATAATTGATTTTTTTCACCTAACATATAGGAAACATTTTTCTATGTCATTTTATGACCTGACTTTTAGAGATTATGCAGTGTTTATGTTCCATTATCATGCAACCAGCCCCCTATTTTTAGACACTTGCATTATCTTCAATTATTTAACAATTGTAAGTGACCATGTAATAAACCTTCATACCTTCTCTTCAGCAAACCAGACTCATCTTTAAGGAGAAATGGTTTCATGACTACATCAAACAAACAAAAAAATCAAGCCAAATAAGAGAAAATAACTTACTCTTGACATTTTAAAGAATATCTAATTTTCCTTATAATTTTACTTTGCCTGGAAACATTTTGAAGCAGGAATTCTGGCTTTTAAATGTTCTATGCATCAGGGAACACACTATTCATTTGATATTTTTTTTTCCCCATTTATAAAATTGTACCCTTCATGTTAAAATTGCCTCAGGATACAAGTACAAAATATAAAACATTTAATTAAAATATATAAAGCAGAACACTAGTATGATAGCATAATCAATGTTAATGACAATATGAAAATATAATAGTCACTTTCGAAGAGTAGGAGAAAACCCTAGGTTAGTTTTTAAAATATAGGATATGAAGTATTTCAAATTATAGGTCAACATAATAAGTTAGAGTACCACACATGACCACATTAGATACAAATTGCATTATTTTAAAATAATGCTGTTTATTTTCCCTATTTATTTCATTTCACGATTCTGAGATAAGTACACTGGAAGCAAAACACTTAATTCAAGAGAGTTTTTGGCCTCAAGATCAAAAAGCAGAGTGGGTAGGTATAGGCACATTTGAAAAGGTTTTCCTTTGCAAATAATGATTGTTTTTGTGAATTCAAGCCCTTTTATTTTTGTGCTATGTGATTTAGTTAGAGAAGTGCTTGTGGAAAATATTTTATTTTCAAATAAAGCCCTTTACCTCAGACCTCACTTTGTAGGCATAAGCCCAATGTTGGGCCCAATCTGCTTTTTCCAAAGAATTTTTTTAAATTTTAAGATAGGCAATCCTTATTAAAATCTCTAAAGATGATTAATGTGAGCTATGACTCAAGATGGCAAAAATCTCCAGGAATAAAACCTCTTCTCATTATCTGAGAAGGCTTCTTTGGCCAAGTTTTCACTGAAGGAAACAGGTTGGCAAGGAAAGGAATCTCAAGTAAAACAAAAAGCCACCTGAGAGAGCTTTAAAGGGAACTGTTCTAAGGCTTTGAGGCAGCTTTACCTAAGTCACATAGTCACTTTCTTTGAGGTAATTTAATCTTTATTAGAAACTGCATTGTTTGAAACTATGTGGCCAAGAATAATTCTTTAACATGTTCTGTCCCTAGTGGAGAGGGGCAGTCCCTATGTCACCATGGAAATCAGACTTTTAGTCCTTGGCCTCTGAGAGGACTTGTATTTGTTGTAACTTTCCAAGTGAGAAGCAATCCTTGCAAATAACATTCTCCAGGGAACTGGCACCATGAGATTTGCCCAGAGACTTCTGCAGAGTTTGTTAAGCTGAGGATGGAGACATGACACTGACCTTGCTCTTAGTTTTAGAGCCCAGTCACTATGTTAGCCTGAATTGACAGTGGCTAAGAAGAGGGTGTTGGGGACATAGATTGTTTTGTAGCTTATAAGATTTTGACAAAGAAAGAGACAGAAATGAGAGGGAGAATTTTTTAAAAGGCAAAACTGTGTCACCTCAGTGTGTAGTAAAGAATTAACCTTACCCAAAGATAGGTCAGGCTTTTACCCTTAGTCCCTGGGAGGTGATCTCTAAACCCTTGAAATTTCATCTCTGATAAGAGTGTCTGAGAACTTTGGGCCACACCAATAGCCTATTAATGTGATGTAGGGTGGGGATTTGGGGTCATGTTCATCAAGGAGACCTTCAGAGGGGCTGGATATGGAGGTCAGCAATGTGGATGACCAATCAGGTCTATGTAACTGAGCCCCAATGAAAACTCTGCCTTAGAACAGTTTCCTTTAAAGCTCTCTTTTTAGGTAAAGTTGCAGAATACAAAATCAACGTACAGAAATCTGTTGGATTTCTATATACTAATAATGAAGCAGCAGAAAGAGAATTTTTAAAGAAATTCCATTTATAATTATGCCAGAAATAATAAAATAAACTTAACCAAAGAGGCGAAAACCTGTACTCTGAAAACTATAAAACACTGATGAAAAAAATTTAAGATGACACAAAGAATTGGAAAGACATTCCCTCCTCATGGATTGGAAGAAAAAATATTGTTAAAATGTCTATACAACCCAAAGCAATCTACACATTTAATGCAATACCTATCAAAATACCAACAGCATTTTTCACAGAGCTAGAACAAACAATTCTAACATTTGTATGGAACCCCAAAAGACCCCAAATAGCCAAAGCAATCTTGAAAAAGAAAAACAAAATTGGAAGTCTCAAATTCCAGGCTTCAAGTTATATTACAAAGTGGCAGAAATCAAAATAGTATGGTACTGGCATAAAAACAGATACATAGATCAATGGAACAGAATAGAAAACCCAGAAGTAAACCCACAGTTCTATGATCAATTTTTGAAGAGGAGGCAAGACTATGCAATGGGAAAAAGACAATTTCTTCAACAAATTGTGTTGGGAACACTAGACAGCTACATGTAAAAGAATTAAACAGGACCACATTCTTATACCACACAAAAACAAACTCAAAACGGATTAAGGACTTAAATGTGAGACTTGAAACCATAAAAATCCTAGAAAAGAGCACAGGCAGTATTTCTCTGACATCACCTGTAACAGCATTTTTCTAGATATGTCTCCCGAGGTAAGGAAAACAAAAGCAAAAATAAACTACTGGGACTACATCAAAGTAAAAAGCTTCTGCACAGTGAAGGAAACAATCAATAAAACTAAAAGACAACCTATGGAATTTGCAAATGACATATCTGATATAGGGCTCATATCTAAAATATATAAAGAACTTATATAACTCGACACCAAAAAACCCAAATAATTCAATTAAAAAATGGGCAGAAGACATGAACAGACATTTCACCAAAGAAAACATCCAGATGATTCCCAAAACCAGACAAAGACCCCATCAAAAAGAAGAATTATGGACCAATATCCTTGATGAACACAGATGAAAAAATTCTCACCAAAATACTAGCCAATAGGATCCAATAGTACATTAAAAGGATTATTCACCACGACCAAGTGGGATTTAGTCCTGGGCTGCAAGGTTGGTTCAACATCCACAAATCAATCAATGTGATACAATACATTAATAAAAGAAAGAACGAAAACTATATGATACTCTCAATAGATGATGAAAAAGCATTTTTCAAAGTACAGCACCCTTTCTTGATCAAAACTCTTCAAAGTGTAGGGATCGAGGGTACATACCTCAATATCATCAAAGCCATATATGAAAAACCACGGCGAATATTGTTCTCAATGGGGAAAAACTGAGAGCTTTCCCCCTAAGGTCAGGAACATGGCAGGGATGTCCACTATTATCACTGCTATTCAATATAGTACTAGAAGTCCTAGCCTCAGCAATCAGACAACAAAAAGAAATTAAAGTCATCTGAATCGGCAAAGAAGAAGTCAAACTCACTCTTTGCAGTTGATATGATACTTTATGTGGAAAATCCAAAAGACTCCACTCCAAAACTGCTAGAACTCATACAGGAATTCAGTAAAGTGTCAGGATAGAAAATCAATGCACAGAAATCAGTTGCATTTCTATACACCAACAACAAGACAGAAGAAAGAGAAATTAAGGAGTCGATCCCATTTACAATTGCACCCAAAACCCATAAGATACCTAGGAATAAACCTAACCAAAGAGGCAAAGAATCTGTACTCAGAAAACTATAAAGTACTCATGAAAGAAATTGAGGAAGACACAAAGAAATGGAAAAATGTTCCATGATCATGGATTGGAAGAACAAATATTGTGAAAATGTCTATGCTACCTAAAGCAATCTATACATTTAACACAATCCCTATCAAATTACCATGATTTTTTTTCAAAGAAATGGAACAAATAATCCTAAAATTTATATGGTGCCAGAAAAGACCCCAAATAGCCAGAGGAATGTTGAAAAAGAAAGCCAAGGTTGGTGGCATCACAATTCCAGACTTCAAGCTCTATTACAAAGCTATAATCATCAAGACAGTATGCTACTGGCACAAAAACAGACACATAGATCAATGGAACAGAATAGAGAGCGCAGAAATAAACCGTTAGCTCTATGGTCCACTAATCTTCGACAAAGCAGGAAAGAATGTCCAAAGGAAAAAAGACAGTCTCTTCAACAAATGGTGTTGGGAAAATTGGACAGCCACATGCAGAAGAATGAAACTGAACCATTTCGTTACACGACACACAAAAATAGACTCAAAATGGATGAAAGACCTCAATGTGAGACAGGAATCCATCAAAATCCTTGAGGAGAACACAGGAAGCAACATCTTTGACCTCAGCTTTAGCAACTTCTTCCTAGAAACATCACCAAAGGCAAGGGAAGCAAGGGCAAAAATGAACTATTGGGACTTCATCAAGATAAAAAGCTTTTGCACAGCAAAGGAAACAGTCAACAAAACCAAAAGACAACTGACAGAATGGGAGAAGATATTTGCAAATGACATATCAGATAAAGGCTAGTATCCAAAATCTATAAAGAACTTACCAAATTCAACACCCAAAGAACAAATAATCCAATTAAGAAATGGGCAGAAGACATGAACAGACATTTCTGCAAAGAAGACATCCAAATGGCCAACAGACACATGAAAAAGTGCTCAACATCACTTGGCATCGGGGAAATACAAATCAAAATCACCATGAGATATCACCTCACACTTGTCAGAATGGCTAAAATCAAAAACACTAGAAACAACAAGTGTTGGCGAGGATGTGGAGAAAAAGGAAACTTTATGTACTGTTAGCGGGAATGCAAAGTGGTGCAGCCACTGAGGGAAACAGTATGGAGGTTCCTCAAAAAGTTAAAAAGAAGTATGCTATGATCCAGTAACTGCATTACTGGATATTTACCCAAAGAATACAAAAAGACACTAATTCAAAGGGATACATGCACCCCAATGTTTATTGCAGCATTGTTTATAAAACTGCCAAATTATGGAAGCAGTCAAAGTGTCCACTGATAGACGAATGGATAAATACGTGGGGTGTGTTATAAAATGGAATATTATTCAGTCATAAAAATATTTTTCATAAAAATAATCAGCCGTAAAAAAATGACATCTTGCCAGTTGCAAGGACATGGATAGAGCTAGAGAGTATAATACTAAGCCAAATAATTCAGTCAGAGAAAGACAAATACCATATGATGTAACTCATATGTGGAATTTAAGAAACAAAACAAATGAGCAAAGGTAAAAGAAAAAGAGGGAGAGAGACAAACCAAGAAACAGATTCTTAACTATAGAGAACAAACTGATGGTTACCAAAGCTGAGGTGGGGGTGGCGGGGAGATGGGTGAAATAGGTGATGGGGATTAAAGAGTATACTTATCATGAGGAGCATTGAATAACGTATAGAATTGTTGAATCACTATATTGTACAACCGAAACTAGTGTAACACTGTATGTTAAATATTCTGGAATTAAAATTAAAAACTGAATAAAAATAATTTTAAAAAGAGAGGAAAAAACTTCAATGTCTTAGAAATTTTATTTAAAATAAATTCAAGGCCAATTGTAAACTGATAGGGAGAGATTATAGTGGAAGGTGATGGAATAGAAACATTACCAGGCACCACCAGAATCCAAGCCACAAATGTGTTCGCCTATTTTTTAGAATGGGCAAAATTTGGTGATATTTTATACCACTAGGGATTCTCATTATCCAAATGACAAATGTTATGATTAGTCTTATTCTCACAAACATTGTTTTCCTCATACCTAGATAGCCGGATAGTAGTAACAGAATGTTTGTGACTTCATCTGTTCCAGGTTAATGATATTTCTGGACTTGAGGTCTCTTTGATTACAAAAGGGCAAATTGATCGAAACATAATTTGTCTCACTCTCAATATCCTGAATGTATTCTTTGGGTTTTTTTTGGTCAGGTTTTAAAGAATAAAATAAAAATACAGTTATGACTCCATAATGGCCAAACATAAAAATATACCAACTACCTAGAACCATCATAGCTTTTGAGCTGCTGATGGGACCATGGTATTTTTTTGCTACCTGCTGTAATATGCACAGCCCTATCCCTAGGGCACAGGTGGGGCTGTTGACCTCAGATTGGTCACTTGTAGTCCAGAGGATACACCATCACTACTTGAGCTACACACTACTGCAAACCATCCTATAATGGTTTTATAATTTATATATAAATAATAATAAAATTTATATAATAATTACAATGAGAGAGTTACAAAATGGATAGTCACTTAAAGGCCCCTTTGAAGCAATTTCATGTCAGGCTTGCTTCCAGTGTCCTAATTCCTTAATACATCATCTTGTACCATATTTGTACTTGTTTAATCATAAACAAAGATCTTTATCACATTTTTTAAAGGTCCTATTTTCACCTCTGTAGTGAAAGTTCTTAAAATGTCATTTCCCGACCTTAGTCAGATGTTTACAGATTTTCCTTGCTGCCCTTGCATCTCAGTATAGACAAGAGATACCTTAAAAAAATGTATTTTACCTCAGATTGGTAGCCCACCCCTGTATTTAGGAAAACCCCAGTTCTTTATCACTAGGGAAGATGCTTTAACACAGCACACAGCTTTTCTATCTCTTCACTTCAGAGCTGCTCCAAAGTTCACATGTCCTTAGGCAACTGTCAGGTTTATCAGATAATGTATGAACAGCTGTCAGGTTTTTGCTAAGCTTACCACTGCCTCAAATACAGTTCAACTCCTACTCTCTCTCAAGGGGATCTTTCTATCATATTTCTTTTTTCCTCCATCAGCATCAGCTCCCTCTTCATTTCTCTGCACCTGCTCAGCCTCTTCCATACCTGTGACATGTTTTTCCCACCCAGAATGATGCCTTTTTCTTGCCCCATCTCCAAAATCTAGCAGTTCTTCAAAGTAAGCCCCAGTAACTTCCTCCATTAGGAAAGCCCCTCTGTGAAAACTCCTAATTTTAATTTCTCACCTCTCTGGCCTCCGAATGAACTTATATTTATATACTCATAAAATGTTTAGTCAGAAGGGACTTTGGAGGCCTTTCAATTCAACCTCTCTCTAAATGCAGTAATTTGTCCCGGCCCATGACTGAATTGGGAAAGGAAGCAGACTGCTCCCCCAGACTGCAGGTCTGACTTTGGACAGATGTCTGGTTAGGAGTTTTCTCTTATAGTGAGCCACAGTGTGCTACTCTGTAACCTTGACTTGTCCTTTCTAGCAAATACAGTGAAGTCACAGTTTATTTCAGGGGTTTGTTTTTAAAATAAGCAGACAAGATGGGTTCAGTATTACCCTTGGAAATCCCAGTCATCATCCAGAAATTATAGTAAAAATGGTTTTATGTATATAGTCCCTTCTTTTAGAACATCCATCGTGGTCAATTTTTTTTTCTCCATTTTTGGAAAGACTTCTATTTCTTTTGCTGATCTGCAGATGTAGTTGCTGACTTGCAGTTAAAGGCCATTTATATACAAAACACGTGGGTTTTTTTTTTTTTAACTCTACAATCATATTAATATAGAGAGATGCTTGCAAGATAGGCATCAGGGAACAGAGACCAGTTGAGATAATGTAGGTATATATTCTCTCCAGGATACATCCATTCCCTCTCATAAATGATAGGGTGCACAGATTTAATAGTAATTCACTTGGATATTGCCAGAGGGAATGGAAAGAAACAATTAAATGTGAGCAAGGTTATTTAGCTAGAATATGATGACAACTGTTGGTATGTGGCAGATAAGGGAGAGCAAAGGTAGCAGGGACAAATCCTTTCTTAATGACCTAGAAAAAGTGGTGCCATTAACAGAAATAGAGACAGCAGGAGGATCAGCAGACCTAGAGGTCAATTCAGGGGTTTGTTCTGGGGTATACTGAGAGTGCTGACAAGATATCCATATGAAGGTACCTAGCAGGTAGGCAGTATTCCAAGACTAGAACTGAAGTTCAAGGCAAGGGCTGGATACACAGGATGGAGGTATTTATGTGAAGTTATGACACTGACTGAGATTACTAAGAAGAGAGTGAAGTAAAAAAGATGACAGAAGAGAGAAATTTGGGAAGCCTAGAAAAGTCCTTTTAGGGGTAGTTTTTAATGTATAAAATGTTGTCTTCCTAATATATTACCAGAATGGGGAGGCAGCTATGTCTTATGGTATTTAGGAACTTTTCAAGTTACAAAATACTGGCTCATTTTAAATAATTCATAAATACAGGAAAGTGCAAGAGTTGGAATAGTTAGTAATCATCCCAAGCCCACTATTAACATTTAGGTATATTTCCTTCCAGATAACTGTATATTCTAACTCAATGGGAATTATGTTATTTAAAAAGTTTTCTATCCTATTTTTTGTTATAGAAATTATATGATCCTCCCATGAGAATTTTCTAATGCCATTAAATTTTCTTAAAAGTATTATAATGAATAGCTGCACAGTGCTTATATACACATTCCTTAAAACTGAATAATCAAACCTGTGGTCAAAGGGCCATAATCATTTGTATTTGAATTTCAGAAGGAAGAGTAATAGGTAGAACTTCCTATAACTCCTTCCATCTCTCGAGGCTAGGCTACAGCTCCCTCATTCTAAGAAAATGTAACCACTGTAGGAAACATTAAAACTGGAATTAACAAGAACAGCTGTCAACAAAACCAAGTGTGTTTATCATTCACACTAATTGCCAGTTAGAATTTTCTTTCTAGAAACAAGTATAATTCCAGTAGTGTTTGAAAGCCACATTAAAAACTCTGAGAATGTGCAGTCTTGCTCTTTGGCCAGAAGGACTCTACCATATTCCACATTTGTAGGTAAGACTTAATCTCAATAGGTGTTGTTAGCCTGGTCAGGTACATAAGATAACTTCACACACAATTTTTAGCAGTACTGCAAGGAAAAAAGTTAGTGTTGATTTTATTTATGTGAATTTTGCAAGCTAAACAATTTGAGAAGAAGAAATTGGTAAACTCTTTCCCTAAGCTCATAAATTGAGTTATCTGCAAAGGTATAATATATCGTTTTCCCATTAAGTCTCTTTATCAAAACGATCTTCCTTTATTTATTCACCATAAAGCAGAAGGTGAAATTAAAACTTTGTTGGCCTCTGATAATAAAACATAAAAGCCAAACTATGGAACACTATGTAAATTCCCTTTGAATCTTGCCTCGCCTGCTCAGCACAAGGTAAATCTCTTAGCTAATACATTGAATGTGTATTCCAAATTATTTGTCTTCAGTAGGTGCTATGAAATTACTCAGATAGTACACAAGGCAGGCTTAGCTAAAGAAGGAAAGAGAAAATTATATTCAAAACATATCCAAATGCAAGGAAAATCTCTTTTTTTAATCCATGCTGTCCAGGATGCATGTAGTTTGGTGCAGTAGAAAGGCAGACTGTTTCAAAGAATGGGTATACCAATAGTTGTGGTGGAAGCATGAATTTGGTTCACAATCAAGGAATTTTTTATTTTTAGAGAGAGAGAGAGAGTAATGTATTCTCTGTTGAAACGCCTATAAAAATACAAGATTTTTAGAGAGACATATGAGTAAAAAAAACCTTAAGAAAAAACTTTACTTCAAAGGAGACTAACATCTCCTCATGTTCCTCCTTTTTGCCATGGGAAGAACATGCTTAGGTTAGCTTTTGGTTCAAGGAGGATAAGAAACTTTGGAGCACACATAGGCCCAACCCTAAATCAATCCATAGAGTGTGCAGTGAGAAATTAATGCTTATTATTTTATACAATTGAGATTTTATGCTTCTTTGTTATGCAATGTTATTGTGATAATAGCTGACTGATAAACATATATTTACATACTATTATTTTAAGCTCTTTACATTCATACAGTTACTTAATCCTCAAAACAACCTTATGGATTAAGTACTAGTATCATCACCATTTCATAGTTCAGGAAGCTGAGAAAGACACTTGGTCCCAGACACTGAGCTGTTATACACTACCTTATGTTGTAAACTGCTTATGGTTCCATTCACCTGCTTTGAAAATTCTCACTTACCTAAATTTAACTTTCCCCCTAACTTAGCAGGTGCTAAACTTACCTATTTTTCAGATCCTTTACATCAGTGTTTTTCAAACTTACTATACACGTACCTTCTAAAAGAATTTTTGAACTATTAAATTGATTCATATGAAACTGTTATTTTTTCGGTGAAAAGTGGTAAAACATTGGCAATCTCATCAGGTTTAACCTACGCCTTCACCCATTTTTAGACATCTAAATTTTTCATTCTATTTTAAATTGTTTACAAAGATAGTAATTTTAACAAGACTGAAAATGTTGAATTTTATTTTATTTTATATTTTTTATTTTTAAAAGATTTGCTCATTTATTTATTTGTGAGAGAGAGAGTGTGTGTGTGTGAGTGGGTGGAGAGGCAGATGGAGAGGGAGACAAACAGACCTCCTCTGAGTGGGAAGCCGGTGCAGGGCTCAATCCTAGGATCCTGAAGTCATGACCTGAGCTGAAATCAATAGTCAGTTGTTCAACCAACTGAGCCACCCAGGCACCCCTGAAATATTGAATTTTAAAATAAAAATGTATCACAGTGTTAATATATCAAATGGAATTTGGATAGTATAGAATTTTTTTTTT
>CM052886.1:70292794-70338596 GCA_028534135.1 Potos flavus
TAAGTGAAATAAGTCAATCAGAGAAAGACAATTATCATATCATCTCACTGATATGAGGAATTTGAGAAACAACACAGAGGATCATAGGAGAAGGGAGGGAAAAATGAAACAAGATGAAACCAGAGAGGGAGACAAACCATAAGAGACTCTTAATCTCAGGAAACAAACTGAGGGTTGCTGGAGTGGAGGGGGGTGGGAGGGATGGGGTGGCTGGGTGATGGACATTGGGGAGGGTATGTGCTATGGTAAGCGCTCTGAATTGTGTAAGACTGATGAATCACAGACCTGTTTCCCTGAAAAAAATAATACATTTTATGTTAATTAAAAAAAAAGAAAAGATGCTCAACATCACTAGTCAGGGAAATGCAAAAAAAAAAAAAAAAAAATACAATTGGATACTACCTTATGCCTGTTAGAATGACCATTATCAAAAAGACAAGGGATAATGGTGTGGAAGTGGGGAAAAGAGAACACTTGTGTACTGTTGGTGGGATTGTAAATTAGTACAGCCACTATGGAAAACAGTATGTAAATTCCTCAAAAAATTTAAACTACAATATGGCCCAGCAATTCTGCCTCTGGCAACATATCAAAGGAAAGAAAAACAACACTAACTCAAAACAAATCTGCACCCCCATATCCATAGCAGCATTATCTACAATAGCCAAGACACGAAACAACTTAAGGATGGATAAAGAGGTTGAGACAGACAGACAGAACACACTGGAATATTATTCAGCCATAAAAAAATTAGGAAATGCTACCATTTGTGACAATATGGATGGATCTTGCAAGCATTATGCTAGGTTAAATAAGTCAGAGAAATACTGTATGATCTCACTTATATGTGGAATCTTAAAACAACAACAATAACCTCATACAGAAAGAGACAAGATTTGTGGTTACCAGAGGCAGGAGTATAGGTAGAGAGAATTGGAGAAAGAGGGTCAAAAGGTACAAACTTTCAGTTATACAATAAGTAAGTTCTAGGGATGGAATGTACAACATGAAGACTATAGCTAACACTATGTATAATGTAAAGGAAAGGTGTTAAGAGAATAAATCCCAACAGTTCTCATGACAAGAAGAATTTTTTTTCTTTTCTTTTTATTGTGTCTCTATGAGATAATAGATGTTAACTAAAGCTATTGTGGTAATAATTTCACAATATATGTAAACCAAACCATCATGCCATACACCTTAAAGTTATATAGTGATGTATATAAATTATTTCTTTAAAAAAACCACTGAGAAAAAAAAGTGTACAGTTCATCAGCTTTAATTCCTTCATGATGTTATCGTCTATCACCTCCATCTAATTCCAGAACATTTTCATAGCACCCAAAAGAAACCTGCTAGCAGTCTTGTTATGAGTTGCTATTCTCTTGCTGCTTTCAAAATTCTCTGCTATTGAGTTTTGCCAATTTGATTGTAATGTTTCTTGGTGAAGTCTACTTTATGTTCATTCTAGTTGTAGTTTTTAGGCTTCATTGATCTTGATATTCATTTCCCTGTCCAGATTTAGGAAGATGTCTTTATTTCTGCTTAAAAGTCTTTTATTGATTAATAGGAATAATCGCTCTCTGAATATATATATAATCGACCCTTGAACAACATGTTTGAACTCTGTGGGTCCACTTATATGTGGAGTTTTTTTTTTTAAATACAGTACAGTTCTATAAATGTATTTTTCTCTTCCTTATGATTTTAACATTTTTTCTCTAGCTTACTTTATTGTAAGAATACAATATATAATACATATAACATACAAAATATTTGTTAATCAACTGTTTATGTTATTAGTAAGACTTCCAGTCAATAGCAGGCTACTTTGTTTTAGAGGTGGTGGTGAAAGGCTATAGAATTTTGACTGCACAAGTGGTATGTGCCCCAGCTTCCACACTGTTCAAGGGTCAACTGTACATTAAGTTAAATAATTGACTATATGCTCTTGATATTGAAAAATTTCTTCTGGATTAAATTATAATTATAATTATTATTACTCATCATTGATTTTTCTAAATAGAGAGGGGGTTCAAGATGGCAGCATAGGAAGATCCTGTACTCATCTACCAGGGACATAAAAAATTTTCAACTACATCTGGAATAATTTCCTCTAAAAAACACCTGGAAATTGGATGAAGATAGCCTCCATAACAAAGGATAAAAGAGTAACATCAAAATGGGCAGCAAAGGCACAAACAAAACAAAACAAAACAAAACAAAACCCAAACCTGCTCCAGGTGGAGCAGATCCACAATTGGGAGGTATCTAAAAAATACAGCAATTTTCCCTGAGAAGTAAGGGGTCTGTGCTCCATATTAGCCACCCCAACCCCTAAATCCTACATAGGAGAGATGAGACCCCAAATTCCTGGCTTTGAAAACCAATGAGATTATATCCAGGAAAATCACAGAACTATAAGGAATGGAGAATCTGCTTTTAAAGGGCTTGCACATAGATTCATTTGCCCTGGAACCCAGCATAAAAACACCAGTTTGAAAAGCACCTAGACCACAGAGGAAGGATACCCTCTTACTAATCTTAAAGCATCTGCTGAAGAGGCAGGAACTTATTGGGACCCTTCTGGGAACAGAGCCTGGCGATTACCAGTTTTCTGATTTCATTCTAACTTGCTGCTGGTGGGCACCATTTCAGAATTCTCTAAGTTGTCACTGGGGACCCTGCTTATCCCAGTGCTGCAGCAGGTGGGCATGTGCAGCTCACACAGAGGATGGCCCTTGAGTGCCTGCTCTGAGACCCAGGAGGGAAAGCACTTATGAGCTCCATGAGACATCGTCTATAAAACACTACTTCTTCAACACTGGACAAATAGCTGATTTGTCTAACACACAAAAACAAACAGAGAGAGCCAGGCACAATGAGAAGACAGAGGAATATGCTTCAAATGAAAGAACAAGATAAAGACCTTAATACGATAGAGATAAGCAATCTACCTAATAAAGAGTTCACAGTGAAGTTATAAAGATGCTCACTGAACTAGAAGAATAAATGAATACAGCAAGAATTTTAATAAAGAGGTGGAAAATATGAGAAAGTACCAACCAGAAGTTACAAAGTTGAAGAATACAGTAACTAAATTGGGGAAAAAAACAAAATAAAACACTACAGGGGTTCAACAGCAGACTGGATGAATCAGGAGAATGGATTAGGGAGCTAGGTGACAAAACAGTAAATTCATCCAGAGCAGCAAAAGAAAAAAAAAAGTTAAAAAGTGAAGATACTTAAAGGACCTTTCAAACAACATCAAGTAGAATAACATTCACATTGTAGAGGTCTCAAAAGGAGAAGAGAGGGAAAAAAGGGCCTCAAAACTTATTTGAAGTAATAATGACTAAAAAATTTCCCAATGTGATGAAGGAAATGGGAGTCAGGTCCATACCAAAGACACATACAAAGACACGTTATAATTAACATGGTAAACGTTGAAGAGAATCTTAAAAGCAGCAAGAGAACAACAATTGTTATGTACAAGGGAAAACCATAAGCCTATCAGCTGATTCTTCATCAGAAACTTTGCAAGGCAGAAGAAAGTGGCATGACACATTCAAAGACCGGAAAAGAAAATGCCAACCAAGAATTCTCTACCTGGCAAGGTTATCATTGAGAATTGAAAAGATTAACAGTCTCCAGATAAGCAAAAAATTAAGGACTTCATCACCACTAAACCAGCCTTACAAGAAATATTAAAGGAACTTCTTTAAGCTGAAAAGAATTAATAATGAGACTACATCTGAGGAAAGGGGTAAGGTGATATAACAGGAGGATCCTAGGCTCAGCTTATCCTACAAACACACTGAGGCAACACAACATCTTTTAAATTAACTCTAAAAACAACCTGAAGACTGGCAGAACAGATCTTTCACAGCTAGCCATAGAGAGAAAGCCACATCGAAAAGACCACAAATGCGAAGGACATCCCAAGCACAGAAGAGTGAGGGGATCAGACTCCACACTGGGCACCCTGGACCTTGGGGACTCACACTGGGAAGACGACTCCCCATAACATCTGGCTTTGAACATCAATCAGTTCTTGGGGGAAACCACAGAATAACAGGAAACTCAGTCCTGACCCATAAAGAGCCAGGATGGGTGAGCCTGGTGGTGAGTATTAAGGAGGGCACGTATTACATGGAGCACTGCGTGTGGTGCATAAACAATGAATCTTGGAACACTGAAAAAATTAAATTAAATTAAAAAAAAAAAAAAAAACTTAGCCCAAAACATGGCACAGAAGTAGCAGTTTGAAAAGAGCTTGGGGTATATGTGAAGGATATTTATTGATTAATCTTAGAATATGTACTGGAGGCGCAGGTATCTGCAGATTTCTTCAGGAATAAAAGTGCTGCCAAGTATAATTTTTCCTGCCCTTCCAGTCTAGATAGTCAGATGCTTGCAGAAACCAGTTCTAACACACTCCATTTACTTTGCTACCACTGTGTGCTCCACACTGGCATAGCCTTGCAGAACCACCCCACCCAACCTGCCTACCTTCACAGGCATCACTTCTAAGCAATTCCTGCCCCACCACAACTGGCAGGCAGTTCCAGACAGGACTGGTACCACTCTAAAGTGACTCCTGCCTTGCAGAGTGGAGGAGAGAACTCTACAAAATAGACACACCCACATGTCCAGCAGCCAGGCCTCTTATCTGGCTATGCAGGGAGTAAGCTCAGCCTGTTAGTGCACCTGCACTGTTGCACAAGCTAATTGCAGACAGGCAGGTTGAGTTCCAGACCTAGTCACTAGTGAGCTCACAGCAGGTGCAGCTGGGCCTCTCCATACCATGGGAAGCACACCCTGCCCAGTGCACCCAAGGCAGGCAAAGCAGGTCATTGCAACCAGATGTGTTGAAAGCTAACTTCATCCACCAGTGTGCCCATAGCAAATATGACTCAGCCATAATGGAAGGACGCACGCAGCCCACAATGGGGACACCCCTGAAGCACCTGGTTCTGGTGATGGGGGCAGAGAATTATGCTATAGGGCACCATAGGACCTCTTCTACACAATGTCACTACTTTCAAGACCAGGAGATGTAGCTGATATACCCAATACATAGAAACAAACACAGAGAATTGGACAAAATGAGACAGAGGAATGTGTCCCAAAAGAAAGAATAAGACAAAATCACAGAAAAAGAGCCAAATGAAATGCAGATAAACAATATGCCCGATAAAGAGTTCAAAGTAATGATCATAAAGATACTCACTGGACTTGAGAAAAAAGTGGATAAATTCAGTAAGAACTTCAACAAAGAGATAGAAAATATAAAAAAGAACCAGTCAAAGCTGAAGACCACAATAATTAAAATGAAAACTACACTGGAGGGAATCAACAGCAGATTAGAGATTGCAGAATGAATCAGTGATCTATAAAACAGA
Source organism: Potos flavus (assembly GCA_028534135.1). Lineage (NCBI taxonomy): Eukaryota > Metazoa > Chordata > Mammalia > Carnivora > Procyonidae > Potos > Potos flavus. The sequence goes on from CM052886.1 coordinate 70,298,200, forward strand.
GTGATAGGAAGCAACCAGGATGAAGAACAAAAAGGAAAAAAGAATAATAGATGAGAATAGGTTAAGGGAACTCTGTGACATTATCAAGAGCAATAACATTTGCATTATAGGGATCACAAAAGGAAAAGAGAGAGGAAAGGAGACAGAAAACTTATTTGAAGAACTAATAGCTAAAAACTTCCTTAATCTGGGGAAGGAAACAGATATACAGGTTTAGGACACACAGAGATTTCCAAACAAAACGAACCCAAAGAGATCCACGCCAAGACACATAATAATTAAAATGACAAAATTAATCATAGAATCTTAAAAACATCAGGAGAAAAAGAAAACAGTTACATACAAGGAAAACCCATAAAGCTGTCGGTTGATTTTTCAGCAGAAATTTTGAAGGCCAGAGGGAGAGGCAAAATATAGTCAAAGTGCAGAAAGGAAAAACTCTACAACCAAGAATACTCTACCCAGCAAGTTTATCATTAAGGATTGAAGGAAAGATAAAGAATTTTTCCAGACAAAAGTTAAAGAAGTTCATCATCACTAAAACAGCCTTATAAGAAATGTTGAAGAAAATTTTGTAAGTACAAAGACCATAACTAAAAGAAAATTATAAAAGAAAAAAATTTCACAGGTAAAAACAAACATATAGTAAAAGTAGATTAGTCACTTATAAAGCCAATATGGAATTTAAGCACAAAATAGTAAAATCAATTCTATCTACAAAAATTAGTCAAGAAATACACAAAATAAAAAGATGTAAAATATATAAAATGTGGAGAGTAAAAATTTAATGGCTTTAGAATGTGTTTGAAATTAAGCAACCATCAACTTAATATAGCTTTAAACACAGAATATTATATGTGAATACAATGGTAACCACAAATCAAAAACCTATGATAGACACACACACACACAAAATAAATAAAGAGAAAGGAATTTGAACATAACACTAAAAAAAGCCATCAAAGTACAAGGGGAGAGAGCAAGAGAAGAAAAAAGGAACAGAGGAGATCTACAAAAACAACACAAAAACAATTTTAAAAATGTCAATAAGTGCATACCTATCAATAATTACTTTAAATGTAAATGATCTAAATACTCCAATCAAAAGACATAGGGTGACTGAATGGAAGAAAATGGAAGAAAAAACAAGACCCATCTATATGCTGCTAACAAGAGACTCACAAGACAATTATACAATGAAAGTGAAAAGATGGAAAAATATTCCACACAAAGGGAAGCAAGCAACAACAAAAAAAGCTGGGGTAGCAATACTTAAACAAAATAGACATTACAAAAAAGAGACAAAGAAGGGCACTGCATAATGATAAAGGGATTAATCCAACAAGAGGATATAATAACTGTAAATATCGATGCACCCAACATAGGAACACCTAAATACATAAAAATATTTACAGACATAAAGGTAGAAAATGACAGTAATAAAATGATAGTAGTGGAATTTAACACCCCCACTTACATCAATGGATAGGTCATGAAGACAGAAATTCAGCAAGGAAACAGTTCTTTGAATAACAAATTAGACCTGATGAATCTAAAAGTTATATACAGAATATTCCATCCCAAAATAGCAGAATATACATTCAAGAGCATATGAACATTCTTGAGGATAGATCACACATTAGGTCACAAAACAAGTATCAATAAATTTAAGATAACTGAAATCTTATCAATCTTCTTTTCCAATCACAATGGTATGAAACTAGAAATCAATTACAAGAAAAAAACTGGAAAAATTAGAAATTTATGGAGATAAACAACATGTTACTAAACAGCTATTGAGTCATAAGAGAAATCAAAATACTCTTAGAGACAAAGGAAAACAGAAAAGCAAAACACCAAAATCTATGAGATGCAACCAAAGTAATTCTAAGAGAGAAGTTCATAGCAATACAGGCTTACCTCAAGCCTGTAATCTCAAATAAACCATTTAACTTTACATCAAATAAACCATTTAACTTTACATCTAAAGGAACTAGAAAAAGAAGAATTGAAGCCCATATTTAGTAGAAAGAAAGAAAGAATAAAAATTAGAGTAGAAATAAATAAAATGGAAACTAAAACAACAATAGAAAAGATCAGTAAAAATAAGAGCTGGTTTTTTGAAAAGATAAAATTGACAAACTTTTAGCTAGTCTCATCAAGAAAAAAAGAGATGGCTCAAATAAATAAAATGAGAAATGAAAGAGGGAACATTACAACTGATACCACAGAAATACAAAGGATCATAAATAATACTATGAAAAATTATATACCAACAAATTGGAAACCAAGAATAAATGGATAAACTCCTACAGACTTACAATCTTCCAATGCTAAATCAGGCAAATATAGAAAATCTGAATTGATCAATTATGGGTAGATTGCTCCTAGATTAGTAGGAGATTGAACCAGTAATAAAGAGTCTCCCAACAAATAAAAGTCCACGACCAGACAGTTTCACAGTGAACTGTACCAAACATTCAAATTCAATACTCATCATTTTCAAACTCATCCAAATAATTCAGGAGGAGGGAGCACTTCCAAACTCATTTTACGAGGCCAGCATTACTCTGATACCAAAATCAGATGGGACAGGATGAGTTGGGTCGGGAAGAGAAGGGGGAAGGGAGACACTACAAGCCAATATCCTTGATGAAAATAAATGCAAAAATACTCAACAAAATATGAGAAAACTGAATTAAAGAAAACATTAAAAGGATCATACAGCATAATCAAATGGAATTTATTCCAGGGATGATAGGATGATTCAACATCTTATGCAAATTATTCAGTGTGATACATGACATTAACAAAATAAAGAATAAAAATTATATGATTATCTCATTAGATGCAGAAAAAAACTTGACAAAATTCAACATCTATTTATTATAAAAAATGTCAACAAAATTGGTATAGAGGAAATGTACCATGGAATTATAAAGGCCACATACAACAAACCCACAGTTAACATTATACTCAATGTGAAAACAATGAAAACTTTTCCACTAAGATAAGGAATGAGACAAGGATGCCCACTTTCACTACTTTATTGAACATAGTATTGGCAATCCTAGCCATGGTGATAAGGTAAGAAAAAGAAGTAAGCAGCATCCAAATCAGAAAGGAGAAAATAAAAGTGTCACATTTGCAAATGACATGATATTATATATAGAAAACCTAAAGTCTCCACCAAAAACCTGTTAGAATTAATAAATGAATTCAGTGAAGTTGCAGGATACAAAAGCAATATACAGAATTTTGTGCTGTTTCTATATACTAATAACAAACTATCTTAAAGAGAAATAAGAAAACAATCCCATTTACAACTACATTAGACAGAATAAATTACCTATGCATATATTTAACCAAGGTGGTAAAAGACCTTTACTCTAAAAATTTTAAGACACCGATAAAAGAAATTGAAGACACAAATGAATGGAAAGATATCTCATGCTCATGATTTGGAAAAATTAATACTGTTAAAATGACTATACTGCTCAAAACAATCTACAGATTAAATGAAATCCCTATCAAAATTTCAATGGTATTTTTCACAGAACTAGAACAAATAATTCTAAAATTTGTGAAGAACCAAGGAAGACCCCAAATAGTCAAAAAATTCTGAGAAAGAAGAAAACTGGAGATATCACACCCTCAGATTTCAAACTACACTATAAAGCTATAGCAAACAAAATAATTTGGTATTGGCATAAAATAGACACACAGACCAATGGAACAGAATTGAGAGCCCAGAAATAAACTCACATATATGCAGACAGTGTATAACAAAGGAGCCAATAATATACAATGGAGAAAGAACAGTCTTTTCAATAAGTGGTGGTGGGAAAACTGGACAGCAAAAGAATAAAAGTAGACCACTACCTTACAGCATACACAAAAATTAATGAAAAATAAAGACTTGAATATAAGACTTGAAACCATAAAATTCCTAGAGGAAACACAGATGGTAAGTTCCTTGACATTGACCTTAGTAATGTATTTGTGGGTCTGACCCCAAAGCCAGGCAAAACAAAAGAAAAGATTTAAAAGAAGGACTACATCAAACTTAAAAACTTCTGCATAGCAAAGGAAGCTATCATCACAACAAAAAAAACAGTAGGCTGAATAGGACAAGATATTTGCAAATCCTGTACCTGATAAGTGGTTAATACCCAAAATATGTAAACAATTCATACAACTCAACAATAAAATAACAAACTATATGATTAAAGACTGGGCAGAGGATCTGAATGGACATTTTTCCAAAGAAGACAGAGAGGTGACCAACAGACACATAAAAAGATATGCAACATTGCTATTAGGGAAATGCAAATCAAAAACACGAAAATGTATCACCTCACAACTGTCAGAATGGCTATTATTTTAAAAAGCCCAAGAAATAAGGGGTGCCTGGCTGGCTCAGTTTGGGAGAGCATGTGACTACTGATCTTAGGGTTTTAAATCTGAGCCCTATGTTGGGTATAGAGATTACTTAAAAATAAAATCTTAAAAAAAAAATACAAGAGATAAGAAGTGTTGGAGAGAATGTGGAGAAAAGGGAACCCTCATACACCATTGGTGGCAATGTAAATTGGTACAGCCACTATGGAAAACAGTGTGGAGATTCCTTAAAAAATTAAGAATAGATCTCCCATATAATGCAGCCACTCCACCATTGGGTATTTATCTGAAGAATACAAAAACACTATTTTGAAAAGATATATGCACCCCTGTGTTCATTGCAGCATTATTTACCATAACCAAGATATGGGACGCCTGGGTGGCTCAGTGGGTTAAAGCCTCTGCCTTCGGCTCAGGTCATGATCTCAAGGTCCTGGGATCGAGCCCCACATCGGGCTCTCTGCTCAGCGAGGAGCCTGCTCCCCCCTCCCCTTGTGATCTCTCTCTGTCAAATATATAAACAAAATCTTTAAAAAAAAGATTAAAAAAAATAACCAAGGTATGGATACAACCTAAGTGCTCAATGATGGGTGAATCAACAAAGAGGATTTGGTGTACACACACACACACACACACACACACACACACACACACACACACAGGAATACTACTCGGCCACAGAGAAGAGTGAGATCTTGCTATTTGTGACAACATGGATGGATCTTAAGGGTATAGTGTGAGGTAAAATAAGCCATATGGAGAAAGAAAAATACTGTATGATTTCATTCATATGTGGAATCCAAAAAAAAAGAGAAATGAACAAACAAAACAGTACAAAAACAAACTCATAGATACAGAAAATAAATTACTGTTATGAGCAGGAAGGGGCTGGGGTTCAGTGAAATAGGTGAAGGAAACAATTGTACAGTAATGAACGGTAACTGGAATTGTGACGATCACTTTGTGGTATATACAGATATGGAATTATAAGGTGTATACCTGAAACTTTTTAAATGTTATATACCTATTTTTATCCCCATAAAATAAATACCTAAATATATTAAACATTTGATAATTATAATTGTATTTTGGCAAACACATCTGAGATACATGGCATTTGCCTTTCTACTCAGTACCTTTGGATAACTCATTTATTGCTCAGATGAGACAGTACTCAGATTGATAAAATTTTGGTCACATATATGAGTAAACAGAATATAAAGAATCTAATTATAGCAATGTTACTCAATTTTCAAAATTCCATCTGAGTTAGATCCCAAAAATGTATAGTAATACATCATTTTATTTAAAATTTTAGTAACTGGATATCTTCTACTTATTGGATGCCACCTCCTCCACTCTACTTTCTGTCAGTAGGCTAACCTGTATAGGTTATATCAACATGCTTTCTTGCTTCCAGTTAAATTTGACCAGTGAAGATCCCTTCACAGAAGATGATAGGAAGAGAAGGATATTTATCTCCTAGTGCCTTCCCTGCAAAGTTGTATCTCCTTTCAAGGTGACCTTTTCTACATTAACTGTCTCCTTCTGGGTTATGGCAAACTCTCCCTCTTTTTATCCCTTCAGGCCCAAAGATGGTAACAACCTTCTTGTTACTATCCCTAGGGTATTGCCCTATCTTTGGGGTTTCCCTAAATCCTGATCACATGGATAACTAGTCCATTTATTAAACCTTCCTTGAAATATTTTCCTAATGTACACATGTTTCCTTCCATGTTATTATGGGTGGTTACATGACTCATTCAGTCCATAAGTGAGGAATACAATCATGTTCTCCTTAGGTTTATTGGCAGGTAAGAATTATATACTACATAACTTTTTTTCTAAAGATTTATTTTAGAGAGAGAGAGATAAAGACAGTGTGCCTGTGTATGAGCAGGGGGAGAGGCAGAGGGAGAGAATCTCAAGCAGACTCTGCACTGAGGGCAGAGCCAGACTGGGGGCTCAGTCCCACGACCCTGAGATCGTGATGTGAGCCAAAATCAAGAGTCACCCACTCAACTGACTGAGCCACCCAGGTGCCCATATGCCACCTAACTTTCAAAAGGACTTGTTAGACCTGTACGGTCCCATATAGTAGCCACTAGTCACATTTGGCTACATTTAAATTAATTGAAATTAAATAAAACTTAAAATGCAATTCCTTGGTCACGTAAACCATATTTCAAGTGCACAATATTCAAAAATTTCAGAAAACAATGTATTAGATAATTGTTGAATGGGGACCATGAAATTAAAAACCTATACTGGGATGGCATTTAAAGTTTTAAAAAATATTCCCTTATTGACTGAAAATTATTTTTCTTGTATTTACTGACTTATAAAATCATTCAATTCAAAAACTATTTTCTTTCTTTCTTTCTTTCTTTCTTTAGAGAGAGAGAGAGAGAGAGAGCAAGCAGGGGGAGGGGCAGAAGGAGAAAGAAAGAAAGAATCTTAAGCGGGCTCCATGCCCACCACAGAGTCCATTGTGGGGCTCAATCTCACAACCCTGAGATCACGATCTGAGACAAAATCAAGAGTTGGATGCTCAACTGACTGAGCCACCAAGGAACCCCCAAAAACTATTTTTAAAAATAAAACTTTTTCAAAAAAATAATATACATCAACATAGCCCAAGAAACACTGGGCATAGAACCTGATGTCAGAATTGGATGAGACTTCGGGGGGCTTTTGGGGGAGTTTGCATGTAGAAGTCATATAAACCCTTATGGCCTGAACAGACCGGTAGATTTGTCTGAAGCTAGGGCCAATAACAGTTGCTTCCATCCCTGTGTGCATGTGCCACTTCTCCAACTAAGAAAGCAGGGACTATCTTCCCATACCTTGAATCTACAATGAACTTGTGATTTGTTTTTGACAAATTGAATGCAACCGAAGTGATAGTCTGGGATTTCTATGTTGAGGCCTTCAAAGGTTGCGTAGCTTCTGTTTTCAATCACAGGGCAAACCAGAGGCCATCTAAAGAGAGGCCATGTGGAGGAAAAAAGGCCCTGAAATATAAGAGTCTATGAAGGGCGAGAGGGAGGGTGAGGGTGAGAGAGAGAGAAAGAGAGAGAGAGGCCCAGCTGCCCCCAGCCATTTCAGTCAGCAGCTTAGAAACCAGACATGTGAGTGAAGCTGTTATGGATTCTCCAACCAGTAAGACATGTTCCAGAACTGAGCTTTCCCTTCTGAGTACTATTTGAATTTCTGAACAACAAAATTAAATGATTGCTTTAAGTCAATAAGTATTGGAGTAGTTTCTTATGCAGGACTGTTTAGTCTCTATTTTTTGCATGTGAGCCAAAACGAAGAGTTGGCTGCTCAATTGACTGAGCCACCCAGGCGCCCGTATACCACCTAACTTTCAAAAGGACTTATTAGACCTATACTGTCCCATATAGTAACCACAATTTAACACGTACCTAATTGTCATTTCCCATGTTTTGTGGATGGAATGTTTGTGTCCCCCAAAATTCATATGTTGAAGCCCTAATTGCTCAGTGTGACTGTATTTGGATACAGGGCCTCTAAGGTAGTCACGAAGGTTAAATGGGGTGATATAAGTAGGTCCTAATCCAATAGGATTAGCGTCCCTATAAGAAGAGGCACCCAAGAACTCTCTTTTCATGTGAACACAAAAGAAAGGCCATGTGAGGATGAAGCAAGAAGGTAGTCATATGCAAGCCTGGAAGAGATTCCTCACCAGGAACCAAATCAGCCAGAGCCTTGATCTTGAACTTCCTAGGCTGCAGACTGTGAGAAATAAATTTTAAGCTACCCAGTCTATGGTACTTTGTTATGGCAGCCCAAGCAGACTAAGACACCACATTTGCCAGTGACTTTGTTGCCTACTGCTAGGCTTCATGCATTCTCCAGGCCATGGCACAGATTATAGAACAACTTACTGGAAAATCGAGTGCTTAACTAGCAGTAGGAGCATCAATGACTTCTCCTATCACCTGAGACAACAAGGAGTTAGCTGGCCCTATACCTCTTGTGTCCTAGAACACTTCGCTTTATCAGGATACATACTCTGTATACTGTCTTTGATAGGCAACTGTTAGTTGTGTTGAGTCTGAAAAGGGTAAGGGAGAGAATGGATTATTGCTGGCCATCTTGCAGACTTAACCCCATGTTAGAATGACAGCTCTCTTCACTGCATGCACCTTTCAGAAGTGGGAAGTATAAAGTGGAAGTTTACCAAAATCATTCAAGGTGACTTTAATTCAACTACTGATAATAATATTTGTGTAAAATATGAAAACACCCAGGACAAATGCTAAGCTGGATAGTATGCTGAGATTATAATTCAGTATTTTACTAGGCAAACTGAGACTTTCGATTTCTCAGTTTCTGGTAAATATACCTTGAAGCTGTATTGAGATTTAAACAATTGATAGTTACACCTGTTATACTTTTTTTATAGAGTCATCTTGTTTATGGAGCTGGATTTGGAAAAAACCTGGGAAAAACAACCTTGTAAAACCAGAGATTCCCCCAATTTTTTCCTTCCTCCGTGAACAGAGATCTATTTTAAACCAATTTCAATATTCTAGGTTGACTTAAAGGGCCTTAAAAAGGTGCAACAGATGGCTTTAAAGAGAGACACTCGGAAATTATTACATATGGATTGCTTAGTAATTTCATTTCATGGTTGGAAATTATGAAGTTTATGATTACACATTTGACACTATTAAAATATCAACATCTGAGTGGAAGAAATTAATTCTAACTAAATAAAGATTAAAGATGATTTTTTTTCAAGTTCAGGGTGCTACATCCTAGATTGCATTTTGAGAATATTTTGTCATATACCCATACCAAAGTAAAATGTTCTACTTTGCTAAGTACAGTTTACTCTATTGGAAATTAACAGCAAAGAAAAGAGAAGCTATTGAGTCCCTTGTAACTGCAGAGTTTATGGAAAGTGAATTAATCATTGCTGTTAGGGGCATTATCCAGTTTACATACATAAACAGAATGACTGATGAGTGACAGTGAGCAGATTTGTGTCCATATAAAAAAAAATGACAGATTTCTGCTATACAATCATCTTTTGAAGAGAGTTGATGATGCAAGTAAACATGCACATTTTAATTTTTTTCCTTGAAACCATGCAAAATAAGCAACTGGAGACATGGGCCAAGATACGGGTTACTAGCACAAATTACCAAGTTCATTCTCACTATTGAGAATCATAAGCATGCAGAGAGAACATATCTTTAGCTGATTGGAACTTCCCAGCATGCTTTTTACAGTTAAATGTTCTAATTCCAAGATAAACAGATTAAAAGTTTTAATGAACAAAGCATTTCATAAGTTTGTCACTCGGATAAGGTATCTTATCCGAGGTAAGATACCTTACCTAAATAAGGTATCTAGGCCTTTAATATTTCTTACTGATTATCTTTTTCTCTCTGGCAATGTTTTATATGTCAAATGGTCTTTTTGGTTTGATGAGAGGTTTTTCTGCACTGAGAGGATGCAACATGATTGGATTCAAGAAGAGAAGAGGATTCTTTGACAAAGTAGGGGAAAGATAGTGTGAGAAGTAGGATAGGAGCACTTGCAAGGGGGGGGGCGCTCATAGGCAGATGGAGGAGGAGGATCTGGATCCTTGAAATCCACCCACTCCAGGTCTCATAGGACCAGTTTCCATGAACCCTGATGTACACCTCTCACAGTTTGAAGAGTGCTGCTTTTGTCTTCTATTTGGTATCAAGCTTTTTAATAGAGAGGTTAATTTGTACTACACTGCCATAGCCTGTAGTGTTGAAGAACTCATTTGCCCAGGAAGCCAAGAGTATTCTGTGCGGTTCCTATTTTTGTGACTTTAAATTGGTTAAGAATTCAAATCTATACATTTTACTCTATCTCCCTGTGCTTTACTACATGCTTAAATGCTTTAAGATTTATTGAATCCAGGTGTTTTATTTCTCGATAATTACCAGAACTCACCTGATTCAGTTATGCTGATCTATTATTCTTCAAGAATTACTTTTTAAAAATTCCCTTTCCCAATTAATATAGTGAATCTGTGGCTTTCTTGAATCTAAAAATATTTTAAGAAATTTTATGATCTTATGAAAGATCATTTGAAAGGGTTTCCTAAGTTTTTTTTTTCTTTCTTTAACTAAAACAAAGCTTAATAACAAAGAATGGTATTTATAGATTAACATTTGGGGCCAATTCTAAAACGCATTTCTAGCAATGAGTTCCACACTTTCTCATGAATACAAAGCAATCTGCTTTTGTTTTTCTGGGACTCAAAGTGGATAACACAGTGATGTAACTCCTTATTAAAAACATTACTGCCACTCCATATTAAAAACATTTTTGCTTAAATAATTAGCATTTTTGCTAATCCATAAAAAAAACCACATGAGACAGAAAAAAAATGTTTTTCCCAGATGGTCCTTTTTGCATTAATATTACTAACCCAGACATCAAAAACAAACAATAAGGTGTTGAAATATGTAATTTCAGCCAAAATATCACAGCCTTGAACTTTCACAGGCTTTTCAATTTTAAGAGGACAGCTGAGTGAGCATATGAAGTCAGCCTGGCTATGACTGTTAACTCTCTTGTGTTTCCCTATTGTATATAGTCATTATGTAAATAATTTCCTTCTTCTGGAAATGGAAGAATGATTATAAGCATTCCTGAACTTGGGAAAGACATTTACTTACCTGTTGTAAAAGGATGGAAAAAAAAAAACCCAACCTGTTTTAATACTTACAGTGAAATCGGTTATTTTTGTTTGCCTGATATCAATTTATCTTTTGTGTAGTAAAATACCCATATTTTTCTTGGGACACTACCCCCTTTCTATTCTATCCACATGAGACTGAAAGCTCCAGGCCTAGGCCTGTCATCCAGGTTGGCCCATCAGTGAATCAAATTCTTCTAGCTACTGTGATTGGTTCAGGGAAGGCATGTGCTTCAAATCGTCCAGTGAAACTAAATCCGGGGATTTTTACAGAACTATAGGTAAAAGAAAAAAAATTATCTTGACTAGGAACTGCTGGAATTACTATATGGAGTTAACACCTAAAGGGAAAGTAGAGCTGAAATATGGCAAGGGGCAGGGGCAAAGAGGGTACTGCAGGGAGAGAGAGAACAGACCTGGTCTTGGGTATTTTAGTTACACCAACCAAAATTTTATTCTTTGCTTAAGTCAGTATGAGTTGAGTTTTTCTGTCACTTGCCCCTCAATGAGTTATAAGGCAAAAACCTATCTGGATGTGATCGTGTTCAAAATGGTACACTTTATCATACATGAGGCCCTCCTATGTGCCAGGTAACTCTGCTGATCCCTGGGGATGTGCATGGATCATTAAGACAGTGTTTCTCTATAAAAGGATGTTCTTCCAGGGGCGCCTGGGTGGCTCAGTGGGTTAAAGCCTCTGCCTTCGGCTCAGGTCATGATCTCAGGGTCCTGGGATGGAGCTCGCATCGGGCTCTCTGCTCAGTAGGGAGCCTGCTTCCCCCTCTCTCTCTGCCTGCCTCTCTGCCTACTTGTGATCTCTCTCTCTGTGTCAAATAAATAAATAAAATCTTTAAAAAAAAAGGATGTTCCTCCAAACACTTGAACTTATTTCTACCCTTCCAGTGGCAGTTGTGGAATCTATTTTTTTCTAAGCAAAATACCCTTTTATAAAGATTTTTGCATAAGGGGAAAAGACAGGAGGAGAGAAATCCTGATTATGTGTTGTTACGATAAGGCAAACATATTTCTTAACTCCTTGAAAAATAGCTAGCACCTCAATAAAATTTTCTTTTTGGATACAAAGAAAAAGAGGGGCCATTATTATTTAAATCACAGCCTCAGGCAACAATCCTTGAAGAAAGAGGAACATCCAGAGCCACACACTGTCAACAGAACGACCCAGCTGAAGTTGTAGTTGCATATTCATTCTGATGGAATATCAGATAATCAAAAAAAACTAGATTATACTGCTAGGCACTCTACTACACATAGAGTTTAGTGTGCATACACACACACACACACACACACACACACACACACACACACACGAAGGGATAAATAGTTTAGATTATTACTGGTTTGTACATGAAGAGGTTCATCTGTTTAAGATTTCTCTTGACTGGGGCACCTGGGTGGCTCAGTGGGTTAAAGCCTCTGCCTTCGGCTCAGGTCATGATCTCAGGGTCCTGGGATGGAGCCCTGCATCAGGCTCTCTGCTCAGCGGGGAGCCTGCTTCCTCCTCTCTCTCTGCCTGCCTCTCTGCCTCCTTGTGATCTCTCTCTCTCTCTCTGTCAAATAAATAAATAAAATCTTTAAAAAAAAATTTTTCTCTTGACTGTTTCAATAAGATCCCTTTATCAACCAAACATACACATACATACACACACCACATATCAATGAAAAAGAATGGTTATCCTCATGCTCTATTTAAAGTAAATTTTATATTTTAAAGATTTTATTTTATTTATTTGACAGAGAGAGAGAGAGAGAGAGCACAAGTAGGCAGAGAGGCAGGCAGAGAGAGAGGAGGAAGCAGGCTCCCCGCTGAGCAGAGAGCCCGATGCGGGGCTCGATCCCAGGACGCTGAGATCATGACCTGAGCTGAAGACAGAGGCTTAACCCACTGAGCCACCCAGGCGCCCCAAGTAAATTTTATATTTTAGAGCCCCTCAAAACCACTGTAAAGCATGACTCAAACATTTTTAATAAAACAGATCGTTTTCTCTTTTATGGAAGAAAGGGAGCAGCAGAGATTGCCAGTAATGAATAGTACTCAATAGGTTCACGCACAGAAGTATGTATAGTGCAGTGGGCTGAGAAATAATATCATTTAGAGAATTATACTGAGTAGAGTTTCTCATTGCTCCAAGTCAGAGGTCATCAAGATATGTGTCCATCTACGAGAGGGGGTCTTGTGACTGACTTGCGTCATCCCCACCACCCCTCAATCCTTCCAGTGGGCATCCCCCACTCCCTCACTCCCTGACAGAAAGTCAAGTGGACAGGGAAGTCCACTGTATTCACTATTATTGCCTCTGTTCTATGCAAAGCTCCTTGGAGAGCAATGAGAGATACCCCTTCCTCCACAGACTCAGCCATAGGTGTTCCACCACAGATAAGACCTGAACTTCAAGTCCTTTAGAAATCAGCTGTTTCTAATCACACCCTCAGGCATTTCTACTCAGGACACACTCACAGTGCCAGGGCAGAGGGAGAGGAGAATACTGGTACAGAGGTTCTTGTATGGGTAATGCACTGAGTCCAGAATTAGTGTTCCACTCAGGTGATTAAGGCCATGGCATTGAATCACGGTCACCAGTGCGAACTGTCCTCCTTTATAGCCAGCTGTATCTTGAGATTTAGTTATCCTTGCTGGCCATCTGGCCTCCCTCAGGGATTTTGAGGCCCATCAGGCCATTTGAAAACTTTGAACTTGAGAGCAAAGAGTCTGAGCAGGACACTGACAGACTTACGGAGTGCTGGGACTCCATCTATCTACAGAACCAGAGCTTGACCCCACAAAGACCCGGTTATCTCCTCCTCTTAGCACCTGGGAAGCTACTTCCTTTAAATTATATCACACAGTGGTTATTCTGAGATTTTTTGCACTCCAAAAGGAAGCCAGCTCCAAAGGTGAGCTGACATTTTCATCAACAGAGACAGAAAACTTCCAAGAATTTGTAAGTAACCTGTATCCAGTTTAAGAGAAAATATTACAATATAGGTATTGTATATTTTTAAAAGCATAAGAATCAAATGCATTTAATATTGAAACTATAATGTATAGGTTTTAGACAATTAAGAAACAACCTCAACAGTTCCTGAGATCCATCATAATATAAGTATGAGAGGCCCAATTAACAGAGCATTACAATTAATAGAAGCCTGAATACAAGATCATTTGTTCTATTTATGATCTATTCACATGCATTTTGCAGGATCTTAAGAATTTTAGAATAGCCATAACCGTTGCCTCTGGGAACCTCTAATATTAAATTGAAAGAATGCTGTTGTCATGACCACCACAGTGTAAACCTGACCCTGCTCACCATTAACATTTTCTCAGATGATGCTTGAATTCCCTGTCTCTTTCATTGTGGGTACTGGTGGGCAGGGTGGGGGGGGCATTAAAGTAGAAAAGAACAAGTTGGGGAATGCACAAGCATGGAATTGAAATTTATGAACCAGATTCAGGAAACAATGACTTTGGCCTGAGCAGTGGTTTCCATAGGGCTGTAATTAGGTGTCTCAGACTCTAAACTTCCCACTGGCTCAGAAGAAATGGGCATCAAGTGGATGGACTGTGATCTTCCTAGACATTATTTGTGTTTTGAGTTTCTTGCTGGACATCCTCATGATTTGGCACCTTCTTTTTTAGTTATAGATATATTAGCATTATCTACTAGGAAGCTATCAACTTAGGGTCAGTTGTTTAAGGTGACCTTGAGTATGTTTCCTTTTATCTATAAGGATTTCTATAATGAGTTAAGACATATGGGCTTTGTAACCAGACTGGTGGGTTCAAATCCCTCCCCTGCTCTTTACTTGCTCTATGACCTTGGGTAAGGTAAATAACTTCTTTGTTTTTCTCATCGGTAATGAAGTTAGTAATAGAATTTCCCTCATAAGCTTACTTTGAGGATTAAACACACTAATATAGGTACTGGCAAGTTTCTTTTATAAAGAGCCAGATAATCAAGAGTTTAGGATTTGCAGGACATATAATCTCTGTTGTAACTACTAAAGTATGCCACTGTAGAGAGAAAACAGCCCTAGACAGTATGCGAATGATTTGGTGTGGTTATTATCTAATAAAACTTGATTTACGAAAACAGGCAGTGGGATAATTGGCTTGTAGGACACAGTTTGCCAACCTTTGGAATACTTGTTTACCAATACTTGGCTTGGTCCATTTTAAGAACTCAGTAAATATTAGCTTTTTGAAATTGTCACCCTCTTCCTCCTCATCATTGTATGTGTACCCTCATTCCACAAAGGATTAAGTATCTTATTATGCCTATTTTTTTTTTTAAAGATTTTATTTATTTATTTGACACAGAGGAGAGAGATCACAAGGAGGCAGAGAGGCAGGCAGAGAGAGCGGGGAAGCAGGCTCTCCACTGAGCAGAGAGCCCGATGCGGGCCTCGATCCCAGGACCCTGAGATCATGACCTGAGCCGAAGGCGGAGGCTTAACCCACTGAGCCACCCAGGTGCCCCATTATGCCTAATTTTAGGGTGTAGCTCTCAGAGTGTTGTGTGAGCTCTGCTCTCACATATATGCATTTCCTAACTCAGGGTCTCTACCCTTCCATAAAGTTCTTCTAAGGGTAGAGGACAATCCACTCCCACTGTTCTTAAGCTGGCATAACTCTAAAGGTAGAACATGTCTTTCAAGCGTCATCTTAAAAATTCATGTGATTTTTGCCTTTTACTCCCATAGTATATTTGTGTTTCCTTTAAAGCAAAAAATGGTGATTTAAATCATTTATCATTGAGTAAAATTGACCATGTTTACCAAGTGTCTCCTGGTTTTTTATGACAGGTACATTTATGTCAGTTTGAGAAACATGGCCTATGATGACAAGAATTTAGGCTGTGAGGTAGTTATTCCTCCTGTGGGATTAATAGCCTTGGTATTCTACGGGCGGTTAGATCTCATTGAGCACAAAGAGAAAGATTAAAGTTAGGGGACATGGACACCAAAGAATTCACAGGAAATTTGAGAGAACTCCATTTATTGCCTCCGACCTGGTAGGAGACAAAGTGCATGTCTTGGCTCCCACAGCTCCGGCTTCACTTAGGACACACAGAAATCCACACATGCCCACCAGGCCATGACTGGTAGAAACTGCCTGGGGTTGACCTGAGAAATAAAGTCATGAAAAGTAAAATAAACAGAGTAATTTGTGTGTAAGAAATCATTGCTAAGTTGAAGCATATAAACTTTTTAAAATTTGGCCATTTTTGAAGTATAAAAATGGCAATTTCTATTCTATTTCCCCCAAAGCTTATTAACCAACAATGCACATAACACTGTTTAAGTGAATTATTACCACCATAAATCATAAGTATAACACTTCCAGACTCTTTAAAAAGTACACTCAGAATGAAGAATGTGGAAATAGAAAGTAAAAGTTAGCGGATGATGCTGAAAATAATCGGAACATTTTATTTTCAGTAGCCTAAGGGGTTGCATTGTGATCATGGCTCATAGTCAGAATCCTTTCAGACAATTCTTAGAAGCAATCCTGTGGGTGCTTGTTGATCCAGCAGGTGTTAAGAAATAAAACATCAGGACCAGAAGAATAAGCCTTGAGCATTGCATGAAAACACTTGGAATGATGAAGTCCCTGTGCTCTTTATGGCCATAAGGAAAATGCATTTATTTAACCATTTTATCAGGGCGAGATGGAAAGAAAGCAGACATTGTTTTACTCCTCTGTTTTCATCAAGTGCCAGATAATACTCTGCAGTCATGTGATGAATTTCTCTTAGTATCACCACTGCCCTTGGTAGGCAGCTTAGTGCCCATGGCAGACTTTTCAGACTCCTATTTTTAAACCAAGATGTATTCTTTACTAACATTCATTTAAACCCTATTCTTTAGCTCATATCTAAAGTCTTATGCAGAGACAGAGAGAGTAACCAAACTCAACAACATCAATGATCTATGAAGAGTTAAGATACACTTATACACTTGCAACTTATGTTGCAAGTCAAGACTTTTGTCATGAGTCAGTCCTACCTGCTTCTCCAGATTTTAAATTCCCAGATCTGGGTCTGGGTTGTGAGGAAAAGAGAAATGGAAGGTCAGATGTGTGTATTTGGGTAATTGAGGAAACCAGAATGTTTCTAAGCACATATGAGTGTTTCTATACTCAGTTTGGCACAGTCTTGAATTTCAGATTTTCTGCCTTTATTCTCTTAAATTTTATGGCTTGAAGTTTCAACTGAGTAGGCAGAGAAAAACCAAAACAACCAAACCAAGTTCAGAAGAATATATGAACAATAAACAAATGTTTTTCTAATGGAAACTTAACTGTCAGGGTAACAAACAGCTTGGCTTCCCCTGACATCAGAAATTTGATCTGAATGGAAAACATTTCTAACTTAAAATCTTAAACATACACAGAAACTGAGAGAATAGTAAACAAACTACCTAGATTCAACGATTTTCAAAAATTTTCCGTCCCTGCCTTATTTTTCTTATTGAAGTATTTTAAAGCAAATCACAGTCCCATGTTGTTCGACTCCCATGTATACTTTAGTATGCATCTCTCAAAAATTAAAGATAGTTTGTTTCATAACTAAAATGCCACTTGGGCAAAATTTTAAATGACAATTTAGCTCTTAAAAAACAAGACTTGTATTTACTGTTCATTTATACTTTGCTACATTGCATAGATGAATACAAGAAAAAATGAGAAAACTAAAAAGAAAGTAAAAGAAAGAAAACAAAATGAAGCCATAAATGAAAGTACTGAACATCAAGGTATATGGAAAGTCTTATCCTAACCCTAAATTCAACCCCTGCTTCACAGGGGCTAGCAGGAAGGAAATCATGGCAGTCACCAGATTCAGGGTACATAAAGGAGAACCATCACCATTCTTCTGGAGAATATAGCTTTTCCTGTATTTAAGGTTTGTGAGGAATTTCTCCTGGATATCTTCATGAAGAAGGCAGTATGAGATTTATTAGACAATATACTTTACAAAATCTCCACAGTAAATACAAAAGAGATTCTGTGCCGCTTCTTATTAGAGTGACCTCACTGCAAGCTAAGGCATAAGGCTGAAGTCCAGGTGAGTAAAAGTCATCCGATGAAGGACCAGAGCAATGCGTCACGTCCATCTGGTGGCCACCATCATGAGATGCAGCATAAAACCCATTTATTTCGAATAAGCTTTTAATCTCCTTCAGATTTCCATCATCCTGGTTCCCTCATTAATAACACAACCCTAATTTAAAAAACTCAAATCCAGCTGTTACTACTTTTAAGTGCTGTTATCCATAGCAAGTCAATGTGACAACAAATGTGTCTTCCACATTCATTCATTAAGTGTGAATTTGGCCCAGCCACTGGATATTTTTTCCTCCTGTTATTCAGGGGGTTTGCAAATGCCAAAAGCAATCAATCTATGAAGCAAATCAATGTGAACAGCTTTCAGGAGGAAGAGGTAACCCTGCAGCGATCTGCAGTTTTTTTGAAATAGCAGCTGAGCTCGTCTATGGATCTAATGACTAATATAACCATGCACTAAAGGATCTGTCTCCCTATAGTTGTTTTTTTTTTTTTTTTTTTTTTTAATTCCCTTATTTGTAGCTAGCTTCAGGGTTTCCAAGCTGTAGGAACAGCTTGGGGCTGGGGGCGGCGGTCCTGCTCGGTCAGCCATAGGGACCAGACAGCTCCCAGAGTCCTCGGCGGCTTTCTCTCACCTCCATGCTGCTGCATTAATCCCCAGTAAGCGCTCTGGCTTCTCAACATCCTACTATCTACCATCAATAGCTCCTTGGAGGGTGCAAAATGCAATTTCTTTGTGTCCTTAGCGTATGTGACAATAGTTCATCATGCTTTTCAAGATTTCCTCCTGGCTTCTGCTAACAGCCTTTGCTTGCTTCCTACAGTTCTGTTCATCTGCAGCTAAATAAACCTGTTTGATGTTGCCATCTCTCAGGAATCCAACCAGAAAACAGACGGAAATCATATATGTAGGTGAGCCAACAACAGGGAACAATGAGAAAAACCATCTCAATAAATAGGAAGGAAATCTGAATGCACAAAATATTTTCTTGTCAAACTAAAAAAAAACAAACAAAAATATTTTGGGATATTTAAACATAACCACAATGGTAAAATATGTCCTGCTCCCACACTGCTTATTTTCCTGGGCATAACATTCCTATTTTAAAATTGTAGGAACAGATCCAAGAAACAAATGTCTCTGAAAATTCCATTTTTATGGAAGTATCACTGTATATATTTAAGCTCTTTTTTCCTACTGAAAATTATTGCAAACAGCATGAAAAATGTCAACGCAGGAAATAGAATAAAAGTAATGGATGGTCTTTAAAAAACAGAGGGATAAAAATGTTCCTGAAATACTACACTCAAATGACTAATGTTAATATTTAAGTAAAATTATTCCCTATAGGCAGGAAAATAATAACATGCCTATGAGTAATATATAAAATAACAGTAGCAGGGAAAATAAAGTTAGAAAAGTCAGTAATATTTCTAGATGATTTTAAGAAGTTGGCAGAGAGAATATCTAACAGTAGAATAAATTTTGTTAATATTGCCCAGGAACTGAAAATTTCTGTTTCTTTTTCCAATACACCAAAAATAATCATTAGGTATTTTGTTGTTGTTGGCCTGAAATATCCAGGCTATTATCTCTTTCCTGTGTCACTTTGCAGAAATCTTAATTCCTATTCTCTTACTCTCTCTCCCACATATACTCATCTGAACTTATTTTTTTAGATTTCTATTTGTGATTAACAGTATTTTAAGTTTCCTAAATGCAGTCCTTTATTTGGAGCCTTAATCATGAAAAAGTCTCAATGCTGAATCCTACTTTCCTATTTTCCCTTAGACATTTGCTTTCCTAAACTCCGAAGCAGCAAGTATCTCACACACGCCTCACTATTTACTCCATTTTAATTGAAGGCTCCTTGTTAGTACTGTGTTCTGAACCCAGGGAGTTACAGTACCATACAATCAAGGAATTCACAATTAAATCACAACAAAATTTGAGGCCAGTGTGCAGATACTTGCCTGGAGGCAGGGACGTTCAAGCTCCCTGTTAAAGAACGGGAGGGATTCAGGTGTAGAGAACGGAGGAGCTATTCCCAATAGAAAGGATGATGCGTAAACCACTCGGCTGCAGAGGGGAACTTGGACACTAGAGAGATGGCTGGCAGAGAGAGGGGTCGAAGCAAATTTTCTTTGCTTATAACCGATGGTTATAAACGCCATACTGCTGGCAGAGTCCAGTGCAAGCTCTGGAAGGTGTTGTATTTGACGCTCCCTCTTTAGTTCCACTTGGGGAAAGCAGGGTCACTCACCCACCTAACATACCCAAAATCACACCGCAGAAATAGGCCCCAAAGATCAGGGCACATGAGAAGCCACTCCAGGGAAGCTCTAGGTAGGATTAAAATGTTTGGTAATGAAATGCTCCACACTTCTTTAGATGCTACATTGCATTGACTACCTAATTCTTCCAAAGCAGAGAGCCCTTCTGGAACTCATCAGTATTTCCATCTACCATGGCAGAGTCTTTTTCATCCTAATTAAGGGCTTCCAATCCTTAATTGCCTAAATCTCTCTGGGAAAGTCTCAATATACAAATCACAGATTGATTTGTTTATGGTGGGACAAAATGACTGTGCTTTCCCTTTAGTTTTAAATTTTCTTCTAAATACCTATAAGAATCTATGATTGGGGTCAGACTTTATAGCAAATAGTAGCATATTACAGGATGAGAAATTCTTATGACCCAATACATGCTTGTAGGTACATGGTACCAAGTTTTACAATCAGGCTCCAAGATTGGAATGAAGAAAGGAATAAGGATTAGAGAAAAGCCTTTAAGAGTACTTAATACTCTAATTTGGAATAATAAATGAGTGTGAATATTCTTTTTTAAAAATTAGGTCCCGAATCCTACATACATTTGGGGGGTGGGGGCTTTCTCAAGATATAATTAACAAATAACATCATGTAAATTTCAAGTGTATAATGTAATGATTTGATACATGACTATATTATAAAATGTTCACCACAATAAGATTAGTCGCATAAATTGCCTCACAACAATTACCATTTTCTTGTTATTGTTATGGTAAGAATATTAAAGCTCTACTGTCATAGCATCTTTCAAATATACAATACATTATATATTGTTAGCTATAATCAGCAATGCTATACATTAGATCTCCAGACTTACTCATCTTACAACTGAAAGTTTGTACCCTTTGACCAACATCTCTCTATTCCCTCCCGCCATTCAGCCTCTGGCAACCATCATCTACTCTGTTTCTGTGAGTTTGATGTTTTTAGATTCCATATATAAGTGAGATCATATAGTATTTCTTCTCTGAATTATTTCACTTAGCATAATGTCCATCCGTGTTACCACCAAGGGCATTTTTGTCTTCTGTATAAATATTCCATTTTATTCATATGTACATAAACTTTAAATATATATCTTACATTCTGCATGTATATATCTCACATTTTCTTTATCCATTCATCTATTGATGGACACTTAGATGGTTTCCATGTCTTAGCTATTATGAATAATGCTGCAGTGAACATGAAAGTTTAAGTATCTCTTCTAGATAGGGATTTCATTTCCTTCAGGTACATGCCCAGTAGTGTGATTACTGGATCATATTATGGTTCTATTTTTAATTTTTTGAGAAACCTCTATATTGTTTTCTGTAGTGGCTGCACCAGTTTGCATTCCCACCAACAGTGCACAAGCGTTCCCTTTTCTCTACCCCCTCCCCAGCATTTGTTATCTCTTATCTTATATTTTAAAGACTTATTGGAGAAAGAGACAGAGAGAGAGAGAGAGAGAGAGGGCAAGCAAGCGCAGGGAGGGGCAGAGGGAGAGAGAAAATCCTGACACAGATTCCCTGCTGAGCACAGAGTCCTATGCTGGGCTTGATCCCAGGACACTGAGATCATGACCTGAGCAGAAACCAAGAGTTGGCCGCTCAATTGACTGAGTCACCCAGGTGCCCCTCTTATCTTTTTGACAGTAGCTTTTCCAACAGGTATTATTAATATCTCATTATGGTTTTGATTTGTTTCTCCCTAATGATTAGTAATGTTGAGTACCATTTTCTATACTTGTTGGCCATTTGTATGTCTTCTTTGGAAAAATGTCTTCTCAAGTCCTCTGCCAATTTTTGAATTGGATTGTTTGAGGTTTATTTGGTATTGGGTGTTAGAAATTCCTCATATATTGTTATTAACCCCTATTAAGTATATGGTTTTGCCAATATTTTCTCCCATTCCACAGATTGCATTTTCATTTTGTTGATTCTTTTCTTGTACAGAAACCTGTAGTTTGCTTCAGTCTTACTTTTTGATCATTGCTTTTGTTTGTGCTTTTGGTGTCATATCCAAAAAATCATTGCCAAGACGGAGGTTAAAGAGCATGTTTCCCTAGGTTTTCTTCTAGGAGTTTTAGGGTTTCAGGTCTTACCTTTAAGTCCTTAATCCATTTTCAGTTACTTTTTAATAGTTGTGTAAGATGGGGGTCCAATTTTATTCTTTGCATATGGATATTCAGTTTTCCTGATACCATTTATTGAAAAGACGGTCTTCTCCCTATTGAGTATTCTCAGCTTCCTTATCAAATATTATTTCACCATATATACATGGATTTATTTCTGGACTCTCTATTCTGTTCCATTGGTATGAATGCCATTACCATACTGTTTTGATTACTATAGCTTTGTAATATACTTTGAAATTTTTTTCAAACTGTATTAGGATTTTTTCTCTATTTCTGTAAAAAATCCATTGGAATTTTGATAGGAATTTCACTGGATCTAAAGATCACTTCGGTTAAATGGACATTTTAATATTAACTCTTCTGATCCATGAACATGGGTAATGTCCATCCCCCACCTTTTATTTCGCATTTTTGTCAATCTAATTAATGTCTTACAGTTTTAGTGTACAGTTTTTCCATTTCCTTGGTTAAATTTATTGCTAAGTATTGCTAAGTATTTTATTCTTTTGCATGCTACTATAAATGGGCTCTTTTGCTCATTTTTTCCCAGATAGTTGTTAGTATAGAAATGCAACTGATTTTTATATATTGATTTTGTGTCCTAAAACTTTACTAAATTCATCTATTAGGTCTAAGGGTTTTTTGATGGAGTTTTTAGGATTTTCTATGTATAAAATCATGTCATCAGCAGAGAAAATTTTACTTTTTCCTTTCTGATTTGGTTGCCTTTTATTTCTTTTTCTTGCCTAATTGTGCTGGCTAGGACTTACGGTATTATGTTGAATAGGCGTGATGGGTACCTTTGTCTTACTCCTGATCTTAGAGGGAAACCTTTCAAAACTTTCAACTTTGAATATGTTAGTTGTGAGCTCATCATATATGGCTTATGTTGAGATTTGCTCCTTCTATACTCAGTTGGTTGAGCATTTTGAAAATGAAAGGATGTTAAATTTTGTAAAATGCTTTTTCTGCATCTGTTGAGATGATTATATGATTTTTGTTCTTAATTTTGTTAATCTGCTGTATCACTTACTGATTTGCATATGTTGAATCACCTTTGCCTCTCAGGGATAAATCTCACTTGATCATGATGTATGATCCTTTTAATGTGCTGGTAAATTTGATTTCCTAATATTTTGTTGAAAATTTTTGCATCTATATTCATCAGGGATTTTGTGGTTTTCTTTTCTCTTAATATCCTTATCTGGCTTTAGTATCAGGGTAACACTGTCCTCATAAAATAAATTTGGGAATTTCCTGCTCTTCAATTTTGGGAAGTTTGAGAGTAACTGGCATTAATTCTTTAATGTTTGGTAGGATTCAACTGTGAAGGCATCTGTCCTTAACTTTCCTTTGTTGGGAGGCTTGTGATTACTCAATCTCCGTACCTATTATTGGTCTATTCAAATTTTCTATTTCTCCATGATTCAGACTTGGTAGGTTTATGTTTCTAGAAATTTATTATTTTCTCCAGGTTGTCTGATTTGCAGGCATATAATTTTTCATAGTAGTCTCCTTTTACCCCTTGTATTTCTGTGGTATCAGAGCTGCAATGTCTCCTTCATTTAAATCCTCTTTTTCTCTTATAAAGTCTAGTTAAAGATTTATCAATTTTGTTTATCTTTTAAAAAATGAACTCTTAGTTTATTCATCTTTTTTATTGTTTTTCTATTCTCTATTTCTATTCTGATCTTTGTTATCTTCTTCCTTCTGCTAACTTAGATTTTTCTTGTTTTTCTAATTCCTTGAGGTATAAAGCTATGTTATATATTTGAGATATTTAGTTTTTTCTTAATGTAGGCATTTATCACCGTAAACTTCGCTCTGCATTGCTCTTGCTACACCCTATAAGTTTTGGCATGTTGTTTCCATTTTTGTTTGTTTTAATATGTGTTGATTTCCCTTTTTATTTAATCTTTAACAAACTGGTTGTTTAGAAGTGAGTTTAATTTCCACATATTTGTCAATTTTTTCCCTGTTTTTGATTTCTAGCTTCACACCATCATGGTTGACATTATACCAAGTAACTTTTCCAATTTTTAAAAATTTGCTAAGACTTGTTCTGTGACCAAATATATGATCTATCCTAGAGAATGTTCTGTGTGTGCTTAAGAAGAATATATATTCTGCTGCTATTTGATGGAATGTTCTATATATGTCTTTTAGGTCCATTTGTTTTATAGTGTTGTTCAAGTTTGTTGTTTCCTTATTGATTTTCTGTCTGGATGATCTACCCACTGTTAAAGGTAGAGTATTAAAGTCCCGACTATGACTGTATTGTTGTCTATTACTCTTTTCAAATCATTACTATTTGCTCAATATATTTATGTGCTCTGATATTTAGTGTATATATATACTTACAATTGTTATATCCTTTTGATGAATTGATCCCTTTATCATTATATAATGACCTTCTTTGTCTCTTATTCCAGGTTTTAATTGAAAGTCTTTTTTATCTGACTTAAGTATGGTTGCCCTGCTTCTTTTCGGTTTCCATTTGCATGGAATAGATTTTTCCATCCATTTACTTTGAGCCTGTGTGTGTCTTTGAGTCTGAAGTGAGTCTGTTGTAGGCAGCATATAGCTGGGTCTTTTTTTTTTTTTTAATCCATTCATCTACTCTACACCATTTGATTGGAGAATTTTACCCATATACATTTAAAGTAATTATTGGTAGATAAGGACTTACTATTGCCATCTTGTTTATTATTTTCCAGCTATTTCTTAGTTCTATAGTTCCTTTCTTCCATGCTTGATGTATTCCTTCATGAAATGATGCTTTTTCTATAGTAGTATATTTTGATTCCCTTCTTTTTATTTTGTGTGCATTTACTACAGGTTTTTGTTTTGTGATTACCCTTCAGCTCACTTGAAACATCTTAAACAATTAATAATTTAACTTTGATCCCATACAAAAACTCTTTTCCCCACATTTTATGTTCTTGATGTCACACTTTTCATCCTCTTATATTATGTTTCCATTAACAAATAATTGCAGCTATATCTGTTCTTAATACTTTTGTGCTTAAACCTTTATACTAAAGTGGTTAACACACCACTATATAACATTAGAGTAATCTGAATCTATATACTTGCCTTTGCCAGTGTTTTTTAAATTTTTACATATTTTTTAATGTTACAGTTAGTGTTCTTTTGTTTCAACTTGAACAACTTCTTTCCGCATTTCTTAGGTAGGTTTAGTGGTGATGAATTCTCTTAGCCCTTGTTTTTTGGAAAGTCTTTATCTCATCTTTATTTCTGAAGGACAGCTTGGCTGGGTAAAGTATTCTCGGTTGGCAATTTCTTTCATTCAACTCTTTGAATATATCATCCCACTCTCTCCTGGCTTACAAGGGCTCAGCTGAGAAAGCTGCTGATAACCTTATGAGGGGTCCTCTTGTATAGGGTAATTTTGTTTTCTCTTGCTGCTTTTAAAATTCTCTCTTTTCTTTGATTTTAAATGGTTTTATTATGTGTCTTGGAAAAAATCATTTTGGTTTGAAGCTTTGGGGTGACTTAATAACTTCATGAACTTGGATGTCCAAATCTCTCCTAAGGCTTAAGAAGTTCTTAGCCAATTCTTTACAGAAGCTCTCTTTCTCCCACTCTTTTTCTAGACTCCAGTGATACGCAGATTGTTTTTCTTAGTGGTGCTCTATAAGACCTGTAGGTTTTCTTCATTCCTTTTCATTCATTTTTTTCTTCTTTGACTAGATAATTTCAAATGACTTATCTTTGAGCTCAGTGGTTCTTTCTTCTCCTAATCTAGTAGTCTGATGCTGAAGCTTTCTACTGAATACTTGGGTTCAGTTGCTGTATTCTTCAGCTCCAAAATTTGTTTGGTTCTGTTTTCTCTCTTTGTTGAATTTCCCATTTTATTCTTGTATTATTTTCCTAATATCATTAAGTTGTTTGTGTTTTCTCTTGTAGCTCTGACAGCACTTATAGAACAATTATTTTGAATTCTTTGTTGGGAAATTCCTGTAAATCCATTTCTTTGGGGCCAGTTATTAGAAGTTTACTGTATTCCTTTGGTGGAGTCATTTTTACCTGGTTCTTCATGATCCTAGTAGCCTCATATAGGTGTCTCTGTATTTGAAAAAGCAGTCACCTCTTCTAGACTTTCTTGACTAACTTTGGTAAAAACTGACTTTTACCCATGGGTGGGGCATGTTGGAGCATTCTGTGACCCTGGGTCTAGTGATGCAGGCCACCAAGTTCTGGGGTGTGTTGTGACACCAAATCGGTGTGTGTGTGGGGAGGGTATGGAGACCAGGCTTTCGAGGTCCACAACAATTACATGGTCCTTGGTGAGCATTTTAATGGTGGGGGCTGTCCACAGAGCATGAAAGGGCTGTTGGGATACTTGGCAGTGCCCTGAGGTCCAATGGCTAGCTATGAAGGGAAGCAGAAGTAGTATATTGAGCTGGTGGTATGCACATGCTTGGCAGTGAGGGCCAGCTACATGTGCTGGTATAGTGGTAGGGGCTAATAGCAAACACATGTAGTGGTGAGGACCAGGGCAGGTAGCAAGTGTCAGGCCAACTAAGCACACTGGTAGTTGTGATGATACTGGTTGTTGGCATATACTACTGTGACTTCCCAGTCTTCTTTAGGTTTGCACATCACAGTGGAGGCCAGTGACAGTTGTTAGGGTGGTGGCATGCAAACGCATAGCTGGAGGGGCCAGACCTGAGTGCACACACAGTAGTGGAGTGCACATAGCTGCAGAGGAGTAGAGTAATGTCTTGCTTTCACAAAGCCACAGAGGCCTGGGCTTCCAGTGTGGTTCCCAGAACCTGGTGAGAGCAGGGATGAGGAGGGAGCAGGGTGGACTCAGGTGGCTGGTATCAGCAAACACAAACACAATACTTTTACTTGTGGGGTAAAAGCTGGTGAAATCTGCAGGGGGCTTACGGCAGCTTTGCTGACTGTTGGTTTCTTCAATGGCAAAAGTTGCTGAGGTCATTTGCCGAGCAGGTCACTGGGAAACTCAGTCACTCCCACTGTGTGGTGCTGCTTTTCTTTGTTCCTAGCTGTTTCTGTAAGTCTCAGCTTTGACAATCTCTGGTTGGAATGAAACTGAAGTGGGACCTTTGCGTAGTATCCTGAAAAACTGGGAAAACTGGTTGTTCTCCATGCTCTTCCTTTCCATGCAAGGGGAATTCTTTCTAGCTAGGGAGTTTCTCTTGGTGCTCAGCAATGCTGGCTTGGTGGATGGGACAATATAGGCAAAATAGAGCTATTCTTCCTTCCCTTTGTGTTATTTTCAAGTTTTTTGTTCTACTGTGTTGCTAAAGGTTTTTTTGTTTTGTTTTGTTTTTTGGGGTTTTGTTTTAGATTTTTTTATTTATTTGAGAGTGAGCAAGTGATAGAGCATGAGTTGAAGGGGGTAAGGGAAGAGGGAGCAGTAGACTCCCTGCTGAGCAGGGAGCCTGACCTGGGGCTTGATCCCAGGATCATGACCTGAGTCAAGGGCAGACCCTTAACCAACTGAGCCACCCAGGAACCCCAGATAAAGTTTCTTAAGTGGACTCCAGAGCTCCAGAGCTCTCCCAAAGCTGGTTTTACTCAGGAATAGCTTTTTAATTGTTGATCTTTATTGGGGGGATGGAGGCTGGGGTCTCCCATTCTGCCATCTTGGTCATTTCTTTCTCTTAGGAAGAATAGAGTCCTTCCATGTAGAATCTGATACCTGGAAGCCTATATATTCTTTTAAGTGGCTGCTGAGTATGGTGAGCATCCTGAAAAATCTGTTTTTCTAAGGGGTACTTTCTAGGTTCTCATGGACACAAAAATATCTTCCCTAAGCCCAGAACTACAATTCCCAACTGCTTTACCAACAATAATTATCTCCATTCTGGCACAGCCTGAGGTCTGTAAGACTATTTGTCTTACAGGAAAACTTTATCAGTTTTCTGCCATTTTTCTATTTAGCTAATATCAAGGACATGTGCCTTCTGAGTTAAAATTAGTAGCAAGACATAAGACTCTTTTCAGTTTTGGACACCATTCCAAAAACATAGGAA
Organism: Potos flavus; assembly: GCA_028534135.1. Classification (NCBI taxonomy): domain Eukaryota; kingdom Metazoa; phylum Chordata; class Mammalia; order Carnivora; family Procyonidae; genus Potos; species Potos flavus. The sequence goes on from CM052886.1 coordinate 70,326,879, forward strand.
TTGGGAATGATTCTCTTGAGGAGGGATTTCTAAGTATTGTAGGGGTTACTGGACATCAGCTACATAGCCTGGTACTTTATTTCTGGTTGAAGTTGTCAGAAATTATATACCAACTCTTCTTAAACTTGGCCTGGCAAGGGCCTCACTTCTTTATCCTATTATTTTGGGTAGCAGTTCTTTTAAAAAAGATTGGCTCTAAGGCACTCAGTAATGATAACAAATGTCAGTTATCTGCATCCTAACTTCAGTCATAGCATGCCATATTTTAGTACTAGATGTGTTTGAGCTGCATGGAATTATTACATGATTCAGTCATCCTAATAACCCTTTATTCATTTTTCCTTCTCTCTTTTAATGGTCACCAATGAAAACATAATGAATACAGAGTCCCTAGCAATAAATATATCCTGAGGAACTTCTTAACTCCTTGGCTTCTGCTTTGGCTTATCATCTAAAAAGGCCTGTGACTCAGACGGTCTCCCACTAGCACTGGTTTTCAGCTGCCTGTTTCTATTGTGTGATCAAGACATTGGATGTGTCCAGATCCCAAGGGCCTTTCTCTGTCCTAGACATTCTGATCTAATCATTATGAAAAACATCCAATGTAGTAAATGCCACTTTAATTATAAGCTTGCTCCAACTGGATTAGAATCAAAATAAGCATGCTTAAGATAAAAAGTAGATCTGAAAGGCAAAATTAGTAATTGAGCTTCTAGACTGAAGTCCATTTTTATTTCATGATTAGTGACTTTTCTTTTCTAATTCTTATTTTAATATTCTCATTTCACCATAAACCTATATCACTATCCAATCCCATATGTTATGTCTCAAGTAATTCAGTTCTTTTTCATTTGTCTTTTATTTACCTTTCTGGGATCACTTTAGGTTTACTGACTCTCTCTCCACTTCAGGGCACCCCAGGTTTTAAAGAAATTTTATTTTATTTTATTTTTAGAGAGAGAGAGATAGAGATAGAACAAGCTGCGGGGAGGGAAGGAGCAGAGAGAGAGGGAGAGAGAGAATCTTAAGCAGGCTCCATGCTGGGCCCCAACATGGGGCTCAATCTCACAACCCTGAGATCATGACCTGAGCTGAAATCAAAAGTTGGCCACTTAACCAACTGAGTGACCCATGTGTCCCAAGGGCACTCTGGGTTTTAGATGCAGATGCTAAGCATTGCAGAGAAGCCTTAACAGCAGAGGTTAGTAAGTAGTTATAAACAGTGGCTTTAGAGTTAGACTTAGTTTCAAATTCTGACTCCAACATTTAGTAGTAGTGTAACTTGTATATAGTATTTACCTCTTTAAGCTTCCTAAGTCACAAAAAAAAGAAGAAATGATATTTATTTCACAGGGTGATTTTAAGAATAAATAAGCTAATATAGGTTATGCTCTCGGCAATGGGCCTGGCAAATGCTGTAATGCCACCTGACAAATGCTACTTATTGATATGAATAGAAGCATACTCATCAGATCCATGTGTAAATCTGGAATCAGCAGGATTGGAATTCAAATCCAGATCTGGCTCCTGAGAGTTGCAAGACCCTGGTCAAGCTGTTTAATTTCTCTTTGCTCTGTTGGCTCTTTTGCAAAAGGTGGATAAAAACACCTGTCTCACAGGCATCATTTCTTGGTTCTATGTTGATTCTTCTAAAAGATCAGTGTCAGGCTATAATTATACATATAGAATAAAGTGACCACCATACATCTTTCTCTGAAATACCTGGATAATGAAAAAGAAATTATGACCATCATCTTGTAAAGTTTTGCAGGGACCATTACTCTTGTATTCCTATGGCCATAACTATCACCTTCTTTTCCAGTCATTTAGTAACAGACTTTTTACTGAGGTTCTTGTGATTAGAATAGTAGAGTTATGAGCAAGTTTTCTCTGCTTTTGTATTCATTCTACAGATGCAGATTACAATTGGAAGGCAACCAGTGTAGCTGAGTCTAGGTTGAGGCTGATAACAGATTCCAGAAACTACAGTGGCCTATTGTTGATAATGTTGAAGAACCAGATACTTCAGATGTTCTAAAAATAGGATTCCTTTTTCTAGGCAGAGATAAAAATACTACTTAGGAACCAGCTACATTTTAGCAGGCTACACAGAAGAAAGCAAGTAAGCTATTGATTTTACCATTAGCAAAGGGCCTTGTATTATTGTCTCTGACTATTTGCTGCTGCTCTCTGTGAGGTGACTATACTTTGCTATCTCCATTAACATCAGGTTTCATTTAGCTTGATTTGGGCAATGAAATGTGAGCAGTATGCCACTTCCAAACAGAAGCTTTAAGAGCCACTGGTAATTCTTTGCTCTTAAGAATTCCTTCCAAGAATCCTAATTATTCCCTTATGTGGGCCAGAAGTATGTGATGGTCACTGGACTTAACTGGCCTCTTCTAGGCAATGCTGCAAAGATGAGCACAGGATGTCTAGCATTTCACTTTAGAATGTAGAAACACACTATTTTCAAGTTTGGTTTTCAGTCAACACAAACATATACACATGCATATGTGCACACGCACATATGCCTCATATATATTTATTTTTTATAGACTGTTGAGTAAATTTCCCTGCCTTTTGTTATCTTCTGTGACATAATTTAACTTCTTAATGCAGTTGGAAAATGTGGTGCAAATGATACTGTAGTAAATGAAAGAACTTCATCAACTTCTAATTAGAAATTGGATCACTATGTGGATAGCATAATAAAATAGACTGCTTTTAGTAATCTATGACAGAAATTGGTTCATGGAAGATTTTACTGAAAGGATAAGATTTAAAAGCCCTAATTAAATTTATTTAAGATATATCTCCCCAACTGCCGGACAAGCACTGTCCAATAGAACTTTCCATAATGACAGAAGAGTGTTATATTTCTGCTGTCCAATATGGTATCCACTAGCCACATGTGGCTGTTGAGCACTTGAAATGTGTTAGTATGACGGAGGGGCTGAACTTTAATTAATTTATATTTAAATTTAAATAATCAGAAGTGGTTAACAGCTCCTGAACTAGATGATATACCTTAGACCTTACATTGGAAGAGTATCTTTTTCTAATAATTGAAGCCCTCTTTCATGTTACTATATTTAGCACTAAGAAACTTATATGTATATATATATATATATATGTATGTGTAAGTATATGTACATATCTGTATTTTTCTAGTTATCTCCCTATGCAAGTAAAAGACACCGTCATCCTTTTATATTCAGGCAGTCCTATCATTGTAGATTCAAGAAAATATTGCCTGTTTTGTTTTACACTTAAATGGGTACTCTCAATAAAGATCTAATCAGTTTTATGGAGCCAATTTTACAATAAAGCTTTTCCCAATAGTCTCAATATGAAAGCACATAGTCCCGCATCTTAGTATCATAGATCAAAGACATTCTTATTTGGTCCTTCCACTGATCTAGGAAGAAACACTCCCAAATTATCCTGATGACTTCCAATATTATACTTCTCAATCTCTATACTTTAGCTTTTCATTTTTATACTGAAAATTAGATTTCCAATTTCTTCAAACAACCAAATTTTAGTTGCCCCAGTCACTGAATTGAAACTGAACTATAGTTTCATCTCATTACATAATTAAATAAGAGGTCTGTGCCCCAATTTTCAAAGCAGTCACCTCACTGCAAAGGTATAATATTCTGGGGTCTACTATAATTGTGAAAGCCATGGGATTTAGAAAATAGTAATTCTTGGTTGTGAGGATATAATTATTTGTGAAGGCTGGAGGCTCATGTATTATTAGGGACACTTGGACACTGACTCTTTTTACTTTCTGTGGCTTTGCCTTTCTGGTAGACTCTCCTAGGGTTAGAGGCAGAGAAATTCTTGCCAAGACAGGCCATGTTGGTCACTGTTCTGGAGAGGTTCTTTATCCTTGGCTAATTAACTAAGACATTTAATCTATTCTTAATGAGGGTGTGGTGTGTGTTCTTTTCCTCTCAATTATAAAGCACCAGAAAGACCTGGCTCTACTTCTTAGTGACACTGTGAGAATTAATTCATCTACAGGACTTAGCATAGCAACTAACATTATTCTCCCAATAATTGACTATTGATGTTTTGTTTTTATTGAGTTCTAAAATTAAATGTAATTTTATTCAAAGAAAAACAACAAAAAAACTTTTAAGAAACATAAGATCTTTTGGAATAAAGTAAAGGACTATGCAACATAAAGAGAAAAAGCTACACCAAGCATATTGACACAAACAGTATTCCCAAATACAAGGTTTTATAGTTTTCTATTAAAAAACAAAATATGATTAAATGACTAAGTTAATCAGGTTCCCTTCTACAGACAAGCTAGGCATGACCAGACTTGATTTTTATCCATCTGAGAAAAGGAAATTAATGAGAATATAAAGAAGGAAAGTTGAGGCACTGAGGTTTTCCTATGTTGTTTGTACCTGCTCATGTGGCAGACCTTGGAATTTCTCCCAGATTTTGTCTTGAGTTTCTCTCAGCCCAACTAGGGTGTACTCATAAACCTCTAAGGTGCTTGCCCCCATGAGCAGTGGGTCACACAGGAAACTCCAAGTGTGGTCTCAGGAATCCTCTCTGAAGACCAGAGACAGAGGAGAGTGCTAGTCATCGTCTTCTCACAATAGAGAAGTCATGCCACCAGAAGGATTAGGCTCAAATACATACAGTTACATATTTGAGTCAGATTTTCTTAACTTGGAAACTATGCTGGACAGTATTGAAACTATATTAACTCTTTCAAACACTAACCTGAAAAAGATATCCAAAGTGACTGACCAGCATCAGGACCTGGCTTAAGCAATGAAGAATTCAAATTTATTACAAGAATATTGAAATATGGGAACAGATATTTTATAATGTTTAATGTAAACTATCTATCAATCTTATATTGCTTATATCTAATGTAAAATACAAATCAAGATTATTTCTCAGGATACCCAGCTGGTTCAGTTGGTAGAGTATGCAACTCTTGACCCCAGAGTCGTGAGTTTGAGCACTATGTTGGGCATAGACTTGACTTTATTTGTTTGTTTATTTATTTGACAGAGAGAGAGAGAGACAGAGACAGAGACAGCGAGGGAGGGAATACAAGCACGGGGAGTGGGAGAGGGAGAAGCAGGTTTCCCACTGAACTGGGAGCCCAATGTGGGGCTCAATCCCAGGACCCCGGGACCACAACCCAAGCTGAAGGCAGATGCCCAATGACTGAGCCACCCAGACTTGACTTTATAAAAAGATCATTTCTGGGGTGCTGTGTGGCTCAGTCATTTAAGTGTCTGCCTCTTGATTTCAACCCAGGTCATGATCTCACAGTAATGAGATCCAGCCCCACGTTCTGCTCCCTGCTCAGCAGGGAGTCTTCTTGAGATTCTCCCCCCCCTCCCCCTTCCCTCTCTCTCAAACCAATAAATCTTTAAAACATTTAAAAAATAAGAAAAAATAAAAAAGATTATTTTTCAAAATATAAATGGAGCAGATATCAGAATGTGGATTTATCAGGAATAGGTTACATATTTGTTGTATCTTTATTCCACAAGGGAAAAAAATGTAAAACTGCACAGCTAAAACATCAACTTGATTGCTTAATGATGGTTAACATTTAAGAATTTGCTCTGGGGGAAATAAAGTGGAAATTTAAATAGTGTTGCAACTTGTCATCACTGCAGGATTTCACTGTCTATTTCCAAATGAGAACACAAATGAAAGATGAGGGAGAACCTGCTCGGACTATATTCAATCAACCCTTCCCTTCACTGATTCCATAGATACATGCTGCCCTAACTGCATAGATGACTTTAGTGTTAAGCTGTTAGTCTTTCAATTTTTCCTATTTAGAAAATATTTCTATAGTTCTTGGATCAAAATGTCTACATGTGCATAGAGACACAAAGATATATTTACCAAGCAGAACAGCAATTTATTCCAAGTTTCAGAGTTTCCCCCTGTAAGAAAACATTGACTTTCCTCATTGCTGATAATGTACACCCTTCTCCCCTTACCAGATGATATACTGGTCCAGCCCTCTATTTCTGAACCCCAGCAAAGGGTCTACAATTTTGTGAGATGAATCCAATTATGTTTTAGGGCATATTCAAGCGCTAGAAATAAACAAAAATAAGAGTTCACCCATAATAACAATAGTAATCATCAGAACAGCCATTTAAATTAACGCTTTTAATCAAGCAACCAAAACATCATAATGCAAAAGTAGAATAGAATTTAAATTTAAATCAACATTCTACCCCATAAAAAACAAGGGGGTGGGAGTGAAATTGACAAAGATACTTTTACTTTACCCATGTAAACATCAGACTGTTTTTCTCCCTAGGCTTGCTTTTCTTTCTTTGGCATGACAGTTCTGATTCTTCAGCCTCCCCATGAAGAAGAGAAAAATTCCCTTGAAGCTGAACTAAATTCATCAGCAAATGAAATTACATTCATTTGATAAAATGCTAAATGGAAAAAGGCAGGTTTATTTTAAGCCGTCAACAGGCTGTTGTAGTTAATCATGCACAGTGCAGAAGACAGGAGTTTGGTTGCTAAGAAAATGGTTGGCGTGTTTCCACGAGATCCATGTGATGTGAAATGCATCTGCTCATTTTAACAGTGAAATAGAAAAAAATAAAATAAACACTTCAGGGTATATTTGGTGAGTCACTGTGGAGCACAAGGCCAAAATAACGTATGTGTTGTCAGTTTATTTTATTCAACCTTATTATGATGTTAGCCTTTTCTTTTAATTCAAAAAATTTCAAATCTAATAGTGATATTTTATTAGGAGATTGATAAATACTTATTGTAGAGAAATTGGAAAATATAAAATCCGCTATACCACACAGAAATACAAATAGCAATATCTAATGCCTGGTGCATGCATAGTGGGGGCTTGATATTTATTTGCTAAATGGATATATATTTTTATTTACAAATATGGGATCATACTATATATACTTTTACAAACTGCTTTTTGCTCATTAAAATATTTATCACAAATATTTTTTATGTTATTATTCTTTTTTTTTAGTGAGTGAGAGAGAGAAAGAACACTAATGAGGGGTGGGAGGGAGGGAGAGAGAGAGAGAATCCTAAGCAGGCTTCCCACTGAGCATGGAACTTGATCGCATGACCATGAGATCATGACGTGAGCCAATATCAACAGTCAGATGCTTAACCAACTGAACAACCCAGGTGCCCCTATGTTATTAAGACCTTTGTTACTTAGACACTACTTGCTGTCAGCATGCAGGAATAATAAAGTGAGAGAGAATAGCCAAAGACAGCAAGACATTCTTGGCATCCCCTTGTACATGATAATGGTCCTCAGAATGAAGTAACCATGGATATCAATGTCCATAAAATCTTCAAGATGGCTACTTGAAGGCCAAAGAGGACAGGCCAAAAGAACAGTATTCAACTACAATTGGAAAATATATTGGTTAAGAAATCTATTGATTACTTGGTCCAGAAGGCTGAGAAGTTCAAAGGAGAAAAACAAGAAGCACAGAAACATGATTGATATCTTCTGAGAACTCACTCAAATCCATTGACTTCACTAAGGACAAAATGGAAAACAGGAGAATTCAAGGCAAAAACAATAAAAGAGGGAAAAGAGAAGATTCTTGAAGATGTAATAAAATCATCAGCTGGCTGAACAAGAACTAGCCTGCTGTGAAAAAAGAATTTGAGTATCAGCAGGAATATTGGAGAATTCCAATATTGTGCAAGTTCATCATCACAGACTGTACCAGGAAGCTGAGGACAAACTCTCCCAGCAACAGAGCTCATCTGTCAAAATGTGCCTTATCTGAGCCCACTATCAAAGAGAATGACTGTGCTGACCAGAAAGAAAGCATGTTCTACAGATTTGCTGCAAAATTTAAATATGTGGCCAAGTGAGTTCAGTGGCAGTTTAAAACACTATAGTTAAATACAATACAGACCTACAACAAAAAATCCTAAAATTTGTATGGAATCACAGAAGACCCTGAATAGCCAGAATAATCTTGTGAAAGCACAAAGCTGGAGCTATCATATTCGCTGATTTCAAACTATACTACAAAGCTATAGTAATTGAAACAGTATGGTACTGGCACAAAAACAGACACATAAATCAAGAGAACAGGATAGAGAGCCCAGAAATAAATCATGCTTATATGGTCAATCTACAACAAAGGAGGCAAGAATATACAGTGAAGAAAAGAGTCTCTTCAATAAATAGTGTTGGGAAAACTTGTCAGTTACATGAGAAAGAATGAAACTGGACCACTTTCTTATACCACATACAAAAATAAACCCAAAAGGATTAAAGACTTAATATGAGACCTGAACACATAAAACTACTAAAACAAACATAGGCAGTAAGTATTTTGACATTGGTCTTAGCAGTATTTTTCTGGATATGTCTCCTCAGGCAAGGACAACAAAAGTAAAAATAAACAACTGAGACTTGTTAAAGTAAAAAGCTTTTGCAAAACAAAGGAAATCATTACAAGATGAAAGGGCAACCTACTAAATTGGAGAAGATATTTGCAAGTGGTAGATCTGATAAGAGGTTAACATCCAAAATACTTAAATAACGGATACAATTCAACACCAAAAAAACAAAAAAACAAAAACCAAGCCAATTAAAAAGTGGACAGAGAAGGGCGCCTGGGTGGCTCAGTGGGTTAAAGCCTCTGCCTTCGGCTCAGGTCATGATCTCAGGGTCCTGGGATTGAGCGCCACATCGGGCTCTCTGCTCAGTGGGGAGCCTGCTTCCCCCCCTCTCTCTGTCTGCCTCTCTGCCTACTTGTAATCTCTCTGTCAAATAAATAAATAAAATCTTAAAAAAAAAAAAAAGTGGACCAGAGGACCTGAATAGACATTTTTCCAAAGAAGACATGCAGATGGCCAACAAGCACATGAAAAGATGCCCCACATTACTAACCATCAGGGAAATACAAGTCAAAACCATGAGATATCACCTCGCACTAGTCAGAAAGGCTACTATCAAAAAAGAGGAGAAATAGCAAGTGTTAGTGAAGATGTGGAAAAAAAAAAAAAAAGGAACCCTCACGCATTGTTGATGGAAATCTATATTGGTGCAGTCACTATGGAAAACAGCAGGAAGGTTCTTCCGAAAATTAAAAATTGAACCACCATATGATTCAGTAAGTCCACCTCTGGATAGTTATTTGAAGTAAGTGAAAACACTAATTCAAAAAGATATGTGCACTCCTATGTTTATTGCAGCATTATTTACAGTAAACAAGATATAGAGACAACCTAAATGTCCCTTGATAGATAAATGGATAAAGAAGATGTGGTATATATACATAAATGGAATATTATGAAGCTATAAAAAATTAAAATCTTTTGTGACAACATAGATAGCCCTAGAGAGTATTATGCTATATGAGTAAGTCAGAGAAAGACAAATACTATATGATTTCACTTATATGTGGAATCTAAAAAGCAAAACAAAATAGAGACAGACTCATAAATACAGAGAACAAACTGATGGTTGCCAGAAAGGAGGTGGGTGGGGGACAGGATGAAAAAGGTGAAGGGGATTAAGCAGCAAAATTCCAGTTATAAATAAATAAGATAAAGGGATGTAATGTACACCATAGGGACTATAGTCCATAATATTGAAACAACTTGTGAAGTTTTTAAAAGCTACTTTTAATGTACCTCATTTTTTCATTTGAGTATATTTGACACACAAATTTACATTAGTCTCAGGTGTACAACTTAGTGATTTGACAAGTTTATGCATTATGCTGTGTCTACTGCAAACATGGCTACGATCTGTCCCATGTAACAACTTCATATGACAGATGGTGACTAGACTTACTGTGGTGTCCACTTTGTAATGCATATAAATATCAAATCACTATGTGTGCACCTGAAACTAAATCAATATTGTATATCAATTATTCAATAAAAGTTTTTTTAAATAAATCTTAAAATATAAAATAATGTATTTGAACTGTGAATTAAGCAGTAGAGATAAATAGATCTAGATATATAAAATAGTGCAAACAAAATAGAAGTTCACTTCTTGTTCGCTTAACTGTCTAAGGCACGATTCCTGGCTGGTGGATGGTTCTCCACACTTCACACTCAGGGACCTAAGCTCATTTTGTCTCTTTTACACCAGTGCTTCATCTGCCTCCAATCAATGGGGGAAAAATATGAGAACACAGAGGGAGCATGCCTGTTTCTTTAAAGCCTTGTCTCAAAAGGGTATTCATCCTAGATCTCAGTCATGTGATGTAACTGCAGGGAGACTAGCATATGTGGTCCAACTGTGTGTCCAAGATAAGAAACTGTATTGGTGGGGGAAGAGCTAGCATAGTTTACACTTGTTTAAACTGGGTCATATTTTGAATAATTGAGTGAGTTCTCACTGCACTCTAATAGTGTTATAAATGAGTGAAAAATAAAATTCATGTCTCAGTGAATAAAGGTTGACTTTAAAATGCTGACATAAAAAACAAGTAGAATTTTTGGGTCAAATAACATAAATAAATTCTAAAGTTTTTCATTAAATATCATCAAATTGACCTTGAGAAGTTGTTCAATTTATAGTCTCACTTCCACCCCATCACCTACAGCATCGCTAACACTGCACACAGTATTAACATTTTAAAGCTTTTTTATATGGAAGGATTCAAACAATAGAGAAAAGTTGAGTGAGTGATATAAAAAAAAAAAAAAATCACCAGAGGTAGTCACCGCTAATCTTTTGTTGACTATCTTTTCATACAACTCTCTATACAGATATATGCCACAAAAAAGATATTACACTTGCTTTTTTAAAAATTGTGAACATCCCTCTTCTCTTGTTCTATGTTCCCTCTTTTCTTTTCTTTTTTTCTATTTCTTTAGCTCTTCCCTCCTTTCCCCCTCCACCTTTTCTTGCTCCTTCCTTCCATTCCACATTCTCATGCCTTCCTTTTGAGGGTTATAATTGAATAACTTTACTCAGGCCCGACCTGAGGAGGTACTACAGCATGGAAATTGAAAACATGGACCCTAGAACCACACGGCCTGGATCTGAATTTCACCTTGTCCATGTACTTGCTGGTATGACCTGTCTGTGTCTCAGTTTCCTTATTTGGAAACTGGGGTAATAATAGTACCTACTTCATTAAATACTATTAATTCTTGGGTGGATTAAATGAATTGGCACATGTAATGTGTCTTGGAACAGCACCTGGTACAGAGTAAGTGCCGCATGTGTTTACTATTATTAATCTATCATATGTTATGAATATTTTCTCCTGCTTGTTGTTTGTCTTCTGGCTTTATTTATGGCACTGTTTTCCATACAGACTCTGAATATTTTTATGCAGTATAACACATCTAGCCTTTCTTTTACAGCTTTTGTATTTCCAAATGTGTCTTATGACGTCTAACTCCTTATTTTCCTTTATGTTGTCCATGTCACATATATGTTTTTCTAATTTATGCTTTCTTTCAATCGAGAGCGGAGTTTTTGGTAATTGTTTCGCTGAAGTCCAAGTTATTCTTTTTCCTTAAATTTTCTAATTTTCTGCATTGTTTTTGCTTAGAAAAGCCTTTGCCATCCATTTACAATTTATGGAAAACTGATACAGGCAGAGAGAAATAATTTTTTTTCTAAATTGTTTGCTAGCTATGCCAACACCATTTATTTTCCTTTGCTCTGATTAAAGAGATCCAGTGAGGATTGGCACCTCCCACATCCGA
>CM052886.1:70339096-70368486 GCA_028534135.1 Potos flavus
TTTTATAGAATAGGAATCATAAGACAAAAGGAATTAAAGGAAATTCAGCCAAGGTAAGTTACTCAGGGTAGACAAAGATTTTTGAGTCAGGAATTTAGGATTAGTCAATTAACAGCTCACAAACATTTTTCTTTTTTTCACAAAGGGTTTTCTTATCCTGGAGGGCTTAAGCCTAAGCATTCTATGAGCGAGGAGCTTAAAGAATCTCAGATGCCATCATGTCTTTTTTTAATCCAAAAAGTCTTGTTAACAAAGCTATGGTCCTTGCACTTCCATACCTAATTCTTAAAAAAGAATTATAGCACAGTGATGGTCTATGCCAATGCTCCTCAGATTATCTGGTAAAGAACCCAGTTTTTTTTTCCCCACTCTGCAAAGGAACATTTTTGAAAATACGATGAAAATGAATTACTGGAAAAATTAATTGAAAATGAAAACAGATACATACAATAATAGAAGCTGAATTTTTTATTATTAGATTTAGCTGATATAAAATTACTATGTCAAATTGCTATAAAAGCTTCTAAAGCTAACTTTAGTTTCTGCGTTTATTTCATTGCAAACTAGTAACAAGTTAGATTTGTATGGGTCTATGTATCACTGCCCTGTTCCCATTTCTGGCCCCTAAACTAATACATTTTTCAAAACCAAAGGCTCCTACATCAGAGATGTGTAAAGAGAGGATCAATACACAACACTGAACTGTTTGTTGTGTGTGAAACTGCAGCAAACGTTAGGACCTCTTCATTTCTCTGATCTGGTTAAAGTTCTCAAAACATGTCCTTTGGCCTACTATTTAGTTTTAAACTGATAAGTCATGATACATTTGGAATCTGATTCTATAAGTAATGTTCAAATCCTAAAACTGCTGGTTGTATAGCATATTTGCTTTCCAAATGTAATTTATTCAGTGTTTGTTTTCTATACTTAAGGATTTTTTTTTTTTTTAAATCAATGCTTATGAATTTAGTGCCATGTGGAAGGATGCTCCCCATAGCACAGAGCTTCACATTCTGGTTTTACTCCAAATAAGGATTCTCCAGAAACCAGGGTTCCCTATATTGGGAACTCTTGGCCTTTATTTCAGCTACAGGGTCTGCCTTTCTTTTCAACATTGAGAGGACCTCTTGCAACCAAATAGAAACAATCATGGAGTTTTATGGATTTCCTTTCCTGTACTTCTACAACTCCTCTTAACCCTCCTAGCACCCTATATTTTGCTTGTGATATGTACCGAGCAGCATGGTTAGACTGGGAGAGGGTACTAGTAATCCCAAGTATGGTGTTGGACCACAGGGAAATCCATTTCATGACTGTCCTTTCTCTCTGAAAAATGTGACCTTAATCTCCCAGAGAAAAAAATAACAAAGAACCCCAGAAACATATATTAATTTTTATGCAGTTTACTTAGTGGCACAATAGCTCCATGTTACTGTTTATATCAGGTAGTAATTTTTTTTAGCAGTGCTGCTTCATACAACAAAATATTGGTCTTTAGAATACTTTTAAACCATTCTAGATGTGAGAAAAATTAAACCATTTATTCACCTTCCAGAGTATAGTTCTTTTAGTCACCTTTGATCAGAATGTGTTTAGAAAAAGTCAGTTTATGGTGAATAGAGTGGGCACAAGAAATAAGCAAAATTTTAGTGTCAATTTCCCAGTGAAATGTCATGGCATACTGTTAATTTTATCATAATATATCTTAGCTCATTGACCTTACTGATGACTCTATCTTAGCATTAACACAGTGGCTGACCTCTTTTTTTGTTGTTGTTAATTGCCATCTTCTTTCACTCCTTAAATTTGTTATATTATCATTTTAAGAAAGAAAAATCTGCTAATGTAAATATTCACATTTACCAAACAGACACTACTCTGAAAGTATTTATACACCAATCAAAATATATCCTATTCATGGTTATATATATTAATTAACAACTATAAATAAGGATAATTTATAAACAGGGATAGTTTCTAGCTCTATTCTAGGTAAATTTTAATCATTCCCCAGAAAGATGAAGTCCATTAATAATCTTAAGAGTCTCTCTGAATCTGCTATCCCAGTTTGAAAAAAAGGGACTGAATATCCAGAAACCAGGCACTTCCCCCCAGGGATGGGGAGAGAGGGTGAGAAGACCATGGGGATGTCAATTACAGATCCCAAGAGCTAATAGTTACTAAAATTTGGAAAGGTTTAAGGCAAACCAGATTTCATGTCCAGTCATCAGGCATCCTCCTCTTGTGCTGGACTCAACCTACTACTTCCATTCTAGATCCTATCTCTTCTTTCTCTTGGACCTTATTCCATTTATCCTGGACATATTACCACATTCTTGTATCTTGTTCATACAAGATATATAAAATATATCTTGTATATCTTGTATATATAAGAATGCTTCTAAACCATATCTAGCTAATCCACACATCTCTAGTACCTGGAATTTCACAGACGAAAACTGACTTCTGACAGTCATTATTCTAATTATCAAAACCTCTGGTGTTAGAGGTAAAAGAGAGCTAAGGCCCCTGTAGCTGCCTCTGAAGTTAGGCATTTTGATTAAATGCTACCAGTAACCACTGTGGGTATCTGTATTTCCAATTGCCATAGCTGCCTGCCTTGGGGTCTGGATGAAAACAAACTAAAACATATATTTGCACACATAATGTCTGCTGAAGGATTTTAAAGTAAATTACAGACTACCTAATTTTAAAAAGTCAAGCTGCTTGAAACAGAGGACTGTATTTAGCATGTCCTCTTTATCTCCTATTCATTCTTAACCCACAGCTATCCAACTCCCCAACCTTGCCCATTATACTAAAACTGGTCCTTCCAAGGTTTTTGATGACCTAGATGCTAAATCCAATGTGCTAGGTCCTAGCACAGTTCCTGAAATACAGTTTTAAAACATCAATATTCAGTTCTATAATTTTAGGCTTTAAACATGTCTCAATCCTATTTTTTCCCTTGCCATATATTCTGAATGCTTTAAGTACACTTCTGAACAAACCGTGATTCAGGCATGAGACAGGAGAGTCAGGAAAAGTAATTAAGTGGAATAGGACAAATTTGTTATTCAGTAAATGAATTCTCACCTCCAATGAAATGGTAAAATAAAATAAAAAAAGTCAGTTTATTGCATTAGGTCCCTAAGCTCTCCTGAAAATGCTCAGCCTGACAACCTAAATATGTAAAAATATCTGAATGATATTTTTGATAATCATAATGATATAATTATAACTAAATGTCTTTGGAAAAAGCACAGCTAGTAAAGATTCTCTCATGGACAAGTTAGGTCCCACACTTTCTTAGCAAAATTAGTAGTCTACTAGTTGCTGACAGAAAGACTCCTTTTTGTATTAAATGTATACTATTTCCCTGTATATATCACTTTTAACCTTCCTTCAAAGACGCCAGACTAAATAAAGGAATTAGAAGTAGATGAAATGTTCACAGGGGCATTTTTAGGCATGCAATGGTTATATTATAATATATCCTGTTCTGAAGCTGCCTGAATCTTAATTCAATACAAACAGGAAATGCATGTTTTCCACTCAGTGTATTTGAGTGCTTTCCCTCCCACAGAATGGAATGTCGGGTGTGCCTTTATTTTCACTGAAGTGGGTAATATATATGTGCATAAAATGTGGGAGATGCCACTAGTAATATCTGAAAATTTAGCTTGAGAAAAGATTCAATTGCAGAAAAATAAGAACAGATTCAGTGTGGGTTTGGAGAAGGGCCAAATCATGAGTAGAAACATGTTAAAAAAAAATCCTTCTTCTATTTTTTCTGACACTAAGAATTTTGAGAGCTCCTGATTATCTCTGAAACAGCCCCATCATTCCCAGAGAAAGCTGCAAGAAGCTGAGAGGATAGCCATATGAGTAAAAGTCATCCTTTAGAAGGAAGAAACATTCAGGTTCTATTTCAACGGACATTTAGGGTGCACCTGATAAGTTCTCAAAGAGTAACAAGCTACGTGTACTGTTATGTAGTTTACTTGTATTCAAAATATAATCTCAGGGTGGGAAGAGAGGAAATGTGTAAGTGTGGACATACTTGTCTTTTTCTTTTAATTATATATATTTTATAATTACATATATTTATGTAATATATATGTCTATAAATATACATGTACATATATTCATTTAACAATTCCGATGATTCACTCATCATTTTAATGAACAAGTAAATGCTCCTGCAGAGATTTTAATGGACAAGTAAATGTTCCTGCAGAGATTATATCTGGAATAGACTTAATATAGATGAGTCCCACTCCCTTGGCCACTCAGTTCCCAAATACCTCTCATAGTTGGTCATCTTACTCTGGACAAGGTGATTCTGATTCTTTAAAGAAAAGCATTTTGTCATGTAACATAAACCCTAAGCACCGCCAAATTTCCCTCATATTCTTTACTAAAGAATTAGTAATTGACGTTTGGGAGGATACAGAGAGGGAGGATCCTGAGCTCACCTTGTTCCACAGACACATGGAGATAACAGCTACATCTACACAAAGAACTCTGAAAAGGACCTGAAGACTGGCAGACTAGACCTTCCGCAGCTAATCACAGAGAGATGGCTATATTGAAAGGGTAGGAGGGGCAGACATATGATTGAGAACCAAATTCCCAGTAGACTACCCACAAATGGGAAAAATTATAAACACAGAGAAGTAAGAGGATCGGAACCCACACCAGTCACCCCTAGCACTGGGAAGATGAGTCCCCATAACGTTTGGCTTTGAAAACCAGGACTTAACTCCCAGAGCTTTAAAAATCAGCAGGCTTAACTCTGGGAGAGCTGGAGAATTATAGGAAACTGAGTCCCTGCTCTGAAGAGCCTGCATACTAAATAACTCACTGGAGATACATCACAGAGCAATAGTTTGAAAAGCACCTGGGGTATACATGAAGATTTACTGACTAATCTTAGAATTAGCTGGAGCGCAGGGATTGGCAGGAGATTTCTACAGGAAAAAAAGTGCTGAAAGATGCCATTTCTTTCCCCCTCCTCCAGCCTAGACAGCTGGAGGCTTGTGAGAGTCAGCGCTAACATTCACCATCTATTTTGCTTCAACACGCTAGCCGAACCATGGTGTTCCCTGGGGACCTGCCCCATTCAACCTGGCTGCCTCAGCAAGCATACTTCCAAAGCAGATCCTGTCCCACCCACCTGGTAGGCAGCCCTAGATGGGACCAGTACCACTTCAAAGTGACTCCTGCCCTGAGAAAGGGGGAGATAAGGCCACACACCATTGTATCCATAGTTCCTGCAGCTAAGCTCCTTAGCTGGCTGCACAGGGAGCATATTCTGCCCCTTGGTGTACCTGCAACTATGGCAGACAGACTAATTGCAGACAGCTAGGCTGACAGCCAGCCCCACCCACGACTGAGCCTATGACCACTTTAGACAGACCTCTCAGCAGTGCAGGGAGCAAACCCTGCTTGTGCACCTACAGTAGGCCAAGTGGGTCATTGCAACCAGCTGGACTGAAGGCAGTCATGGCTCAGTCACAATAGAAGTGCAAGCAATCCACACAGGAAGAAGCCCTAGAGAACCTTGGTTCTGGTGACCAGGGAGGATTATGCAATAAGGCACCACAGCAACTCTTGTACATAATGCCATGAGTTTCAAGACCAGAACATGTAGCTGACATATCTAATATGAAATGAGGAGACAGGAGAACATGCCCAAAATGAATAAAGAAGACAAAAATCACAGAAAAAGAGCCAAATGAAACATAGATAAACAATACACCTGATAAAGAGTTCAAAGTGAAGGTCATAAAGATACTTACTTGAGGTGAGCAAAGAGGGGGTAAATTCTATGAGAACTTCAACAAAGAGATAGAAAATATAAAAAAGAGACAGAGTGGAAGAATTCAATAATTGAAATAAAAATACTCTAGAGGAAATCAGCAACAGATAAAAGAATGCAGGGGAATGGATCAGTGATCTAGAAGACAGAGTGATAGAAAGCAACAAAACTGAACAGCAAAAAGAAAAAAGAATTTTAAAAAATAGAACAGATTAAGAGAACTCTGTGATATCATTAAATGCAGTAACATTCATATTACAGAAATCCCAGAAGAAAAGAAAAGGGCAGAAAACTTTTTTGAAGAAATAATAGCTGAAAACTTGCCTAATCTGGAAGGACACAGACATTCAGGTCCAGGAAGCACAAAGAACTCTTAACAAGATGAACATAAGGAAGTCCACATCAAGACACATAATAATTAAAATGGCAAAAAGTAACGATAAAGAGAATTTTAAAAGCCCTAAGGGAAAACAAAACAGTTACATGCAACGGAAACCTATAGCTATCAGCTGATTTTTCACCACAAACCTTGCAGGTCAGAAGGGAGTGGGATGATACAGCCAAAATGATGAAAAGAAAAGACCTAAACCAAGAATACTTTACCAGTTAAAGGAGTTCATCATCTCTAAACCAGCCCTACAAGAAATGTTAAAGGGACTTCTTTAAATGGAAAGAAAAGCCACTCAATCACTTTATGTCTTTTGATTGGACCATTTAGCCTATTTACATTGTAAATATTATTATTGATAATTATTGATAGGTATGTACCTATTGCCATTTGTTGTTTTCTGGTTGCTTTTATAATTCTTCTATGTTCCTTTCTTCTTCTTAAAGGACCATCAACTTAATATAGACTACTAGGATGCTACATATGAACTTTATAGAAACCACAAACCAAACCCTATAATAAATACACAAAAAATAATGAGAAATAGAGCCAAGCACAGCAGTACAGAAAGTCATCATTCATCAGGAAAGAGCAAGAGAAGAAGAAAGAGAACTGAATGAATAAAAAAAAAAAAGACCCATCTATTTTGGATCTACTAGATATTCACTTCAGACCTAAAGACATAGCCTGAAAGTGAAGTGATGGCAAAACATATACCATGCCAACTGAAGCGACCAAAACAAACAAATAAAAAAGCCAGGATAGCAGTACTTGTATCAGACAAAATAGACTTTAAAACAGACTATAGCAAGAGGCAAAGAAGGGCACTATCTAATGATAAAGGATTCAATCCAACAAGAGAATATAACAATTGTAAATATCTATGTACCCAACATAGGAATAGTTAAATAGATAAAACAAATGTTAACAGATATAAAGGGAGAAAGTGACAGTAATACGTTAATAGTATGGGACATTAACACCCCACTTACATCACTGGATAGATCATCCAGACAGAAAATCAATGGGGAAACAGTTCTTTGAACCACACATTAGATCAGATGGACATAACAGAAATATACAGAACATTTCATCCCAAACAGAACTCAAAATCAGAAGTGAAGGAGGAGAAATAACAACTAACACCATAGAAATATAAAAAATTATAAGGAAATATTATGAGAAATTATATGATAACAAATTGGACAACTAGAAGAAATGGAGATTCCAAGAAACATACAATCTTCCAAAGCTGAATCGGAAGAAATAGAAAATGGAAAGAGACCAATAGCTAGTAATGAAATTGAATTTGTAATAAAAAAAAAAACCCAACAAACAAAAGTTCCAGAATCAGATGGAATCACAGGCAAATTCTACCAAACTTTTAAAGAAGAGTTAATGCCTTGTCTTCTCAAACTATTCTAAAAAACCAAAGAAGAAAGAAAACTTTCAAATTTACTACAGGCCAGTTACCCTGATACCAAAATCAGACAGAGACACTACCAAAAATGAAAACTATAGGCCAATATCCCTGATGAATATAGATGCAAAAATACTCACCAAAATATTAGCAAACCAAATTCAACAGTACATTTAATCATTTACCACATTCAAGTGGGATTTATTATAGGGATACAAGGGTGGTTCAATATTTGCAAATCAATCAAGGCAATAAATCATATTAACAAGAGGAAGGATAAAAACCATATGATCACCCCAACAGATGCAGAAAAAGCATTTGACAAAATACATCTGTTCATGATAAAAATTCTCAACAAAGTGGTTTAGAGGGAACATACCTCAACAAAATAAAGGTCATATATGACAAACCCACAGCTAATATCACACTCAATGGTGAAAAACAGAAAGCTTTTCCTTTAAGCTCAGAAAAAAAGACAAAGATGTCCACTCTCTTCACTTTTATTCAACATAATACTGAAGTCCTACCTGCAATCAGAGAAGAAAAAGAAATAAAAGGCATTCAAATTGGTAAGGAAGAAGTAAAACAGTCACTATTTGCAGATTTCTGTATTTAGAAAACCTTAAAGACTCAACCAAAAAACTATTAGAAGTAATAAATAAATTCAGCCAAGTTACAGAATAAAAAATTAACACATACCAATATTTGCATTTCTATACACCAATAATGAAGTAGTAGAAAGATAAATTAAGAAAACAATTCCATTTACAATTACACAAAAAGAAAAAAATATCTAGGAATAAATTTAACCAAAGAGGTGAAAGACCTATACTCTGAAAATTATAGGACAATGATGAAAAAAAAAAATTGAAGATGACACAAATGGAAAGATAATCTATGCTCACGGATTGGAAGAATATTGTTAAAATGTCCATGCTACTCAGAGCAAACTACAGACTAGTGCAATACCTATCAAATACCAACAGCATTTTTCACAGAACTAGAATAGTCCTGAAATTTGTACAGAACCATGAAAGACCTCAAATAGTCAAAGCAATCTTGAAAAAGAAGAACAAAGTTGGAGGTATCACAGTCCCAGATTTTAAATTATATTACAAAGCTATAGTAATCAGAACAGTATGGTACTGGCACAAAAATAGACACACAAATCAATAGAACAAAATAGAGAGCCCAGAAATAAATCCAAGCTTATATGGTCAATTAATATATAACAGAGGAGGAAAGAATATGCAATGAAAATAAGACCATCTCTTCAATAAATGGTGCTGGGAAAACTGCAGAGCTACATACAAAAGAATGAAACTGGAATATACAACATACACAAAAGCAAATTCAAAATGCATTAAAGATCTAAATGTGAGACCCAAAACCATAAAACTCCTAAAACATAGGCAGTAATCTCGAACATAGACCTTAGCAACATATTTATGGATATACCTCTTCAGATAAGGGAAACAAAAGCCAAAGTAAACTACGGGGACTACACCAAAACAAAACAAAACAAAACAAAACCACAAAAAACAAAAAAACAAAAAACACAACTTTTGTACAGCAAAGAAAGCCATCATAAAAAGGCAACCTAGTGAATGGGAGAAGATATATACAAATGATATATCTGATTAGGGGTTAATGTTCAAAATATATAAAGAATTATATAACTCGACACTAACAACAACAACAATAATGTGGTTAAAATTGGGTAGAGGACCTAAATAGATCTTTTGTTCAAAGACTACATACCGATGGCCAACAGACACTTGAGAAGATCCTCAGCATCACTTAATCATCAGGAAATTCCAAATCAAAATTACAATGAGGTATCACCTGACACCTGTTAGAATGGCTGGAATCAAAAAGACAAGAAATGAGTGTTGGTGAGGATGTGGAGAAAAGGGAACCCTTGTGCCTGTTGGTGAGAATGCAAACTGGTGTAGCCACTGTGGAAAACAGTGTGGAGATTCCTCAAAAAATAAATGTAGAAATACTAATATGATCCAGTAATACGACTACTGGGTATGTTCCCAAAGAAAACGAAAACACTAAATTGAAAACACACGTACACCTATGTTTATTGCAGCATTATTTACAGTAGCTAAAATATGGAAACAGCCCAAGCGTCCACTGATAGATAAATGGACAAAGAAGATGTGGTGTGTATACAATGGAAAGAATGATCTTGCCATTTAGAACAACAAGGAAGGACCTAGAAGGTATAATGCTAAGTGAGATAAGTCAGACAGAAAGACAAGTATCATATGATTTCACTTATATGAGGAATCTAAAGAATAAAACAAATGAAGAAACCAACAAAAACCAGACTCCTAAAAACAGAGAACTGGTGATTGCCAGAGGGGAGGTAGATGGAGGAATGGGAAAAAATAAAAATAAAAAATAAATAAATAAAATATTAAAATTTAAAAATAAATAAATAAATAAAATAAAGGGGATAATAAAATACAACCTTCCGGTTATAAATAAGTCAGGTAGATGAAGAAGAGTACAGCATGGAGAATATAGTCAGTAATATTGTAATAACATTGTATGGTGACAGATGGTGATTGCACTTATAGTGAATGCTGAGGGGAAAAGAAAGAGTAATTCATTCTAGTGCTGGAATTAGAACTGCCTGTGTTCAAGTAGGCTGGATTCTAACTAAGAGAACATTTTGAAGTCAGAACCTAATCTTGATACAAAACGTTTCTCCATTGAACTTCTTTTAGTTGAATTCTCCCAAGAAACTTGTATTAACAAGTATTTATTTATTAAGTGTCCTCCCCTCCCCCAGCCATAGTAATAGCCTTCCCTTTTCTTTGGAGAACTGTGCCACCCTGACTCCAACCTCACAGGTCAAGTGAGGGCTTATCAGGTCAGGGTCTCCTTCATCCCTGACCACGAGGGAAGTCATGTGACTCGGGATGACATATTAGCCTAGTCATAGTGATATACGCATGAGATCCAAACAAGGCCCCTCAGTGTCCTTCCTCAGAACTTTTCTGCTGGAATTAACAGGAAAGAGACTTTTGTACCTCTGTGATTAAGTTCCATAAACATGTTACTTCACGTATTAGCAGGTCATGTCCCCTGCCATGTAAAGCTGTCTGAAAATATAAAACTAATCCTCAGGGAGGAACAGAGATATGACATAGAATCCTGCCAGCATCCTAGCCCCTGCACCCTGTCATCTTAGAGGCCAAATCCTGCCTGAGGCTTGTTTCGTTTTCATTCTTGGATTATTTCAGAATCTAATTATTGTCTCTTTTACCCCTCAGTAAGTTAGTTTCTTCCATTGATGATGCAGTGTTTTCTGAGTCACAGATGAGGACAGCGTCATTGTAGGTTAAATAACTTGCTACATTCCCCAAACTAGAAAATGAAAGAACTAGCCAGCTATGAGAACCAAGCATGTCTAAGGTACAACATCAAAGTTCAGAAGGCTAAGAATTCATGGTCAGCAGTTTCATGGAGTGGGACGGATTCTATTATTTTTTCAAGTAAGAGAAACTCCTCTCCTATATGCAGTGGCAGAAATTCATCTGGAATGATCTTTTCTTTTTCTTTTATGGAAAGTCAGTAAAATGATACCCACTCCATGATGTAAATAAATAACAATAAAAGCTTTCCCTGGGGAGAAAAATAAAACCAATTTTAAAAATTCTTGAAGGTCCAACTTTGTAGAACCCTGTGAACCAATTTATAAAAGGAGCCAAATACTTCCTGGAAAGAAAGACAGTGAGACCCAATACTTGCTCTTAGAGATTGAAATTTCAGACAACTTGTTGAACTAGACAGGAATGGCCCTAACGAAGACCCTAGTGAGGCAAGAACAGCAGGGCCCTTATGTTGCTTAATAGGGAGCAATTTCAACCCTTCCAAATGTGACTAATTAGATGTATTCACTCAGCATTCCCTCACTGAGACTGGAGGAAAACTCAGGTCCAACCATAAGCAGCACAGATTTACCTGAGGGAAGGGCCATTTAACCGCCTAACATGCCTCCCTTAGGATCCAAAATGCCACACACTGAAATCATTTCTCCTGGACCTCCCACTTTTGGGGAGCTGCCCAAACACTCAGGTCAGTATAAGGGGCCTAATGACAACAATGGACAATAGCTCTTGAGTCATTCTATGTGTCAGGTCCTAAGTTGAGAGTTTGATATTAATGTATATTGCAACCTTAACTAAAACAGCAGCCCTATCACTCCATTATCCTCATTCCCTTCACCATGCTTTATGTTTCTTCATAGCATGCACTGCTGCTGAATTACATATTTGTTTTATTTTTTATTTCCTGACTCTCTGTATTGGAAAAACCTGTCTTTCCCCTCCTATGTCTCCTTTAGTTTTACACAGAACACTTCACTTCTGACAGTTCTGATCGCCACATGTGTGGGGGTTTTTCCCCCACCAAGCAATTTTCCGTGGCACCAGCTGGGGATCCTGCAATATGACTCAATACTGGTACTATCTGCCGGGAGATAGCATTAGGTCCCTCAAGTTAAGGGCTCAGTCCCATGAGACCATCTCCACTTCAGATGCCAATGGCAATCAGGATATCCTCTAGTTGCCCACAACTTCTGACTTGGCTACAAATTGGAGGTCCCTTGGATTCGATTATTTTCTAGAACAGCTCACAGAACCCGGGGAGCACTTATATTTACAAGTCTATTCATAAGGATATGATAAAGGATGCAGAGGAACATCCAGATGAAAGAGATGCGCAGGGCAAGGTATGTGGGAAGAGGCACATCGCTCTCCCAGCACATCCACGTGTTCACCTCTCTGGAAGTTCTACAAACATCCTTTCGGGTTTTCATGGAGGCTTCCTTACATTGGCATGATTAAGTCATTTGCCGTTGGAGGTTGAACTCAATCTCCACCCCCCTCCCCTTCTCAGAGGTGGGGTAGAGGAAGAGGGAGGGAAGACTAAAAGTACTACACTCCCAATCACATGTTGGCTCTACTGGCAACCAGCCCCCATCCTTACGTGCTTTCCAAAAGTCACCTCATTAAAATATCAAAAAGTACCTTTATCTTGCTCATCACTTAGGACATTTGGAGAGTTTTAGGGGCTCTGTACCAGAAACAGATGAAGACCAAATATATGTTTATTATTAACCATAACATCATACTGCCAAGCTAAAATGTGAGCTAGGTGAGGACAGAACTCTGTATCGTTAACCTATGCCTGGATTGCTGGCAGGCCATGAGTTTTCAGCTAAAATCTGAATGAATGACAGTACTGTGTGATTTCATCGTAAGAACCTTATGGAACAAAGGTTGAATGGACAGATTTGAAAGAAAACTTCGTTCAACTGCCTCCATTTTGACCTCGAACTTTCTGGTTGGGTTCCTTCCAGCTTATCTCTTGGTTCAGTGGGAAGAACCTGAAAACAAAGCATCCCCTGATGGGAACTGAAACTATCCCCTCAAGCAATAAGGACTGCCCTGAGCCAGCAAGACTCTGCCTGCTCCAGACTGACTCCAAGACAATGATCGATTTGACCTTCACTGCCTACCTGCATGTACCCACCCACTTTTGCCCCACGTTCTTTTTATAAACCCGGAAGTATTTTTGGCACTTTGAGACGCTAGTCTGCTGTCTTCCCGGTGTTGCCTACACTGAAATAAATTCCTTTCTTGTTTCATCACCACTCCTCTCTGCCTTTAGATTTTGTCAGACAAATGTGGTCTGCCTGGGACCCCCGAGCCAGATGCTCTTGCACCTCTGTGCCCTGGCTACAGGTTAAGTAAGGTGCACAAGACAACAATGTTAGCAAGGAATAGAATAGAGACCTGAAATCAGCTGTGTATGACTCCATAGCCCTCACTCGGAGCCACCAAATTATACTGGTTCCCAATACACAGAAGTAGTGGCTCCAGTGCCCTGCAACATTTATCAAAATAAATAGCAGGAAACAAAGAAGAGAGAGGACTTTGCCCCGTTCACATCTGTGGCCAGGGTTTGGCTTGTCACCAGTATCGGCTAAAGCATAAGGTTTGAAGTTAAATCTGGGTTCCACACCTGAGTCTACCACTCCCCACCCAAGACCACCCAACTTCTCACCACCTCAGTTTCTTCATTTGCAATATCTGATTGTTGCAAGATTTAAATGAAACAATGACAAAGAATTTAGAACAATTGCTGACTCCTGATAAACTCAAAATAAGCTGTAGCAGTGATCCTGAGGAGAGAAAGTAGTTATAACACAAGGACACGACTAGTCTTTCCTCTGCCTCCAGCCTGCTCTGTGGGGGCTTCTAGCCAGAATTAGTGGTCGGCCATTTGCTGATACTGTTGGCTAGGATGCAGCAGAAAGTCACTCAAATCAGATGGCTGAAAGCTATCAGTGGAAGGGAGGCGGGAAAGGGACAGGAAGGAATGTGTTTTGTTTCGCAGAACCAGCAGTTCCCTGCGTAGACGTCCAGCTAGGTGTTTCACCAGACAGTCCCTTAGATGAGCCAGCCTGGGCTGGTTTGGAGCTGAGATCTGGTGCGGAAGCCCCATCCTCCCACAGTTGTCCTGAAGTTACCTTTAACTCCTTTTAGCGCCCAGATCTCCTGGGGTAGGGTTTTCTTCCATTTTTTGAACATGCAGAGTATGGACTAGCATATTGACCTACTAGGCATACGCAATTGAACAGAAATGCTTAATAGAATATGTATAAGTTCCTCTCCCTGCCCTGGCCCCCTAATACACGGAATAATAGCTTCCTATGCTAACTCCACAGGGAGACAGTGCTTTGACAGCTATCTCCCGGTCTCCTTATTCGTAACAATAAAAGTTCTTTGCTTTCAACACTTCCTTGGATTGTGTTCAATTTAATGCACCTCAAGCAGTGAATCCCTTAAGTTCAGTTAGGACACCACAGTGCACTTGTATTTCAAGACACTTCTTGTTCTCTGCCAGTGTTCCTGGATGTGCAGTGGGATCCCAAATGTGAATCCCTGAAAGGGCCTTGCTTGTATCTAATTCAATCAAAACCACCCAGAGGAAGGATGCACACCTTGGCCATGGATTGCTGGGCTTGTCCACCTTCCTTTTAGAGGGAGCACAACCCCACTGCTCTGCGAATGTAAAGGGGTTTAAAACATATTTTCCACATTATTTGGCAATACATTTGAGGTTGAGATATTGAAGTAACTTTCTAGACCCAAGATGAAGCCACTCCTGCCCAGGGCGCTACATCAACAAACGGAAACCTTTGTACCCTGGTAAGTGCTCCCCTTGACCAGAAATACAGTGTATCCAGTCAGCCAGTCCCCAAACACCTAGCAATCTCTGGGCCTTCTCACCCCAAACAAGGTGGACTACGTGGCCTTGGCCAGTCTGATATCCTCTATTTTTCTCTCTGTTGTTCTTTATTATTCTATAAAAGCTCCTCAGCCTCTGCCCCCATTTTACAGTTCTCTGAAAAGACAGTTTACTTCAGGAAGTGTTAAAGTTTGTTTGTATCACCTAAATTGTGCTATTGTTGTTGTTGTTGTTGTTGTTAACATACTTGCGGTTATTGGCCGAGGGCTATCACTATGAGCTGAGAGCAGCACAGATCTCTGACAATTAGTTTGGTAGGTGTTTATTGCTGTCTTTATTTATTTATGTCAAGACAGATGACCATTGGCATGGCTATTTTCTCTAGTTATGTATCTGTTCTAGTTTTTAATCAAAGACTTCTTCTTAATTGTAAGAAATACTACATAATACTATCCTTTCCCCAAAGCAATTGCCCACTGACAGAGAAGATATATCATGACACAGTTATAGCAACTTAACTAAGACTTAAAAATGAACTGGACTTGTAGGAATCCCATTAACATCTAGCACATACATATGGAAGATGGTAGCACAACTGTGTATGTGGCATCTTAACTCTTCAGTGAACAGCTATCTAGAAAGCTGAGAATCCCTTGCAGTAACATCCTAGCCTCAGAGACTTACATCTTATAACTTGGGAACAATGCCTAAAGATATTTAGCTGAGAATTTGAAAAAGAAAATACCACAAGTTCATTTGAACTTTATTTCTTTGAGTGGTCTATAGTTCTACTGATGACTTGCTGAATTAAAAAAAAAAAAAAGATAGGTTTACTGTAAATAGGATTTTGTTTTGAAACAGGAAAAACATGAATTTCTAGTTGCTTTGGAATCTGATTTTTAACTACAGTACACTGATCTAAGTCTTGGCAGGATGCTAGACATAATTTGAAACCATGAAGGTATAAACCCAAGGGAACAATGTGTGTAATGCTTGAATTATGTTCAAACTGATCGGGGGGATGGCTAGGGGGATTTCTTTATTAAAATTATTGAACAGGAAAGTGCCTTCAACCATAATAAAAAAGGCAATTCACAATTACTGTTCTACTTTTCCTCCACTTTCTAATCTTATTTTAGTGCATGAGCAGTTTGTAGCAAAACCTGCTTTTGCATCTCCTGAGTTTTATATATTTTTACAGAAAAGAAATGCCACCATGGAACAAGTTGCTCTAAATTTAAATGCATTAGTCTCATTTCTGGCTTCCCTACTTCCACTAATATTAAAGGAGGTTTCAGATTTATATAGAATGAAGAGTGAATTCTCTTTTATTGTCAAATAATCAGGCAGGTGACATTGTCACTATTTTAAACATTGTGGGGATGAAATGTATATGTTACATTATAAAAGTTTTTTTTTTTTTTTAG
Source organism: Potos flavus (assembly GCA_028534135.1). NCBI lineage: Eukaryota > Metazoa > Chordata > Mammalia > Carnivora > Procyonidae > Potos > Potos flavus. The sequence continues at coordinate 70,355,431 of CM052886.1, forward strand.
ACAAATCAGTATTTTAAAAGTGGAATCAAATAAAACGTATTTTAACCATTTCAGATTAATTTAGCTGTTGGGCTATCTAACGTTGAATTTCTTAATATAAGAAATATCTATTTAAAATAAAACCATAATTTTGGAACTTATATACCTAAGAATCCTGGAATATAAGCACACACACAAAAATAACAATTTTTCATGGATTTAGATGAAAATGCTATTTTTTTCTCTTAGTATTTTACTTTTTAATTCTAGATTTTTGTTTTGAAAATTAAAAGAAAAAGTTAAGAAAGTCTACAGAATAAATGTCACAAATGAACAAATAAGACAATATGTGAAAACACTTTATAAATTAAGAATACTGGACCCACACCCATCAATAATTTAGTTGAAAACCTATTTCACAAATAGCTGCTATCATTTGCTTATTTCTTCATTTACTCATCCAACGAGTATGTGTTGAGTAATAGGGACTCTGCAGTGTGCTTAGGATTCAACTATACACAAGGCAATAGGGAAGACATATATTTCAGGTTCTGGAGCCTGGGTTTGAATCCTAGCTTTGTCCTTTGCATATTGTGTATCCTTGGACAAATTATATCACCTTTCCATGCTTTGCTTTCTCATTCAGTGAAATGGGGATATTACTGGTACTTATAGAGATGTTTTGAGGACAAAAATATGTAATTATTCTAAAACTCTTAATATAGAAAGTGCTTGAAATGGTGGCTTGTATCCTTGGCTGTGTATTAAAATCACCCAGAGAGCTTTTTAAAAATATCAGTGTGCTATCTTGTGAAGTCAGAACAGTGAGTTGAGCTCTGACAGCTGACTGGGGGCGTCATAATGAAGACACTCAAGTCTGGCTTCTCCCAACTTCCTCAAGAAGAGCGCCATATAGGCTGGAACCTTGCATATGGACTTTGAGCAGTCATAACTTTCCCCATATCAATACAAATGTGCATAAATATCTTAAGAGAATAGAAAAGAACTATTTTCATTAGATTGAGTCACCATGTCTTTGGAAGACTCAAAGAAACTGAGTTGTTCTCTATCTTGCCATGAATGATAGTTTAATCCAAGTGGACACTATTTCATTGCATATTCCACCTGAGGAGAGATTTACCAAGGATTCAGTGAAAATTTGTGTGGATTATGTGGTCTGTAACCAAGTTCAGAATGCCACCAAAGCAAACATCACTAATGCTGATGCAAACCCCCTATTCTGGCACCGAGAAACTTCCTCAGGTCCTCCCTGACAGAGAAGACTTTGCACACAACATGCCATGTGCTCTGGATGATGTCACTGATGCCTTGGAGACAGAAATAGAATGTGAGGAAATAAGGAATGCAAACTCTTCTGTACAACTCCCAAGAGCCACAGGTTCAGAAGCACAAATGTCCCAAGTCCAAGGCAAGGCTGGTGCTGCTCAGAAGGAAATGGCTGCATCTTGGGCTCTGAATAAATCCTCAGTGGTCAGTATCTAGTTCCCTAGCACCGTTGGATCAGGAACTGCCAGGCATCAACCACCAGAGGTGTGGAAAAGAATGTTAGGATTATCTTTCTCTATTCCCAGATATGTGGTGAGGCACTGAATTAGTTTTCTATGGCTGCTGAATCAAATGACTACAAGCTTGGTGGCTTAAAACAACACTGTTTTCTTACAGTTCTAGAAGTTGGAAGTCAGAAAATGGGTTTAATGGGCTAAAATCAACATATTGGCATGGCCACATTCTATCTAGAAGATCTAGAGGAGAATCCATTTCCTTGCTTTTTCCAGCTCCTAGAAGCTGCTCACACTCCTTGTGACACTCTTCCATCTTCCAAGACAGGAATTGCATCATGCTGACCTCAACTTCCACTGTCATGTCTATTTCTCTGACTCTCCTGCCTCTCTATATTCCTTTTAAGGGCCTTCATGTTTACACTGGGCCTACCCAGACAATCCAATATAATTCTCCATCAAAAAGCCCTTAACTTTACCACATCTGCCAAGACCCTTCTGCTATGTGAGGTAATATACTCTCAAGTTCTGGGATTCAGATATGGACATCTTTGGGGAGCCATTATTCTATCTACCACAGACAGAATGGGACAATACACTAACTATAAAGGTCAAAGAAGTTAACTTTCAACAATGTAGGAAGACTAGGGCAAGGTTACCGGAAACTTCCCCTCCCTCTTCTTTGCTACATGTTGACTATGGCTTGTCTAGAAAGCATAGCAGTTGAAAGAATCGTTCAACTGGAAATACCAAGAGACATACAGCTTGGTGATTTATGTAAGAAAATCTCTTAGCTTATAATATTTAATAGTTCTTTTTTTTTTTTTAAAGATTTTATTTATTAATTTGACAGAGAGAGAGAGAGATCACAAGTAAGCAGAGAGGCAGGCAGAGAGAGAGGGGGAAGCAGGCTTCCTGCTGAGCAGAGAGCCCGATGTGAGGCTCGATCCCAGGACCCCGAGATCATGACCTGAGCCAAAGGCAGAGGCTTTAACCCACTGAGCTACCCAGGCGCCCCAATAGTTCTTTGTTTTTTAATCATTCAGAAGAAAGTTAAATTCTTCCTCTTTTACAGTGTCACTGCACTGTGAAAGCTAGGACAAAGTCCAACATGTACGTTGGAACCTTCTTTTATCCTTTTGCTCACTCTTGCAGAAACTCTAATTGAAGAAAGTTCCCTGACACCTGTTTGGTTTCTGAACCCAAACTGTATTTCAAAATAACCCTTACCTGAGAGTAGATATTTCCTTGCCTGTGTCTGCCAGCAGATGGGAAGCAGATGACAAAGATTCCCAATCCTTCCACCACTTTTAAATCTGTTTTAGAAACCCTTAATAAGACAGAGCTGTCTTACTTTAACAGTTGTGAGCCTTCTTTATGAATGAATGCTTCTTTTGTGGATTGTCTTTTGAACCAGGTAAATGGTGTCCTGCAAGAGCCTATTTTCAAACATCAGGTTTGAAATACTTCTGTTTTCTTTCTTTTTTTTTTTTTTTTTTTTTTACTTCTGTATTCTTTTTAAATGAATTTTTCTCTACTGAGCCATGGCAGTCAAGTCAGAATAACAATTCGAACTAGCTATTCTGAATAACTATTTGAATAGCTTCAGGACTGATGTGCTTTTCTAATGTCTTCAGGAGAGCAGTGTATTTTACTCCCTGCATGTGGTATGCTATTGTGAGCTGTGAAGGCCCAGATTAAGATGCCCAGTTCTCACACTGTACAATGATATCTTTATGCACCCTGGAAGACATCGGATGTAGGGCAGAAAATGGCCAATGAAACTGGGAAGATGCTGTTAAATTTGTGAAACAAATAAAGAGAAAACTAAATAAAAAAAAAAATCCTCACCTGCTTCTAGTTCATTTGCCTCCACCACCCCCACCCCCACATCACGTAACTGAGTCTGATAGAAGCAGCTGTCCTCCCTGGATCCCTGGGTCTTCCTCTATACCATTAGGAAGCTCCCTCCAACTGTCTCAGGCCTGTGAATCTGTGTGAATGACCCTCCTTCTCCTCCTCCTGGTCTAGGAAGCCAGCCATTTATTTTCATCATTTCTTCTTTGAGGCTCTGAGTTCACCTTGAAAAGTCCAGAACTTGGGCCATCCTTTCCCAGAGCCACCCTTGGCACCTGTCCTTAGAGAAACAAGCCTTGTCGGTCCTAGCCTCAAGAGTCAGGCCTTCAGCCCATCTCTGAACTTGTTCTTCATTCAGACTTCCCACACCCGGGCTCCTAGGCAAGCTTACGCAACATGAACACGAAACTTAAGTTTTCTGACTTAGAATTCAAGTTGCATTTCTTTACTGAAATTTAAAGTTTGGTTTTATCTGCTTTCTTGGAAATACAACCCTGTCCTGGTTGGAAATCTCTTGTCTGATTTAGAAGAACATTTTAAAAATTAACAGAAACCAATGAGAAAGGAGATGTGCTGTTGTTAGAAACCTTGGAACCTGGAGCTTGCTGCTACTGGCTCTGCTTTTTCTTCTCAACTTCCTAGTCCAGAGAAGTTAAGCGTGTGCTCATGTACCTGCCCGTGTGTCTGGTGCAACAAAATGGAGGTGATGTTTAATGGAGCAGTATTTCAATGAATGACTGAAATCTTGATGTCTCATTCCCCAGGGTGCAATTCCCACACAGACAGCGTGTCTGAGTGGAAGGAATAAGGCAGGATTCAGGCCTCTGTGTGATGCTCAGTGTCATATTATCCTGCTGCTAAGGAGGAAAGTACCCGCTCAGAACACGCAGGCTTCTGGGCTACCAAATCTTCAGGGTCTTTGCCAAACCACAGCTGCGGAAAGGGACAGTGCTTGAAGAGCTGATTGCATTCTTTGATTTTAATAGAGGTTTTGATCTGACACCAGGAATCAACTAGGACAGAAATGTCATCCGATTTATTCAAAAGGCTTGTAAAATATTTTTTGAGTCATAAATCTTTCAGAAGGCATTGACAATAACCATACCCGCATGACTAAAAATCCCAGGGCAAAAGTGAGCTGCTGACCAGCTGTTAACGGATGAGGAAAGACCAGGGTGTAAATAGGTGGAACAAACTGACAGCCCAAATGCTGTGATAAAACTTAACGGATCACTGTTAAAACTACTCAACCTCAGCTTGAACCTGTCTTTAATTCCTAATAACTATGTCAAATATTTATATTCTTGCTCTAATTATTTCTTTTCCCCTTTCTCCCTCTTTTCCCAACAGGAATTAGTTCAGATCTATGACCAAAATTTAAAATCTGAGGCATTGTGTATAATTAGTGAATAAAAAGATACCTTTAAGGTCCAGAAAAATGTAAATGACACAGCGCTTTTGAAATCACTGCATAGGATTCCATAATAAAGTTCAGGCCCTCCAGGAAAACTGTTACCATTATAAAGCTCTATTACTATAACAAAATGCTGTATTTTTTTAAGGAACAGTCATCTCTATTCATATGATTTTTATCCAATCTAAAGGTCAAAGTCAATATTACGGTAGAAAACTGGAAGAGAAGACAAACATTTCTGGAACATTTGCATTCTGACCACCAGGAAGAAAACTAGATTCAAAACAATGATTTCTGGGAAATAAAATTAATTCAAGGTTCTCAGGAAAAATTATTTAATGGTGGTTCTGTGTGGAAGTCATGATTGCATCTTTGAATAAAAATATAGGTTTTTCTTTAAGGCATATTAGAAGAAAGAGTCATTAGAGGAAAAAAGTAAAAATATCACTAAGGTAGTAATACAGAATTATCCTATGTCGGGTGATGGGATTCATTTCCCAGTTAGGAGTTGTGCTTTACATTCACTAGCCTTTATGTTCAACAGTTGTTTTGTGTCACTCTATTCCTTATTTATTTTTATGCTGCTAGAATGTATGAATTTCCTTGATTATTTAGCACCAACAAGGGCAATTCATTTGTAGAGGAATAGTTTCTTAAGCGCAGACCCCTAAAAGACACTTGGCATGCATATATGCATTGAGGGTATGCATTTGGGTAATTAAAGAAAATTATTTATCTCAATTGGAAGTTGGGTGAGGAAAGAGTAAGAATAATATATGCGCTTGAAAAATTCTCAAGGACTTAAGTCATTCAAAAGAGAGACCGTGAGGTCCCTTAACCGTGGTGATAGAATTTTTTGCTGGAAAAAGTCGGTAAAATACTGTGTAGCTTGGGATGCAGCACCAAGAGTACTACAATAGTCCACAAAGTTCTTCTTCTTTTTTTTTAAGATTTTATTATTTATTTATTTATTTGACAGAGAGAGAGAGAGAGAGAGAGATCACAAGTAGGCAGAGAGGCAGGCAGAGAGAGGGGGAAGCAGGCTCCCTGCTGAGCAGAGAGCCCAATGCGGGCCTCGATCCCAGGACCCTGAGATCATGACCTGAGCCGAAGGCAGAGGCTTTACCCCACTGAGCCACCCAGGCGCCCCAGTCCACAAAGTTCTTAAAAAATAATCATGTTTTACGCCCTTTACTTTAAAAAGATTTTTTTCTCAATTATATTATCACTGCAGTATAAAAAAATTCACATTTCCATTTTATAAGGTTCAATAAGATTTGCCTTGTGTCAGATGTATTTTTCTGGCCTTCAAATAACTTGCAAAATGCCAGCAGTGGTTTTTACATGGCCTCAGCCATAGGTGATCAGAATCACAGCTTATGAGATCAGACCTCGGACCTCAGAATGCACAGTACCATGTGGCTGTAATAGTTCTTCAACCCAAGTTGTGTTCTCCTATCCATTCTACAACTTCTTTCCAAATTCTACTGTCATTCTACCCTTTCACAAGGTCAGGGATTCCATTGGAAATACATGCCGTGAACAAACCACACAAGGGCAAACTCATCAGTAGTTCTAAAAGTAGTGTCAGGAAAAATAGCTGGGACTCTAAGGGAATAAAGCCCGCTTGCTTCTCAGCCTGGTGCTGGAGCCTCTTCTTCAAGCTAGATCAATGTGGTAGGAGAGCTCGCTGTCTATCTAGGTCATGCCGCCTTGAATTAAGATGTAATTACTATCCTGGCAGTCTACCCCTTACCAAGGATAAACAGGTGGGTGCAGTTGGCAGTAACTGATCCCTTTTTCTGACTCAGAAAGAACCTGGCACACTCCCCACAATGGCTGGCAATTCCCAGAAGCCCCAATCATCAGATAATTGCTTGATTGTGACTGGATTAGTCCTGGGGGCTAAAAGTGCCTGATAAGAAAAGGGATGTAGAAATTAGAACAAATTATTTTCCTGTTATATTTGGCATTTTAGTAGAAATAAAACTGGGATCACATTAGAATTTTAATGAAGAGATTTTTCACTTGAGTCTTAATTAGAATATCGAGTTCTACTCTCCCATTGCCTTTCTTTTGCCATACAGCTCTTACCTAGAAATTGGTGCTTATTCACTGTTGTGGTGAGGACAATACATGCTCAGAAAAGCAAGCCTGCGAGTTAAACCTGCTGGACCAGGAAAACAAGCAATTATTTCAAAAATTCTGACCCCTAATCTTTCGTGTCCTTTCCTGCCCTGTTCAGATAACTCAAGTGCAGATGGGGGCTAATCCTAAATTGTCTCAGAATTGCTTCAATTCTCTTCCTTGCCAGTGGAAATTTTGTTGTATTGTGCTTTTTTAGCTGAAAGGTGTTTCAAACAAGAATGAGGCTAGATAGACATCGTCCTTGTGTCAATAGGGTGGGCATGGATTTTCTGAGAGATTAGTGTAATTGCATATGTTTCTCTTCACTGATCATTGCTGTCAACACCCCAGAATGCTGATCTGGGGACTATGGGCTAGTACAGCTTGAGCCCCATGCAACACTGGTATGGAGGAAAAGAGCTTGGAGAAAAGAGCACAGAACCTGGGGTCAGCTAGACCTGGGCTCCTTTCCTGGCCCTTCCACCTGCTTCCTGTGTAATTCCTCTAGTTCTAGTCCCTGGTTAGAGAGAGGACAAGCTTGATAGGATTGTTGTGACCATCAGACAAGATGGCCTATATTAAGCAGCTAACTGTGCCTGGGAAATACAAGCAGTTAACATCTCATTTCCCTTCTTAACCACATAGGAAAGATGGCTATACATTCTGGGTTTCCTGTTTTGTCAGTGTAATTATTAACAGTGCCCCCAAGTGTCCCAGTTAGGATGATAAATTACACAATAACTCTACACCCAAGTAAAGGGGTTTTGATCACATCCCTCTGTCTATGTCAAGGAACTTTAGTGACAAAGAATGAAACCCACTTTAGCCAGCTTAAGCAAGGAGGGGAATTCATGGGTAAGGTACAGAGGTAGTTCACCAAACAGCCAGACTTCACAAGGGACCACAACTCAGAAATTGAAGTCCCAGCTTTTCTCTCTCCAGAGCTGCCTGTTCTCTTGATTGCTTCTCCTTGCACATCTGGTTTTGTCTTTTCTCTTCGGCATGCTGGCTTTCCCTGCTTTAGTATGCACGTGGCTACTATTATCTCTAGCTTTATATCATCTTCAACTCACAAGGACTAAAGTCAGATCTTGAACTTCGACTTTCATATTCCTGGATACAAGGATTCCTGGCTTTCTTCATGTACACAAACACATTCCAAATGCATTGCTTTGGGTCTGGTGTCTGCGTATGTCTAAGTCAGCTGTGACTATAGAGGAAAGAGTGTATCACATGGTTGGCTCCCCTATTTAATAGATCTCTGTGAGCATTCTCACTGGGAAGGGAGCCTGGGAAGATTCCCTAACAAGGGATGTGGGATGAAGAATTAATGGTTGATAGAGGAAAAGCTGACCTCTTTAGTAATGCCATCCCTTATATATATTATTCTGACATCCCACCGAGGCACTTCCCCAATGTTGCTAAACGGAAATTATTTCTATGCTCCCAGAATTCAATCAAACTTATGCTTCTGGGGTCTCATTACTTCAAGTATTTTCTCTGGGCTGGTGAATCTAAGCTAATAAATTCATCTGTCCTCAAGTCCTCATATTTGGCAGGGAATGTAAATGTTCCCTCATCACTACCAGTCAACAGGTTTTTGTTTTCCCAGAGGCTTCCTAGGGACAAGGTACCTTCAACTAGGACATCTCAAACTTTTCCAACAAAGTAGCCCATGAGGATTCTCTGAAAGAATTCGTATGCTTGGATTCACATGCTGGGATTGTGGCATAAAGCAAACATGAAATTTCTCACATTTTAGCTTTTAAACTCAGTTCAAATTTGCATTTTATAAAATATCAATGTTTGTTTTGCTAAAACTTTTTCCTTCATAATTTGGCATGAAATCACTGTTCTTGAACAATATACCATGATTCTCCTATAACTATATCCAAGCACACTGCCACATACCTGCCAAGCTATGCATAACCTGGTCGGACAAATGTGGATTTAGCTCAATGAAAGGGAAACATAATAGTGGAAATCTAGGCCTCAGGATAAGTAAATACAAGACCCACTTTGGACTAGAGGACCTTTTTTTTTTTTTTGTCTCTCAATCGTGCAACATTTGAACATCTATGTGTAGGATTGAGTCTGAATGATATTCATCCTTTGTTCCACTTTCTAGAGGTAGATCTGGGTTCTAATCCTAGCTCTACCTGGAATCTTTTCTCAACTCTCCAATTAGCTGTGGGATCTAGAGCAAGTTACTGGACTTCTCTTTATCCGTTTCCTTATTTCTGTGTCAGAAAGGTTAAGAAAGGACTACTGTGAGTATTGAGTGAAAAAACATATGTCAACTCTCTGGTATGGTGTCTGGCACAAGTTCTTTCTGTTCATCTTTCTTTCCTATCATCCTTACGCACATAGATTGCTTTCTCTCTCCTTTCGCATTAACTCACAACCCTTTGTTACTCATGTAAGTATACTTGTCTCTTCTGTTAAAGTATTTTATTCCGGAGACTTAGGAGAAAAGGAAAAAAAAACAAAACAAAAACAGGCAGAGCTAAAAATCAGGCTGGATTCCTGCAGATCCGAGGTTTGCCACTTGTTCCCTCTGTCCAAATGTAAAGGAAATGTTTCTTGTACTGTCACTCACATCCACCCTTTCTTCCCTCTTCTACTTTCACATACCATATGGAACCCAGAAATGAAAGGTTACCAAAGAAAGCTGGCACAAGCAATTTTAGAATTTAAGGCTTTAAAGGAGAAGTATCTGAAAGGACCATCCATTCCTGGAGATGCCACAGATGACTTAGAGAAAGCACCAGATCACCTTTGGGGATCTCTCTGGCTCATCCCTCCCATTTTATGCCTAGTTTCTACCTTTCTACCCAGCCCACAGTCCAGTATTTCTCCCCTCGATCCTCACATGCCCAGCTCTGACTCTTGGAAGCTCAGGCTGGTTTCTGCTTGTCCAGAAGGCAGGATGAGGGCAGAAGTAGATTTTGCCTTCCTGTTAAATTCTTCCTAAATGAGTTCTCAAAGAACAATAGAAAATGGACTCAAAACTTGGGGCCCAGAAAAGGAAGAAGCCTTTTCCATAATCTGATAGATTTCCCCAAGTACTGTTACCTAAGTAAGGAGAGAACAAGATGGTGTAAGACACTAGCAGAAGACCACACAAAGAAGGGCACAGCACAGGACTACTATAGTTTTTCCTTCTGTTGTTTCAAGGAGTTAGAGAACAAACAAACCTGGTAGTTCCTTGAAGGGCTTTAGCCTCAAGGCCATCCTTATAAACAGGGATAGCATGTCAACTCTCTGGCACTCACTCACCTTCCTTCTCTGCCCCCAACTGTACAAGGTGGAATCACAAGGCAAGAGAGTTGCAAGGAGAACCACGACCAGTAAAGGGCCTGATATGAGTAAAAGTTGCGATTATCTCAGTTTAGGGAGAATCAAGTATTTGTAAGTCAGCTTTTGTCATAAAAATCCTGAATGAACTACTTCACACTCAGTGGCTTACAATAAGAAGCATTTATTCTCATACTCATGGATCTGGGAATCAGCTGCGATCTGCTGATCTTGGCTGCAGGCTGTAGACTGGGTTCAGGGCTAGATCTACACGTGTTGATTCTGAAGCTGAGGCTGAAGGGGCAGTCGCTACTGGAAGTATCTCATAGTTGATCACAGGGGCTCAAGAGCCAAGCTGAATTGAGCGAACACATTTAAAGACTCTACTTGAGCCACAGCCTCCAACATTTCATTGACCAAAGCAAGTCACATGGCCAAGCCTAAAATCAATGGGGCTAAGGAATTACACTCTACCCCAGGGAGAAGGAATCAAAGAACTATTTGCTAACCAATAATCCATTCTATCACATCAGGTTCAGCCAGGTGAGGTTCCCACCACCAATTCATTGAAACCCAGCAGCTTAGAGTTGGAGAAGTTAATTGTCATCTAGCACAAACTCCCTTCCCCAATAGAGCAATATCCTCCATAGCACTTCTGAGAGGTGGCAGCAGAGCCCCAGTTTAATATGTCACTCAATCTATAACTTTATCTTTGAGAAAGCATTTTATAAAGTTCTCATGTTGGAAAACTCTTAAATTACACATAAATCTGCTTCCTTTCATTCATATATCTTGGTTCTAGATCTTGGAGTCCACACAAAGTATGCAGTCCCTTGTCTGTGTTGCATGCACGTTTCCTTCTCCTCATCCTCTGGTTTAATACTATTTGTCAGCTGTGATCTCAACAGGGACAAGGGAAAGCATCCATATTCCCCCTGACTCTCAGGATGGCTTCTTAGTGTAGCCCAAGGTGGTATCAGGTATTCTGCAGTCCCAGCATGTTGTTAATTCACCCCAGGATGCACCCTCCCACTCTCACTTAGCTGTATCCAAAAGCAATTTTTTTTTCTTAAGATTTATTTGTTTGACAGAGAGACAGTGAACAAGCAAGGGGAGCAGCAGGCTCCCTGCTGAGCAGGGAGCCCAATGCGGGGCTCCATCCCAGGTCCCAAGATCATGACCTGAGCCGAAGGCAGATGCTTAACCAACTGAGCCACCCAGGCGCCCCTACACTTTTATCTAGTAGTCTTCCTGATACTCTGCTTCTGCAGGAAACTTTTCTTAAAATCTAATGTATGGTTTTATACATATCCTGATTAAATTTTGCTTCTAACTAGGATTATTTCATGCTTTTAAGATATTTTTTAATCTTGAATTTGTTGTACTTGCCTCAGTTTTTTTTCCCCTTAACATCTATAATTTTTTATACCAAATTGTTAACTACAGATACTATATCATATAGCAGATCTCCAGAATGTATTCATCTTGTATAACTGTTAACTTTATACCCACTGAATAACAACTCACCACTTTCCCCTTTCCCCCATCTCTTGGCAAACACCACTCTGTTTTCTGCTTCTATGTGTTTGGCTATTTTATTTTATTTTTTTAAGATTTTTTTTTTTTTAATTTGACAGAGGGGGACACAGTGAGAGAGGGAACACAAGCAGTGTGGAGTGGGAGAGGAAGAGCAGACTTGCCGCCGATCAGGGAGATCAATGAGGGGCTCAATCCCAGGACCCTGAGATCATGACTTGAGCCAAAGGCAGACACTTCATGACTAAGCCACCGAAGCACCCCAAGTTTGACTATTTTAGATGCCTCATATAAGTGGAATCATGCAGTATTTGTCCTTCTGTAACCAACTTATTTCACTTAACATAATGTCTTTCAGGTGCATCCATGTTGTTGCAAATGATAGGATTTCCTTCTTTTTAAAGGCTGAATAATATTCCACCATATGTATCTCCCACAGTTTCTTTATCCATTTGTCTGTCAGTGGACCCTTGTGTTGTTTTCATGTTTTCGCTATCATGAGTAACATTTTAATGAACATGGGAGTACAGATACATCTTCTAGATCCTGATTTCAGTTCTTTTGGATATACATCCATTGGGATTACTGGATTATATGGTAGTTCTATTTTTAATTTTTTGAAATTTTACCTCTGTAATTTTGATCAATGTATCTTTATGATTTTATCCAAATCACTAATCGATATGTTGAGCAGGGCTCTGGGTTCTTTAACTCAATTGTCAACATAATAAGCATATACTAAATTCCAGGCTACTTGCAAGGTAGTAGGGATACGGTGGCATGAGAAAAACAGCCACGGTCCCCACTCTCATGGGGCTTACAGTTTAGTGGAGAAAACAGACATGGACTATATAGTCATATATATAAATGTATAAATTATAAGAAGAAAAATAGAGAGTGTGAAGCCCCACACTTCACGTGGTGTGAGGATTCAAGACAGTTCCCTGAGCAGGTGCTGTTTGAGCTGGGAATCATCGAGGTGAAGAGGGAAGGCACTGTAGGCAAAAGGCTAGTGATGGAGACTGCATGGTCAAGAGACAAGAGATAGTAGTAGTGCTAGGGCACAGACACAAGGGAGTGGCATGAGGCAAGGGCCAATTTAGAAGTTGGGTCTTTATTGAGGGAGCAGTAGAAAGTTTTGAAAGTTTCAAAGCAGGGAAAGAGCACAGTAAGATCTTGATTCTTAAAAGATCACTCGGTGGAGAGAGGTTTAGAGAAGGCAAGAGTGTTTATGGGGAGATCATTCAGGAGGCTATTGTAGTAACTCAGGTAAGAGATGAAAGATCTTTGGACTAGGGTCCCAGCAGTGGAGATAGAGAGAAATGG
>CM052886.1:70368986-70427802 GCA_028534135.1 Potos flavus
ACATGGGAGCACCCAAATGCATAAAATATTAATAAAAAATACAAAGGAACTAACTGATAGTAATACAATAATAGTAGGGGATTTTGACACCCCACTTACATCAATGGACAGATCATCTAAACAGAAAATCAACAAGGAAACAATGGCTTTGAATGACACACAGGACCAGATAGATTTAATAGATATATTCAGAATATTCCATCCTAAAACAGCAGAAGACACATTCTTTTTGAGTGCACTTGGAACATTCTCCAGAAAAGATCACATATTAGGTTACAAGTTTCAACAATTTAAAAAAATAATCAAAGTTATACCATGGATCTTCTCCAACACAATGAAACTAGAAATCAACCACAAGAAAAAATCTGGAAAGAGCACAAATACATTGAGGTTAAAAAAACATGCTACTCAATAAGGAATAGGTCATCCAAGAAATCAAAGAGGAAGTAAAAAAAATACATAGAGACAAATGAAAATACAATAATCCAAAATCTTTGGGAAGCAGCGAAAGTGATTATAAGAGGGAAGTTTATAGTAATACAAGCCTACCTCATGAAGAAAAATCTCAAGTAAACAACCTAACTTTACACCTAAAGGAGCTAGAAAGAAAAGAACAAAGCCCCAAACCCCGCAGAAGGAAGGAAATAAGATTAGACCTGAAAAAAAATGAAATAGATCCTAAAAAAAATAATAGATCAATGAAACCAGGAGTTGGTTCTTTGAAAAGATCAACAAAATTGATAAAATTATAGCCAGACTCACCTTAAAAAAATAAGAGACTCAAAATCAGAAATGAAAGAGGAGAAATAAAAACCAATGCCATAGAAACAAAAAATTTTAGGAGAATATTATGAAAAATTATGCCAACAAATGGGACAACGTAGAAGAAATGGATAAATTCCTAGAAACATATACACTACCAAAACCGAAGCAGGAAAAAATAGAAAATTTGAACAGATCAATCACCAGCAATGAAAATCGAAATGAAATCAGTAATAAAAAAAACTCCCAACAAAGTCCAGACCAGACAGCTTCATAGGTGAATTCTACCAAACATTTAAAGAAGAATTAATACCTATTCTTCTCGAACTTTTGCAAAAAATAGATGAGGAAGGAAAACTTCCAAATTTATTATATGAGGCCAGCATTAACCTGATTCCAAAACCAGATAAAGATACAACAAAAATAAAGTGAACTACAAGCCAATAACTCTAATGAACATAGATGCAAATTCCTTAACAAAATATTAGCAAACCGAATCCAACAATATATTGAAAAAATCATTCACCGCATTCAAGTGGGATTTATTCCTGGGATGCAAGAGTGGCTCCATATTCACAAATCAATCAACATGATATATCACATCAATAACAGAAAAGATAAAAACCATATGATCATTTCAATAGATGCAGAAAAAACGTTTGACAAAGTACAATATCCATTCATGATAAAAAAAACCCTCAATAAAATAAGTTTAGAGGGAATATACCACAACATAATAAAGGCCTTATCATATGCAATGAGGGAAAACTGAGCTTTTCCCTTAAGCTCAAACAAGACAAAGATATCCACTCTACCCACTTTTATTTAACATAGTACTGAAGTCCTAGCCACAGCAATCAGAAATAAAAGGCATCCAAATTGATAAGGAAGAAGTAAAACTCATGCTATTTGCAGATGACATGATATTATTATACAAAACCCTAAAGACTGTACCAGAAGACTGCTAAAACTGATAAATAAATTCAGTAAAGTCACAGGATACAAAATCAATGTACAGGAATCCATTGCATATCTAGACACTAAAAATGAAGCAGCAGAAAGAAAACAATCCCATTTACAATTGCCCTCAAAATAATAAAGTACCTAGGAATAAACTTAACAAAAGAGGTGAAAGACCTGTACTCTGAAAGTTATAAAACATTAGTGAAAAAAACTGAAGATGACACAAACACATGGGAAGACATTCCATGCTCATGTCTTAGAAGAATTAATATTGTTAAAATATCTATAGAACCCAAAGCAATCTACACATTTAATGCAATCCCTATCAAAATACCAACAGCATTTTTTACAGAATTGGAACAATCCTAAAATTTATATAGAACAACAAATGATATCAAATAGCCAAAGCAATCTTGAAAAAGAGAAATAAAATTAGAGGTATCACAATTTCAGACTCCAAGTTATATTACAAGCCTGTACCAATCAAAACAGTATGGTACTGAACAAAAATAGACACATGGATCACTAGACCAGAATAGAAAGCCAAGAAATAAACCCACAATTATAGAGTCAATTAATCTTCAAGAAAGGAGTCAAGAATATGCAATGGGAGAGTCTCTTTAACAAATGGTGTTGGGAACACTGGACAGCTACATGAGAAAAAAATTAAACTGGACCACTTTATTACACCATACACAAAAATAAACACAGAATGGATTAAGGACCTAAATGTGAGAAACCTGAAACCACAGAACTCCTAGAAGAGAACACAGGCAGTAAATTTTTCTGACATGAGTTGTAGCAACATCTTTCTAGCTCTGTCTCCTGAGGCAAGAGAAACAATAGCAAAAATAAACTATTGGGACTACATCAAAATAAAAAGCTTCTGCACAACAAAGGAAACAACCAACAAAACGAAAAGGCAACCTACGAAATGGGAAAAGATATTTGCAAATGACATATCAGGTAGGTTAGTATAGACAGGTTAGTATCTAAAATAGGTAAAGAACTTATGGAACTTAAAACCAAAAACCCAAATAATCTAATTTAAAAAATGGCCAGAAGACACGAATATTTTTCTAAAGAAGACATCCAGATGGCCAACAGATACATGTAAAGATGCTTAACATCACTCATCATCAGGAAAATGCAAATCAAAACCACAATGAGTTATAACCTCACACCTGTCAGAATGGCAAAAATATAAAACTCCAGAAACAAGTGTTGGCAAGAATATAGAAAAAAAAAAGGACCCTCATAAATTATTGGTGGGAATGCACACTGATGCAGCTACTGTGGAAGACAGTATGGAGGTTTCTCAAAAAAATTAAAAATAGAACTACCCTATGATCCAGTAATCACACTACTAGGTATCTACCCAAAGCATATGGGAACACTGACTGAAAGGGATACATGCACCCCTATATTTATCACAGCTTTATTTACAATAACCAAGTTATGATAGCAGCCTGTGTCCATTGATAGATGGATGGATAAAGAAGATATGGTATATGTATGTAATGGAATATTATTCAGCCATTAAAGGAAGAAAATCTTGCCATTGGCAACAACATGGATGGATCTAGAGAATATAATGCTAAGTGAAATAAACCACTCAGAGAAAGACAAATACCATATGATTTTATTCTTATGTGGAATTTAAGAAACAAAATGAACAAAGCAAAAACAAAACAAAAAACAAAACAAAACAAAACAAACAAAAGAGAGAGAGAGAGAGAGACAAACTCAAAACAGACTCAACTATAAAGAATAAACAGATGGTTAGCAGAGGGGGGAGAAGGGGGTAGGATGGGTGAATTAGATGAAGGAGTTTAAGGGTACACCTATCTTGATGAGCACTGAGTAATATATTGAATTGTTGAGTTACTATATTGTATACCCAAACTAATATAGTACCATATGTTAACTACATTGGAATTAAAATTAAAAAAAAAAAAAAAAAAGACCAAATCTGGAAGTATCACACTTTCTGATTCAAACTATACTAAAAGGTATAGTAAACAAAACAGTATGGTACTGGGACATAAACAGACAAATAGATCAATGACACAGAATTGCGAGCCCGGAAATAAGCCCACACTATGGTCAATTAATTTATGACAAAGTAACCAAGAACATACCACGGAGCAAGGATAATCTCTTGGATGAATAGTGTTGGGAAAACTGGTGAACCACTTGCAAAAGAATGAAATCAGACCACTATCTTATACTCCATTTTGAGTTAATTTTTGTGTGAAGACTTGAATATAAGACCAGAAAACATTAAATCTCTAGAAGAAAACCTAGGCAGTAAGCTCCTAGACATTGATCTTCAAGTGGTTTGTTTTTTTTTAATCTGACTATAAAGGCAAGATAAATGAAAGAAAATGTAAGGGATCGTATCAAACTAAAAAGCTTCTGTACAACAAAGGAAACCATCATCAAAATCAATAGGCTACGTACTGAATGGGAGAAGATATTCACATATCATATATCCAAGGGGTTAACATCCAAGACATAAAGAACTTATACAACAACAACAAAAATCCCAAACAACCCAACTTAAAAAATGGACAAAGGATCTCAATAGCCTTTTTTTACCCCCAAAGAATACATTTAGATGGCCAACAGGCATATGAAAAGATGTTCAACATCACTAATTATGTTGTTGGAAATGAAAATCAAAACTGCAATAAGGTTACTTCACGCTAATTAAAAGGCCTACTATCAAAAAGGTAAGAAATCATAAGTGTTAGGATGTGAAGAAAAGGGAACCCTTGTACACTGTTGGTGAGACTGTGAATTGGTAGAGCCACTATGGAAGTTTCTCAAAAAAAGAATAGAACTACCATAAGATATAGCTATTCCACTATTGGGTATTTATCTGAAGAATATGAAAACGTATTATTTACAATAGCCAATATATATCCAAAAAAAAAACTCCCTGAATATCCATCAAGGAATGAATGGATAAAGATCTGTTATATACACACACAATGGAGTACTTACTCAGCCATAAAGAAGAATGAAATCTTGTCATTTACAACAACATGGATAGACCCTGAGAACATTATGCTAAGTGGAACAAATCAGAAGGAGAAAGATAAATCCTGTATGATTTGACTCATATGTGAAATCTAAAAACAAAATAAATGAACAAACAAAACAGTACAAAAACAAACTCATAAATACAGAGAACAGATTGGTAGTTACCAGAGGGAAATGGGTTGGCTGGATGAAAGGCATCGACTGTAGGGAGATGGATGGTAACTAGACTTTTGGGAGTGATCACTTTGTAATGAATACAGATGTTGAATTAAAGTACTCTACATCTGAAACAAAAAATTATACTTGATACTGGGTTTTGTTCTGAAGGGCATACTAAATTGATTTAAATATCACTGCTGCCCTCAAGGAGCTTAAATTTAGTTAAAGTGGTAAGACATGAGTACGAATGTTCAATCATAATTGAGGAAGGCATATAGGGAAGGAGTTAATTTATGGACTGCCAAATATTTAGAGAGAAATTGCTGTTATTGTAAATGGAGCATAATGACAGCCCCACAAGGTGTTAAATTGCCTACAGAGCGTTGAAATAATTAACAAAGTATCTCCAGTGGAAAATCAGTCATTTCCTAGTTATTACTCAAGCCTTCTCCACTTAGATTCTGTGCATAATTTCAGAAGCTTTTGTGTAGTAACAATGATTCATCTTGTATTTTACATAGTCTTTTCTGGAATTATTGTTTGTATCTCTAAATACAGTCCACACAGGCTCAGATTTTCAATGCAATATTAATGTTGCATGTGCATAGAAATGTTCTCATTTACCTGCCTTTGCTGTTCTTATTCTAGTACTTTAAAAGCATTTGCAGCTGAGTCGTTTGTTTCTCTCATAGTGTGAGATGGGCTTATAGCTCATATATAGTGGAGGTGTAAGAGCTAAACAGTTTTTATTTTTGCCTGGAGGATCATAGATCTGCCCCCTGGGATTTATGCCGTCATTTCAAACCCCAAGCTAAGAAAAATGTATTGTCAGGCTTGCTTTACTATTCTTTCAAATGAAAGTTTAATCAACTTGACATTTACAGTAAGGAGTATCTTGGTGACAGCATTTATGGAGCATACAGAAATCTCTATCTACAAATAAATATGAAAATATGGTATAAAGGAGGATGGTTGAGTGTCAAATCAAGACTCCGAGTCGAAAAGCACTCTTCCAGTGCTGAGAGATACAGCTGAGAAGACGTGGTCTCGTTTTAGAGGCTATGCTTTTTTCCTTCAACATTTATAGGTTTTATGAAAAAAAGAGTTCCTTAGCCAAATAAGTTTGGGAAAGACCTCATTCAAACAAAGAAAAAAAATGTTCAGAATTTCTCAGAACTTTTAGGGTGTGAATATACTTAATTGTAGACTTAAAATGGTTAGAATGGGTAAATTTTATGTTTTTTTACAACAATTAAAAAACACATGTGATTTTTCAATATAGTACTTTATTAAACCAGCTAAATGTAAAGATAAAAAATGAAATTGCTTGAATATTTAAAGTTATTTCTCGCTACGAAAAAAATTACTGGTAAAGAAATCTGTTCACTAGAATGGAAATTTAAAGGTTTCAAGATAGTCTCTCCAATTGGAATACAATACAAGTATTTGGGGTTATGGTGAAACTTTCTTAAATTGGATGACTCATAAATAAAAGGCATTTTTAAATTTTCAAGCTAGGTTTTTTCCCTAAATATCCATATTCATTCACTATAGAATCAAAATACAATCACTAAGAACTTGCATATTTCTAAATTAACCTTTATGACTATGAGTTGAGAAATGTATTCCTAAATTTTAATCTTTGGGACTCTAAGCTTATTACTATTGTAATTTCCTGTACATTTCAGGCTAGTCTTACAGAAACATTTATCATTTTTAAGGAAGAAAATGTGCCTTGGAATGGGGGAAATTTGAGTCTGTACTTCTTTCTTCCTTAGCCCTGTCCTTAGAGCACTGTTTGGCTTTTCTGCTTTGTATGTGTAGTATTTGTTAAAAGTACAATTCCTCTGGGAATTTGAAGGACTGTGTGAAGGAAATACAGACCCCACACAGTACTTAATAATCATGCTTAGCTGAATTAGAAAAACGAGACATATATAGCAACACAAAACCCCTTCTCACATCTAGAGCTTTGCTGCCCACTCCCCTTTTATGCAACACAGGGCTCCCAGGAAATAGATATGGGGCTTAAAATGAATAAATGACAACAAAAACATTAACATTCCTACCACATAACCAAATCCACCTTGTGTGAAAGACTTTATTCACTGGGTACAAATGGAGTGGTAAATGCCCTCAGTGAGGTGGTAATTGAAGAGGCAGCTGTAGGAATTCCAGGTGAGAATTACAAGCATCCTTACCTTTTGTCTTCCTTACAGCCCCAGAACAGAGTTTTAGGAACTACCTGTGTGATTAAAGAAGGAAGCCTGGAAAACTGTTACAGGGTCAGTATTTCAGGAACAAGGGGGGATTCTAGGGCGAGATGACTCAAGACAAGCCCAGGACAACAGAAAGGCCCAATTTAAGGGAATTGAAATCATCCCTGGAGAGAACAAAAATGTCTTTCTTCATGAAAGTGTCTCTCATGAGGTCCAAGGTAATTAGAACTTTCCACAGCACTGAAGAGGATAGATGATCACAGTCTAGGTCTCACCCAATTCACACTTTCCTATGTGAACCTGGAGGACATGGAGACTAAAGGCTGGTGGGGAGGCTGCCTGGAGATATGCTTAGGGAAACCGATCTCCTCGGACTTACCACCTGTTACTTCAACCCTGAATCTCCAGAAAAGCTTTCTAGAAAGAAAGTCCCTTATGGGTGAGAATGTGAAGAAGGAGAGATAGAGCACTGATGTCAGCCTTATGCCCGCCTCCAGTGTTTTTTAAACGTGGCAGATGCCATACAGAGACTTCATCAGGATAATGCAGAGAGGGAGTCCATGCAGACAGCAGGAAAAGAAGACCAGCCTCAACTGCAGGCTAGGATAGAACAAGAATAATTACTATGAGAGCTTTTGGAGAATTCCGAAAGCTTTCAACACTCCGATGTTCATTGTTTTTGTGTCCCCCTCTGTTTCAGACAGTATTAGGAGCAAAACCCTGAAATAAAAAGAGTGTGTGATCTTTTAATTCTGGGTCAAAGAAAAGCCAGAAAGTGAAGACGACTTTATCTTAAGTACATACACAGTCTTGAGAGTGACAGCAGCTAGACAGAAGGGAGAGAATCAACCACATCTCTGAGATCTGGGATTCATGAGAGGTCATGGGAAGGCCTGCTTGGGATGGAGCAGGGGACACAGGAGTGTTATCCAAAAGAGAGTCCACAGTGGCTCTCTCCAATTGACTGATTCAAACTAACATGATTGTTTTTTCAATTGAACTGCTCTGGAGAGACTACAATTGAATCATGTCTACTAGATATCCTTTGTTATAGTATAAATTGCTGAACTATAAGATGAAAAAGAAACTCATCTTTTCAAGCTCCAGTGTAAGGCAAAAACAATAGGAAATCCTAAATCTAGTTACTAAATCATTTGTACTTTTTTTTCTCTAATAGTGAATCATCTGAATTAAGAGTTGTACCTAGAGAAATTTTAAGATGCCCATTTGATTCTAGTAAACACCATTAAATATGTCATCTACTCACAATTTCAGAGAATCTATCCTGCATTCTTTTCTCCCATGTACCTCTATTTCCATATCAGTAGTGACACAAGGTTAAATGTCATCATTATTCTCGTCTATTTATACAAGTTAAACATTATTCTGCTTCAGGGCTTCCTGCTGAGGCATCTTTTTATATTAGTTCCTACATCATATTATTTGAGCGGTCTGACTTCATGGACAGTTCCAGAACACACCGTGTTTCTTCTTGCTGCAGGTTCATTTTCTACACCAACTCCCAAATACCTGAAAGTGGTTCTTAAACCGTTCCATGCACAAAAGTCACCTGGGATCTTGTTGAAATGCTGACTCCTGGTTTCACACTTTAAAACTAGTTTGCCCAGTGATTCAATTACAGATGATCCTCGGATCCTATTTTAACAAGCACTGCTTCACTTTGCTCTTTTCTGCCTCCCTATTAGAGCTTATCCACACGGATTTGTTCGTCAGACCCTAGACTGGTGTGTTGATCTCTGATTTAGCCCTGAATAATTTATCTTTTTGTACTGTTTCATGGGGTTCTATCTCAGTTCTAAATTCTACTAAACACGCCTGGGAGGAACCTCACAGTATAATAATGTACAATGATAATATTGCATGGAAAGTTCGTGGAACAAAGACCCCTTGATGGCAGAAGGATGAAGTTATTTATAGCTTTGAGGTCATGGGAGAAAGCAAAGGCATTCAACAAAGGAAGCCCAGTGTAGGGGGAAGGGTGCAGCCCCCTCCCTCAGTGCCACTATAGATGTGGGAACATGGAGGCAATGCATAAGCAGTGTGAAGCCCCACAGAGCCCGGGGTTCTGGCTAACTCTGTCCTCTTTACATGCTGTGTTACTTGTAGACTTTAGAGTACCCAACTAGAAAAGGAAATTTTATTATGTGATCTCTAAAATCCCTTCTGATGCTATAGATTCTGGGAATTTATTCCTATCTAGGAAAAGTACGAGAAAGATTGGTGTTACACTAAGGAAGTACTTTCTGGCTGTGAAAGTTGTCAGTTCCTTTGTTCTCAGCTCTCTTTTCCTAATTTCAAATTATTTGCTCATTAAATTTTTTTCTACATATTTTCTCCATAGTTTTTAATTTCTTAAGAGAGGCAATGCCATTTGATGTTATACGTAGTTATTCCGAGACTTTTTAGCACACGGATATTCTTTCCTGCCACTTCTTGTGAGAAGTGTCTTCTTTGAAGATTTTTGCATCTGAGAATCTTCCTGAGACATTCTGTTTTATTATCCTGTCTTCTTTTTGCCAATATCTGTAAAACCATTTTCCACTTCATCTCACAATTTCTCTTTTCTATTGCCCTGTAAAATGTGCATTTCATAATATAGTCACATTATGTAAGTCTCCAGGCTCCTCCCAGCCCTAAAAGGATGTGTATAGTTTTATAAATAAGGTTTTTATAAAGTGGATTCCTATTATTAGTATAGTTGATAGGTATCATTTAAGTATCTTTACTTTTACAATACAAATGACCATGGGGAAGAAGATTACTTCTCAAATTTTCCTTGTAATTTCTGCCACAAGTATTTAAGAATTGTTTCTCTTTTCTATTTTTTGTAACAATATATTTTAAATGTTTATGTAATTTTGTTCGATGCTAAGTATTATCACTTTTTATTAAGGCAAAATAACAAAAGGTAAAGACAAATCTAAAAGGAAATACATTAACTACAAATCCCTCAGTTTACCACAGAAGTTTTCACTCCTGCATGTTGTTGACAGAAATATTTTAACAAAATCATATTCATAGCATATGCCACCTTGTAATCTTGTTAATATATCAAATATTATCTCGATCATAATTTTTAATGATTGCATAATGTTTCAATGAGTTAGTGTGACATAGTTCCCCTTTTTGCACATTTAGATTTGTTAACCTATTATTTTTTGATACTGCTAGCATTATCTTCATACGAATAGCTTTTCACTACTTTAAGATGATATCTTCAGGAATAGGACAGCTAAGTCAAAAGATAGGAACACTTCGGAGTTTCCTGATAAAAATTATATTATTTTCCAAAATGGGTTGTATAAATTTGCATTCCCACCCTCAGTATAAATGTACTAGTTAAATACAACATTATTCTAAGCAGCTACTCATCTTTTAAAAGATTGTGGTCAAATACATGTAAGAAAAAATGGTTAAATGGGTAAATTTTAAGGGTACAACTTAGTGGTATTAAGTGCATTCATAATATTGTACAACCATCACCATTATCCACTTCCAGAACTTTTTAAAAATCATACTACACAGGGGCGCCTGAGTGGCTCAGTGGGTTAAAGCCTCTGACTTTGGCTCAGGTCATATTCTCAGGGTCCTGGGATCAAGCCCCGCATCGGGCTCTCTGCTCAGCGGGGAGCCTGCTTCCCCCTCTCTCTCTGCCTACTTGTGATCTCTCTCGCTGTCAAATAAGTAAATAAAATCTTTAAAAAAAATCATACTGCACAGAAACTCTGTTCCTATTAAACAATTTCTCATTCTTCCCTCTTCCCAGTCCCTGGTAACTTGTATTCTATTTTCCGTGTCTATGAGACCTAACCTAGGGACCCATTTAAGTGGAATCATGCAATATTTTTTTTTTTTCATGTTTGGCTTATTTCACTCAGCAAAATGTTTAAGCTTCATCCATATTGTAGCATGTATCAGAATTTCATACTTTTTCAAGGCTACATAATATTCCATGTATTTACATACCACATCGTGTTTATTCCTCCATCTGTTAAGCATTTGGGTTGCTCCCACCTTTTGGCTATTGTGAATAATGCTGCTTTGAACACTGGTGTACCATGTCTGAGTTCTTAACTTTCAATTCTTTTGAATATATACTGAGAAGTAGAATTGAGGGATTATATGGTAATTTTATGCTTAACTTTTGAGGGATGCTATTCTCTTAATGGTTAAAAAAATGTTCCATTTTACTTGGTATTTTATTTTTTATAAGATTGTTTTCTTCACCTGTATTGCTTTACATTACATCTTCTAGGAATTATAATTCATGGCCTCTGTCCATTTATTGATCCCCCCTCCCCTCTGTTTTTCCTGAAACTCTGAGTGAGCTCTATGGTGGGCATCTGTTCCTTTGGTCTGCAGAGTTCTTTCCCTTTCATACCTGGATTTTCCTTTGGGAACTATCGCTCTTCTGCAGACTGGTGGGGCATCCAGCATGTCCCTGTTCGCTGGCCAATTACATGGCCCCTGCAACTTGAATTTTAAGAATGAAGCAAAAATAGAAAATGATGAAAGCTACATTAGGATTCTCACAGCTTCTGAGAAGACTGCTCAGCCATTAGAGTTTCTGTTACCCACATTTACATACTTCCCCCGTTTTCCAGCTTAGTTTTACAAACTGCATCATAAAACTTAATTCCAATTTTTTAAAATAAAATTCTTAGAGTTGGTTTCTATTGTTTTAACTTGACTATATAGTCCTTAGTCAAATTTTATGTAAAATTTTTGCCAGTTTATTTACTCCTTTTAAATTTTAGTTTTGCTATTTGTATTATTTTATTTTTAGTTTTATTATTTTTACTGTTTAGAAGATTTCAATTTTGTGGAATTTTGTAATATTAAGTTTTTAGATCTTTTTATATGACCTTTCCCCAGTGCCTTCAAAGCTAAAATATTAGCTTCCCGTTGTCAGGCAATAATACAATCAAAAGAGAAAGTGAAGAGATTAATCTGAATCGTTCTAATGTATGCCCATTTTCTGTTATTTCTAAAGGTTATTCTTTTTTCACATTTTCTAGTAGCAAGTGACTTCAGATTTTTTTTTTTTTTTTTTTATAGTTCCAACTATCCAGGCTCTCAATGTGTTTGACTTTAGGGTGAAATAGCTACTTTACTCTTTTGGAGGAATCCGTTCCAAAGCTCTTAAGACAGTGATTATATGTATATATATAGATTAGGAAGGCAGGAAGTAGGGGAAACATGTTCATAGCTGTTCTTTCGCTTCTTAGTCTTATTCCTTTTTTCATTCTAGTACAGCAAAGATGAGAATCATATAGGAGGCAAGAGAGTGGCTCTGGACTGCAGTGTGGGAGATGGAAGCAATGGTGGACTGGAAGAGTGCCCTAATCAAGACCAAGTGCCACATGGGAGAATGTGGAATAGGAGAGCATCAACTAAGGGTAAATGACAAAAATAATGGAGGCTCATTCCTGGCCTCATGCTAAGGGTCTAACCTCAAAGTCTAAAACAGATGTAGTAACAGAAAATAAAATTTTCTTGTCACAGGAAATCTTACACAGAAGCTAAATATCTACAGCAGGTAAGCAGAGTGGCTGTTGAAGTCAAGCCTATCTGATTTCTTCTTATCCTGCAACAATCCCTATGATACCCTTGGGACTCTGGGATTCTACAGGACATGATTTGAAAACGACTGGTTTAAAGGAAAAGAGGCTTCATACATCATGACAATTTGTGCCCAAGAGAAAATGGCTGACAGTAGCTTAAATAATACCTCTCTCTCTGAAGGAGTTTTCATTGGAATAGGGATCAAAGGCATTGAGTCTCAATAGAGGAATTTCATAAATCAGAGGGAGGGGAAAACTAGCAGGGGAGGGAGGTGCTGGCAGCATGGAACCAATTCAACGGTTTAAAATCATGAATGTGTCCTATCACCTACTCCCCAAAGTGCCGGCCACAGACAATTTATTGTGAGTCATCATCATCACAAGACACCTGATACCTTAGAAGCCCTCAGTGCACCCTTCAGGCAAGTTGATACTGGTTCTATCAAATAGGCTACCTCACGTATATAGCTAATAATAAGTATACATTTGAATTGATCCCCAAGAAAGACTGGGAGAGGAGAATAAACTTTGAATATGATTATGGTAACTTAGAAGAGTTTAAGATTTTCTCCAAGTCAATCAAACCAGGCTAACATATTTAAAGGGAAAATGGCAAGTGGTGATTATTTAGCGTCTGAGAGCCTGACAGAGGGTTTTGTTTGTACTCTCAGCCAAAGAACTGAATGTTCCATAATGTCACAGAAGAATGAAATGTCATCTGGTGGAATTAATGGCTGATAAATTTAGAGCAAGTTGAAGAAACTATTACTTCATGCCACATTTAGCCAACCTGTGATACCCACTGCCACGGGAGGTTATAGAGTTGAGCACTGTCATCAGATTTAAAGCAGAATTAATAACTTTATGATTAATAAATGCCAGTTCCAGCTCTTCATGTCAAGATAAAAGGGGTGATCAAAGAACATATTTGAGAGAACAGGCAAATTGCTGCAGGGGTCAGAAGCAGGGATCTTATCCTTTGTAAACACAGATATGCAACTAGCGGTACCGAACCCAGAAATCGTTCTACCCCTCTGCTCTAAGTTTTGCCCCAGTCTCCCCAAACCAGAATTTTATGTGCTTGCCCAGGAGAAGGGCTGCTAGAGACTTAAGTATTTAAGATGATCAGTGCAATGCCTGTGCCGAGCTTCTGCAGCCCATGAGATAAAACCAACAAGCAAACACAAGTCAAGACTGTTTCTCTTGCCACTCTTATTTACCCACTCCACCAGCCACAAACCAGAGTTCCATCCTGCAGACCAAAATAAGTGGTGGGTCTCCCCCTTCTCCATCAGCTGAGTACCTGTTTCCTGCTAGTTCATTCTGTGCTCTTCAACAAATGAAGATTCTTTATTTTTGAGCATCTGCTCATGGTTTCTATGCATCCTCCCATCCTGATAATCTGGGTTGGATTAGGAAGAAATATTCCTGGAAGAAGAATTCCTAAACACTTTCCTTTACACAGGTGTTCAAAAATCAAAAGTCAAAAAACTCAAGTAGGTAATGTGTGTGTGGCACCCCCAAGGGCAAGAATATTAATTTCCTGAAGTAGAATCAAGATGTTTTTATTTTTACTATATTAGAAGCATACTACAAATTCTAAACAGAAAATGGTATTTTGGATTAGAGGTGAAATTCAAAACAAGAAATTTAAGAATTTCTAATTCCAATTCTTCTGAATTAGAATTCTAAAACTAACTTTTTTTCTAAATAAGATGTATTAAGTCTTCATTTCTCTTTGAAACGGACAATCCAGAATTTAGCCTTAAATCTCTTAATTGGGAACAATATTTAGTTTTATTCTATTGCATAATGAAGAACAGATGTATCCAAATGTAGTTACTTCCAAACATAGTTTGGCTTTATATTTAGAATAACTACTCTCAAGACATTTAAAGAAATCTAATTTTCCAACACCATCATATTTAGCATTCAGTATATGATCCTGCTATATGGTTTTACTTGATAACTCTTCATTCATCCTATCAGCATTAATTGTGAAAGATGAAGTGGACAACCTCAATTTTCAAGAAGTTTGAAGGAGAAAATCCTGTTTGGAAGTGGACCTTCAATTCTATAACTGGGGAATTCTTATAATGTCCAATTTGAAACCCAATTTTAGTTTAAAGTATTCTCAATTATTGCTTGCCAAAGAAATGGTTTTCCTAAGATTAAGATAGTCAAAACATGTATTTTAAAATTTATAAGCTCTTTTACATTTGTATTAATAGATAACTTTTCATGGTAGCATTACTTATTTGATTCAAAATAGGACTCCATTGAAATTTCTATTGTTTTTCTCAGTTCATTAAAATTTCCATCATACATTGTCTTTGTATGGTTAGTTCATAATGTTTTAAATTGCATTCTTTTGACAAAGACATACTTTGCATATTGTAAACATGTAAGAGAAGCCTTTTAAGTTTTTATTTGAATTCCAGTTAGTTAACATACAGTGTAACATAAGTTATAGGTGTACAATATACTGATTCAACACTTCCATACAACACCCATGCTCATCACAACAAGTATTCTTAATCCCCATCACCTAATTAACCCGTTCCCCCACCTCCATTCTGCTAATCATCAGTTTGTTCTCTATGGCTAAGAGTCTGTTTCATGGGGTGCCTCTTTCTTCCCTTTGCCCATTTATTTTGTTTCTTAAATTCCACGTATGAGTGAAATCATATGGTATTTGTCATTCTGATTTATTTGACTTAACATGATACTCTATCTGGCAAGATTTCATTCTTTTTATGGCTGAGTAATATTTCATTGTGTATGCGCGTATATATATATGTCTGCAGACACTTGGACTGTTTCACTGATTTGGCTATTGTAGATAATGCTGCTATAAACATTGGGATGCATGGATCCCTTTGAATTAGTATTTTTATATTCTTTGGGTAAATACCTCGTAGTGCAATTTCTGGATTGTAGGGTAGTTCTATTTTTAACTTTTTGAGGAACTTCCATACCATTTTCCACAACGGCTATGCCAGTTTGAATTCCCACTAATGGTGCAGGAGGATTCTCCTTTCTCCACATCCTTGCCAACACCAGTTTCTTGTGTTGTTGATTTTAGCCATTCTAACCCATGTGAGGTAATAGCTCATTGTAGTTTTAATTTTATTTCCCTGATTACCAGTGATGTTGAGCATCTCTTCATGTGCCTGTTGACCATCTGGATGTCTTCTTGGAAAAATGTCCATTCAGGTCTTCACCCCATTTTTAACCAGATTATTTTGGGGCTGGCATTGAGTTTGATAAGTTCTTTTTAGATTTTGAATACTAACCCTTTATCAGTTATGTCATGAGCAAATATCTTCTCCCATTCTGAAAGTTGCCTTTTAGTTTTGTTGATTGTTTCCTTCACTATGCAGAAGCCTTTTATTTTGATGTAATCCCAATAGTTTATTTTTGCTTTTGTTTCCCTTGCCTCAGGAGACCTATCTAGAAAGAAGCTATTATGGCTGATATCAAAGAGGTTACTGCCTGTGTTCTCTAGGATTTTTATGTTTTCAAGTGTCACATTTAGATCTTTAATCCATTTTGAATTTATTTTTTATAAACACTTAGGAGTAGTCTTTAATTCAACAAAAAACTCTGCTGTCTCCTACTTTAATTATATTGCCCTCCAAGTCTCTATCTCATTTTCTACTTTTGCTAGAGACATAGGACATAAAACATTTCTTACCTCCAGAAAAACAACAGCACAACTATAAGAAAAAGGAGAATGGACACTGACCCTCAGTGTCAGGCTCATAAAATAAAAAGTGACTGCAAAAAACCAGAGTGCACCAGAATGAAGAGAATGGCAATGACACAGCTTCAACCAATCACTGCCTTACAGTGCTGAGACCCAGGGTTGCTAGAACATCTATTTCCAAGAAGGGATGCCTAGATTTTCTCCCAAGTTTTAAATATAACTGACTAATTACAATTTTAAAAATATAATACATATCACCACACACTTAGAAGAAGGGCTATAACTCAAAAGATAAACAGTAACAAGCGTTGGTAAGGATGTGGAGAAACTGGAACCCTCATAACATTGCTGGTCATAATATAAGATAGTACAATTCCTTGGAAAACTATATAGCTGCTTCTTAAAAAGTTAAGGTTAACATATGACTTAGTAATCCTACTCCCAGGAATTTACCCAACAGAAATAAAATCATAATCCACACAAAGGCATTTTGCAAAAGTTTATATCAGCATTATTCATGATAGCCCCAAACGGAGAACTCAAATGTCCATCAACTGGTGAATTAATAAAGTGTAATATCCATATAATGGAATATTATTCAACCATAAAAAGGAATTATCTACTAATATATACTATAGCATGAAAGAAATGCAAATCACTATGCTAAGTGAAAGAAGTCAGATGTAAAAGACTACTTTTTTTATGTCTTCATTTATACGAAATGTCCAGAATAGGAAAATCTATGCATACAGAAAGTAGATTAGTAATTGCCTAGGGATTAGGGGAGCTGGAGAAAAATGGGGAATGGCTGATAATGGGTAGGGGACTTCTTTTGGGATGATAAAGACATTCTAAAATTGATTGTGATTACTGAACAGCTCTGTGTATATAATGAAACCATTGAATTCTAGGCTTTGAATGAGTGAATAGTGTGGTATGCGAATCATAGCAATAAAATTATTTTCTTAGAAAGCAAGAAAATGGGAAGCAAAGTTTTAGAACAGGAAAGGAGAGAAAGCAGAAAAGAGTGGGAAAGAGCAGAAGTGATACACCAAAGCTGGGCATTATAGATTGTGCCATGGTGAGCAGAAGGCAAAGTCTAGCATTGGTGGAATAAATGGCTGATGGGTTCATCCCTCAGTCCACACAGAGCTAAATGCTTGATTGATATCGGAAGTTAATGCTTGATGGCATCAATAAACAGAAGGAGCAGCATCAATACTGGCGACCACCATGACTAACTAGCACCTCCCCAGGCTTTCTGAATGCCTGATCTCACAGAGAGGGAGGAAACCCCAATGATTATGAAAATTAAATGTCCCATCATTTATGTGAGTGGGATATCAGTGTAGGTGAAATTCGATTTAGAAGAATGCTGCAATAAAGCTGGCTGAAAAGACATTGTGATGATCTTATTGTTATTCATTCTCTTCCTCACACTTTGTGTACAGCATGGAGGTTGGCAGAGACTGATCCCCAAGGACAAGCCCTGATCAGTCTGAGTCAGCATAAACCCATCTCCTTTGCCACAGTACAGACCTACCTTATATAAAACGTTCTGCTTTGTGCTAGAATAGTATATAGTTTTTGAAAAGTCAAACCATTTTCAGACAATTCCTTTTACCTACATGAGGCTTTTCCTTTTTATCCCAAAACACACTAAAAATAGAATATAAATAATATTTTCAAGGTTATGGTTCAGGAGAAGACATGCTTATCAATGTACTCAACACATTTTCTAGTCAGACAGTATCATATGAATCTAATTTGAATTGCATGCAAAGCTTAGATAAACCCAAAATAATTGACTTTGCTTATGTATGCCAAATGAAGGGGATAAAGTGTTCGCAGCTTCAACAACTCTTAGTCCGTTATGAACATGTACTATTTCCATGTGTTTCAAAGCATTCTTTTGCTTCGTTTTTACTTTATCCTAAAAGTGTTTTTATATGATATAACTTTTAAGTGCTTTTGGAGTGCAAGTTGAACTGAGTCCCAAAAGATTGGACAATTAGAGAAAGTGCTAAAGGATAAACCCTTACTACATCCTATTTTATGTATAAATTTGTATTTACTTTCAAATTACTGGATTTTAAAAAATAACATAGTTATTTTCATTGTTCAATTGCTATTGGAAATTGGGATAAAATGCATCGTAATTTTTCTTTTAAAATTAATGGAAATTGGTATTTTACTTAATGACTTTTCACTTAACATCACGGGTTTCAGGAAGGAATTAGTCATAAACAAGGGACAGGTATAATTGTTTCCAGTAACGAAGTCAATCTGAACATGACATTTCTTTGGCTATAAAATGTAGTTCAGTGTTTTTATTGAATTTCATTGGGAATGTTCAGGAAACTCATTTGACGGTTAGAGAAGGGACTCGCTCTTCCTACCTAAATGTGGATAGTGAAATGCGTAGCTCTACGAGTAGCTGGCAGCCATTTTATGACTATGTCAGGGAGACCAATAGCTTTGGATTGAAGCTGACATCATGAAAGGCAGAGTGAAGAGACAAATAATCTCTGGCTTTGAGAATATAATTTATATGCTGACTCAAATGAAATAGAAAAGTCACCATATTTCTGGAGTTTTTATCTGTCTCTTTAAGGCAAGCTGATCTGAGTTTTCTATAAATTACAACAGAAAGTGTCACAAATTCGGTCTTCCCTTTCCAGAAGTATGGCAGACTACATATGCAGAGAAATCCCTTCAGAAACAAGAAAAATAATACAAAGTAAAATATTTTTAAAAATCTCTCTCAGCGAATAGCTGAGCTGAGCTGGAAGTTAAGAAATGGAAACAGGAGACAAACAATGAGCGAGTGTGGTTCCATGAGGATTGGGTGAGCACTGGAGCTGGCCTCATCCCTGAGGGTATCTGCTCATTTTAATGGCCTCATCTGAGTTTTTAGCTGGCCACGTGTTTGGTGGAACAGAAGCCAAAACCAGGGTCCCGAGCAGAGTGGAAAGTGGGATCAGAGACAGTTGCATCAAACCAGAACCACTGGGAGAGCAATACCTACACTGGGGAATGAGAAAACAAATGTGACTTACAGAGGGAAAGATGTTTGTGTCAACCTTCTCTCTGGATAGAGGAGAAATAAAAAAATTCCCCCTTGAGATTCTTAATCACAAGTCATATTTACGTGGGTTTGCCCTGAAATTTATACTGCCTGGAAACAAATTGAAATTTTAGTTTAAAGGGATCCAAGGTTGTAACTCCAGGTACTACGGTTATGGAAAATTACACTTTAAATGCCGGCCTCAATGAATTCCCCTAGATAGAAATCCAAGGATTAGGAAATCGCAATAAAAAATTACCACATGAGGTTAAAAGAGTAACACTTCAGGAAATAAGCAACCAAAATCAGCGTATATAACAACAGAAGCAACTGTACATTAATAAAAATACCAAGTTTCAAGACTTCTGAAATGTAGCCAAAAGTTTTGGGTTTTTTGAATCTTTATTTATTTATTTGTCAGTGTGAGAGAGAGCACAAGTAGGGGGAGCAGCAGGCAGAGAGAGAAGAAGCAAGGAGCCCAATGTGGAACTCCATCCCAGAACCCTGGGATCATGACCTGAACCAAAGGGGGAAGCTTAACCAACTGAGTCACTCAGGCAGCCCTGTAGCCAAAAGTTTTTAGAGGGAAATCTAAAGTCTAAAATGCTTATATTAGGTGGAGAAAAAAAGGAAAACTCAAAGTCAATTGCATAAGTATTTAAGACATTAGAAAATGAGCAAAATAGACCCAGAAACTGTAGAAAGAACAAATTAAGAATGGAAAAGTATGAAGTAAAAAAAAAGATATGAGAGGATTGACAAAACTAAAACTGTTTTTTTGAGGGAAAAAAAAAGAACAAATGAAGTTGACAAACCTTAGGTAAGACTGATTAGGGAAGCAAAGGAAACAGCACAAAATATTAGCAATTGAAAAGGGCATAACTAAAGAGGCAGCAGAGATTGAAATAAAATATAAATAACTAATACAATTGAAAAATCAGGTGAAATAAAATACTTTTAAAAGTCATCAAAATTGACTCAAGATTGGACCAGAAAGAAAAATCAGAATGATTATTAGTTCATAATTCTCCAAGAAAATAGCAAGACCAGGTGATTTTTTAGGTGAGTTCAACAAATATTCAAAACAGAGACAACTCCAAACCTAAACTTGCAATTAATAAAATAAAGACTCTCCAATTCAGTTTTTATATCTAATTTCTTTTGTTATAAAAAGTAAATAGAAGGGGGGAAAACAGGCCGATCTTATTAATGCAGGAACTAAAAAGTTTCTAGAAAAGGAAAAGTGTAAATTTAATTTAGCAATGCATAAAAAGATAATCTGTCATCACAGAGTTGTATATATTTTAGGAATATAAGTTGATTTAATGTTAGAAAATCTATTAAGTAATGTATTACATTAACATATAAAAGAAAATTTATATAATTTCAATAAATGCAGAATAAGCAGTTAATAACCTTTAATAATAATTTTTGATAAAAATTTTTAGTGGGCAAGGCATACAAAGGAATTTCTTTAACCTGAACATAGTGTATATAGAAAAGTTATAGCAAACATTATTATCAATGGCAAACCATTATAGTTATTCCCAATATAACTTTTTATTCAACTTTGGACTAAATTTCATAGTTCATGCACTAAGGGGAAAAAAAGAAAATCTCTAAAGATTGGAAGTAAAGTCAATTGTCATTACTCAGAGATAAGATTGTTAAAATGAAAAATCCAAAGGAATCTACCCAAATTATAATTAATCATAGATTTTAGTAAAATTACAGTTATCAAGATCAATAACCAAAAGTCAGAGGCATTTTTGTATACCAGCAACAAACTGCTAGAAAAATGAGAACTTAGGAATATACTATTCTTAACAGCAAAAAATTTTAAAGTACCCAGGTAAAGATTCTAACAGAAAGTATGCAAAAACAAGCAAACAAGAAACATGTTTTTGTTTTTGCCATTTGCAGTTCATTCCTTAAAACAAATCAAGCAAAACCTATGCTAGAATTTACGTGGGGTTATAGAAGGGAGTAGAGGTGAGGTCTTAGACTGCCAACCAAACCCTTTTTTTCAGCTCCGCCTTCCATCGGACATCCAGAATTACTAGGGTCATAAATCCTTTGCAGATTCTACAATGCAAATCAGTGTCCTTCTAAACTTTTCCACCGATGGTCTGGCTTTCTTGGATCTGCTACATCAGTTATCACACACCCAACAACCATGCAGGTTTCACTGCCTTCTCCTTTCTTTTTCCCCCACCTTTACTGTTTGAAAGAACTTCTGAAGGAACATAGATGTGAATGTGTGTGTGTTCAGTTCATGGTGGTTTGTTTGTTTGGGGGAGGTTTTTTTTTTGGCTTGGGTTTTTGTGCTGTTTTTAGTTTTGTTTTTGCTTTTGTTTTTACCAAAGGGCCACTCTAACTTTCTATAAGCACGTCCCTATGGGAAATAGGAATTCCGATGGAAATCACACCAATCAGGTATATACTTGGCAACTGAGGAAAGAACATGCTGTTTTTGCAGCAAGACAGGCTGTTCCTAGAAACTCTAACTGTGGACAGCAATGACCTTAACTGTTTTGGGCAACATGCCAAATGAATTTAAACCTAGATTGAGGGTATTACCCGTGACTGAGTTGAGGGTCAAATCTAACAAATGGACTATAGGGCATTCCAAGGTATTGCTCTTTGGGGCCTGGTTAAATGTGGCCTTCTCCTCAGGGGGAGGGTGAGAGAATCCAAGGCTGTAACAACTCCCTTAGAAGCACAAGGCTGACTAGTACATGGCGAAGCTTTTATGAAGTGTGTAAATAAGGCATGACAGCCGTGGTTTGCCCCTTTCCTTTCTCCCCGACCCAGAGAAAAGGTTTAATGCAATGACATGCCTTTTAGATGCCCCCAACCCCCACCTTTGCCAATGATGTTTAATATGCACTGTTTGCTACTGTTCTTTTTTAGGTTTTTCATATTACACATGTACCTCAAGGGTGATTGCTCACAATTGACACAGTTTCAGAAATACTTTTTAATGATGATTTTAAAAGATAAGTTAAAAGAACTTTACTAATTTAGGCTGTGGATCCTTATCTATAGCTGAACAAAATTACACTGTAATTTCCTTCAAAACTTGTAATTCAGCACAGAATCAAATCTTTCCTTTCATCTTCAGATTGTCTGCCTAGTTTCCAAATCCCTTGAGATCAATCTAATCCTCCAAGATTTTCTTCCCTTTAACTCCTTCCTTCTCGGGGTCCCAAATCATGAGCCTTTTTCTCAGAATATGTCAGTGAGAGTCCTGCAACAAATCTTGGACATTTTAAACGATAAGCAATTGGTCTAATGACCATTATCTAGGTCTGGAAGGTTAGAATTTTGTTTCTAAATTTATCACAAGGTAAAAAATAAAAATATTAATATATATCATTGTTCCCAGTTCTTTATAACCTGAGAACTGAAATATTATGAAAAAATAAAATAAATGGGAAAGGGGAAGAGAAGAATGTGAATTATATAAGAGAACATAAAGTGACTCTTCTAAAGGAAAATGTAGACAGATTTTTTCAAGAAGCTCCTATCCAAATAAGTGATATTAAAAAAAATCATGAACTACAGAAACCAGACTTAATGGAAAGATTGACAAAATAGTAAATAAAAATAAAAGGCAGGCATTATTATCTCAGTCAGAGAGATAGGATGTGGAAAATTTATTCTACAGAAATCATTATTTTAGGGCGCCTGGGTGGCTCAGTGGGTTAAGCCTCTGCCTTCGGCTCAGGTCATGATCTCAGGGTCCTGGGATCAAGCCCCGCATCTGGCTCTCTGCTCAGCAGGGAGCCTGCTTCCCCCTCTCTCTCTGCCTGCCTCTCTGCCTACTTGTGATCTCTCTCCCTCTGTCATATAAATAAATAAAAAATCTTAGAAATCATTATTTTAATTATGCTTCATAAAAGAGCCTTTTTAATGTTCAGAAAATATATCATGCTGCTGTATTTATACCTTTAAAAAACATCTGCTTGGTATTTTTTTATTGAGCTTGCACTTCTTTCAAACATTATATCCACCCCGAAGCCTTTTCCAACTTCCAAAACAAAATTAATTACTCTCCCATTAAGGTCTCATAGGACTTTGAACTGTATTTTCCTGTAGGACTTATAGTTAACATTTTTGGTATTGTTCTTCCCTTCCTAGGCATGCCGTGCGTTCCTCTAGGAAAAATATTGTAACTGTTAACCTCAGTGTGAAGGTACACAATATGAATAGAAGACTGTTTTCTTTATCCTTTTTTTATTATTGGCTTTTTAATGTGGACATTTAACTTGTGTAGTTTATGTCTATTCACCCTCATTTAAAAGTGCATTTATCATTTCTTTCTTTTAATTAAGATACAATCTCTTACTAAAGTTCTAATTATATTGCACCAAGAGCCATAAAATAAAATGGCAATGGTACTTATTTTCATTTGGTGATCTTCCTCATAAACAGAATTCTTTTTTTTTTTTAACAGAATTCTTTATTAGTATATTGCTGTAACAAAGCTCAGTGTCCCAGTAGACTAACAAAAAAAGTCACCTGTACCTTACTGTAAGTTCCTTCCACATGTGGTATAGCCAATGATAATGGCCTATTTCAGTGACCAGTTTTCTAAACGTGAAGTATATCTGGTCTGAAAGCATAGGAAAAAAATCTATGCCAAACTTTCAAGACACTGACTTTCTTGCACCTCAAAAATTGTCCAAATGGGAGGTATAAGAACAGTAAGTTTTTTTTTTTTTAAGATTTTTATTTATTTATTTGAGGGAGAGAGAGAGTGAGAGAGAGCATGAGAGAGGAGAAGTTCAGAAAGAGAAGTAGACTCCCAGTGGAGCGAGGAGCCCGATGTGGGACTCGATCCCAGGACTCCAGGATCATGACCTGAGCCGAAGGCAGTTGCTTAACCAACTGAGCCACCCAGGCGCCCAGAACAGTAAGTTTTTTAATTGCATTTCATCAAGAGAGAAAGAGAGAAGAGTATAAATGACAATGACATTTAAGTCTATTAACAAAGTCTTATGCTATGGATCTTAAGGTTTCTTGTCTGGTTCTGGTTTCAACACCTCTGTCATTAACTGTATGCTTTGTCAGTGACATTCTACTCTTTCTTAGACTACATGATAGCCAACATTCTTTCCAATACTTCTGCAGCACTACCACCTTATAACAAAGTCTTTTCTATTTGTGTAACCAAAGCACTTTGGATGGGGTTCAATCCCTACCTACTCCAAATAAAATCCCAGACTACACCAAAGTAGTGTTCTAGGGAAGCTCTAGCATGTGTATGTAATCACACTCCATGCCCACAGGGTTGGAAGCACAGCTATATCTCATGATATAAAGCAGCTTTGAGCTGGTGATAGGTTAACATTAAAAGGATTAAGGCTTGCTTTGACATGGGCTGACATTCAAAAATTAGATTTAATGTTAACAGCTGGAATGCTCAAGAAAATAAAGAGTAAGTAAGGGAGAGACAAATGGAGTTAAATTAGAGCAAGTGGGTGTTAAAGGAATGTTGGAATTATTTTCAACTCAGTTTAAAAAGGTTTCACTGAATAGCTAAAGAAGGTAGAGTTGGCATAAATTCTCAATTGTGATTACAAAATATAGAAAAAAATGCCTTAGGTGGAAATTTTCATCTTTCAAGGTAAGTATTGTGCCCCTGGAAACTTTTTTTTTTTTTAAGAGAAATGACTAATCCTGGAGCTTTTTTAGCACTTTTCAGCTTCACAGTACTTGAAAAACATGCTAATACTTAAAAATCAAGAAGACCTGTTAAGTCTCAGGAGGCAGATTTATTTTCCTCTCATCATATTTGCCAGAAAATTAACTTATGGGTCTGAGCAGCAGAGGTTAAGGTTGATTAAAAAGCTTTTGATGGCTGACAGGGGGTGCACCTTGAGGTATATTTGGTGAGCTGGAGGTAGTTGATAAGAACCAGCATGTAAGTATCTCCAAAGTATCCACAAATTCTTTTCCACCTACATCTTTGCACCCTGTGGACCCCCTACATTAGAGTCACAATGGGGTTTGGGAGTTGGGGATAGGGCTTATCGAAAATGCAAATTTCTGGCCTCCACTCCAGACCTATTGAAACAGCAACTCAGGCGATGCATAGGAACAAGGACCCCAAGTGATTTTCATGCTTAACAAAGTGAGACGCACTAATTGGTTTCTTGACCATTCTCAATGCTCTCTAGAGTAGATCACTCATTTTTACTGAAAAAAAAAAAAACAAAAAAAAACTTGTCCTACACTTGGCTGGATGATGGGTATTACCAGAGTTTGAGGTCTTCATTCTAGAACGTCTAATTAGTGAGACAAACATAAAAAAAGATGTGCCCATGTTCACTTTACTTGAAAGGCAACCATTACCACCTCATTGTGTAACCCTGCTAAATTCCTGCCTTTTTATTCTCAAGACTCAATTGCCACATCTCCATCTCCTAACCTCCTAAATTCGGATTATATTTTTCTTTGGGCCATTAGCTGTACGATTAAATTTACAAGCTGTAGAAGTGCTATTACAGTATTATTGAAACTGTCTCTCCTGTAAGACTGCTCACGTGATGGCCAAGAGAATTTCTTCGTTTATCCCCACTTCCTCACAGAGAACCTGGCACAGAATAAACACTCAATAATTCTTGTGTGCTCATAGGGTTCACATAGTTTGGGGAGGCAACTAAACTCAGAATATGAATTATGGAGAAATATGAAATTAAAGCACAATAGAATAGTCTTTGAGAGTTACAGAGACCTACATTGCCTATAGCAGACACTTCACTGCATGCACTGGCAAATTCATTCCTTCTGTGATAAAGGGTGAACCTGGAAAGCTCAAGAACTATAGCAGATAGAAGTTTGATTTCCTTCTCTTTAGTAGTTGATTTCTTGGTCCAGGCAGTTAAATATTTGCTAGTTAACTCCATGCTTTTAATGATGTTTAAACTTTCAGCTATTACCCTCTTCAAGTCTCTGCTAAGTACAAAGATTGTGAATTTCCATAATAAATCTTTGATGCACATGAGCTATGTGCAAACATAAGCATATGTTTTCTAGAATTGGAAGATTCTAATATTTTTAATTCCAGACTCTAAACCTCCTAGTTTTATATAGTCCTCTACCTACAGGCTTTATATCATAGTTTACATTTTATACTAGTAATTGTCATTAAAAATTCTGCTAAATCATATTTCAGTGATTCTAAGATGCACATTTCTCCCCCCATTTTCACATGGCAGAAATCAGGATTTTAAAACTGATGTTGTCTTATTTTTAATAAAATATAGTTGCTTTATTCTTACTAGTAGTAATCCTAAGCAACAAAGGATCTCACACACTATATCTAAAGTTTGCCAAATATATAGCAAAATATATCTTTAATGTTTTAAGTACATAAAGCATTTGCTTGTAAGAGAAATGAAGAAAAATATTCAACAAACTTTATACCTTTTACAAATATAGGAAACATAACAAATTCATAAGTGATTTTATGGAACAGACCACAAGGCTTAATGTATATCTTTTTTTTTCCCTTCTTATCTGAGGCTATGACTTTGTGAATTTGGAAATTAAAGAATTACTGGAAATTTTTTCCAAATTAAATATATGGACAATTTTTCTTTGGGCTAAGGAATGAGGCTCATGTTAGAACTACTTGAAAGAGACAGGTGTTCCTAGAACTAGGAAGTGAGGTGAACTTTGCTAGTTAAACTAATTAAAATTAACACATAGTGGATGTAAGTAGTTGTGTACAGAAATCACAAATCCTAAGAAATGTTTTAACTCATCCTGTCTGGAAAACTTTGGCAATAGAGAAGTTCAATCAAAGTGAACAGAGAGTAATCACAGAGAGGAAAGACCAGAGCAAAAATGGCCAAAACCAAAGGTTTCCATAACCAGATACCATCTTAGGAGGGAAGATTGCAAGGATTCTTGAAAAGGGGAGCCCTAAAAGCAAAAATTTGGAGTTTCTTGCTCATGGAATAGACACTCTGAGTCTAACAGACCCAAATATTTTAATCATGAAAATGTTATCCCTTTTGTGGGACAGGGGTAATTCACAAGGCTTTACTATAGCCTACAAAACTCACTGTGCTCTGATTTTATTCTAAGAATATTCATAACATTACCACATTAAAAACTCAATAAACATTCTATCAATTTAATAATTGGTTTTCAGGAAAAAATAATGTATATATCCATGTTAGTACAATGCATCTGATTTAAGGAACATCAAAATGTGAAATAGACAACTAGAATGAGACAGATATGGTAAATAGAGATTATTACCTGCTTTGTTCAACATCCAATTTTCCCTTTCTGCTTAGTAGCCAAAATAGTAATTCAGGACAGCAATGCATGTGTGCATTTAAAAGATTAAAATTTTGAGACTCTCTTGCACCAGTTACAATAATAAATTCTAGTAAATGTGATATAAGTGAAATCTAGTGAAGACTTCTTTCCTTTTCTCCTTTGCTTTCCTTCCTCCCTCTTGTTCTCTCTGGAATATGGCAGTAATAGCTAGAGTTTTAGCATCTTGGGCTTTCAATTTTGAAGATGGGAGCTACATGCTGAAAATGATGTAACAGAGAGATAAGAGGGTAGGTCCCTAATGAAACCTATAGGCCATACCAGCACTGGATTGGGTATTTGCGGATTTCCTTACTATGAGAGAAACATAAATTTCTATCTTGTTAAAAATACTGTATTTGGTAGTTATCTGCTATATGCAGCCAAACCTATCCTAACTGGGGTATGTGATGATTCTGCTTCCCTGGTATATGATATTAGGATGGGTATCTAGGGAAGTGGATATATGTATTACAGTCACTAGAAAGGGAATATCTCTCATAATAGAAGAAGCAATTGTTCTGCGGTTTGTGTATTAGTTTCTTTTACTGTTTCTGTTATTGTGTATCAGTTCCTGAGAGGCTCATCAATTCTTGAGTGCACTGAAAAAAAAAATGGTTTAGGGAGTTCTACAAAACTGAGGGTAACCTACAAGGTCTTGCCTAATTGGTTAACTGGCCTCTCTTTCCCATCTTTGTATTATCAAATTCTCTAAACCTGTACAGCTGTTCCTATCATATTTGTATGTACAATTACATACACTGTGTTCAATATTCTGTACTTCAAGGATAAGACAGGTAACTTACTTTTCATTATATGAATGTAAACCTACAGAATTCTAAGATAAGCCATCCACTGCTTAAAAGAGTACCTGGCACACAATTGCACATCAGTTTATGCCATGTGGCAAACCATATTAAAACTCAGTGGTTTTAAGAAACAAGTATTTTTCCTTTATGCATTGTTGGGTTGGCTGGGTTTCAGCTGATTTAGGCTCGGCTTAGCTCTAAGCTGCAGGTTTGGTCTAGGCCTGGTCCATGAGTCTCTTGTTGTTGGTTCAAACACTACTTGTGAACTATTTTTACTCACAACACTTCTGACGCCAAATGTATACGGTTTTTCCCACACCAACTACCAGTTCTCCAACTCCTTAACTGGGTGTCCTACAATTCAATTCAATTCTAAATATAACTACCTGGAATTAGCACAGACCCCACAAGTTAAGGGTTTGGTCTCACAAGACTGTCCCTAATCAGACACCAATGAAAAGCTTCAGGTTGCCACCTATACAGGACAAAGACTAAATATATATTTCTTACACTTACCTGGAGCACATTTTTTTCATGACAAGGTCAGGAGTAAAGGCCACTGTCAAACCCCCATCTACATCACATGTACTAGCATCCCCTTCATTGAGGCAAATCATCTGGCTAACCCCAAAGTCAACAGCAGGAAGTACAGTACTCAGCCTACCTGAACCCATGCCAGGAGTGTAGATGTGCAGTACTAGTCTGAGGGGGTGAAGAATTAAGCACGGTTATTCAATCCACCACAGTTCTCCATAAAAACCTGTTAGAAATAAAAGAATATGGTGGAAATTATAGTTGAAATGTGTGGTAGCAGTCCAACTCAATCAGACACTGCAAATGCAAATCAGACACAAAAATTCTGAGAATTGTTCAATGTAGAGGTAATCAGGAGCAGAGCCATGTTTGCATATTATGGTTTATTAACCAGGACCCAGCAGGAATGGCAAGGTGAGCAAATGAAGACAAAGGAGGCATTTGAGA
The DNA here is from genome assembly GCA_028534135.1 of Potos flavus. NCBI lineage: Eukaryota > Metazoa > Chordata > Mammalia > Carnivora > Procyonidae > Potos > Potos flavus. The sequence continues at coordinate 70,398,626 of CM052886.1, forward strand.
GTCAACAGGGTACTCCAACGGAGAAGTATGCTGCCATCTCAAGACAGTAATTCAGTACTGATTTGTTGGTTCCAAATGAATCTGAACTAGCTACCATTTTAATCCTCTCCTTATCAAAACTTTGTCACTACTTACTGAGAAATATTTTTCCCTATAGAAACACACCTCTGATTTTATGATATTCAAAAGCTTGATTCACTTTATGGAAATTCATTTTGATGAAATGTATCTACTTTGCTTTGAAATAGTATAGTAACAAACCAGATAGAAAACGGAGTCTCCCCAAGTGGTTAAGTAACATCTAGAAAATGATTTACTATGAGGAGGAATAGAGATCTAAGAATAATCCCCACCTGAAGAGAGGAAATACAGCATTGTAATGGAGAACATAGGCACTGGAGACCTTTATTTTAGATTCACATCCCAGCCCAATCATCTTCATAAAAAGGGAGTGAATGCCTAGCTCATTAGCTGTTAACAGGAATTTGATAAATTAACTAGAAAGTGATTAGAAATGATAAGCACTTAATATACATTAGCTATTATTATAGCCAGATGTTTCTATCTTCTCAGCCTTTGGTAGACCAGAAGAAGAAGGTAACTTAAAAATTAATGTTGCATATAGGTTGAAACGCTTCTCTAGTAGAGAGATGAGCTTAGACAAAGATATATAAGCTTTGACATATATATAGACACACAACATATATATATACAACTATACACACATGTATCTGTATATGTATATCTAGAAATATTTTCAGAATATAAATACACATGTCTTAAATTCTTCTGGCTTTCTCTTTTGGAGAGGAACATTCCAAAGATAAATAACTTGGCAAGTTTTATAAAAAGTAACTTAGAAAATAATTCTTTGTGTCTCTTGATCAGGTACATTTAAAAATTGATATTGAAATGATATGAAAACAGGTAAATAAAACAAACACTGAGAGAATCAGCATAACTTTTTTTAACTGTTATTTTTTATCAAATAGTCTATATGTTACCTCTTCTAAGAAGCCTTTCCAAATTTCCTAAATAAACTTCATTCTCTCTCATAATTCCTATGAAATTTGTTGTGTACTTATTCGAGCCCCGTTAGTATTAATATTTTAGAATATATATACCCCATTAGATTATGAGTTCTGGGACAAAGGATATATAATAATTGTTATAAATGACATTTAAATTTTCTTATATAGCTTACAAACACCCCCTAAATAAATTTCTCCTTTTTTCTTTCTCCCAAAAGCCCTGTAATAGCTTTGCATTCTTGTCAGTACCACATATTACTACTCAGCATATAATAGACTTTCAAAAATATTTGGGGTTTAATTAAAATTAAAACTGGATTGTGTACGTTAAATTAAAATGTTAACAATTCTCTGAATTTTTATTTCCTCTAAAGTAATTAAGAGAGGGAAAGAAGATTTTGAATGTTTTCACTTTATTTGTTTGCAAACAAAATATTCCTGAGATAAAAAATTAAGTATTCATTTGACAATTTGACAATGTTGCATAGAACAGCAACATCTAAACAAAGCAGTGAATAGCGTGTGTATGTATGTGGTCAGAACATGTCTTCTTTTCCCTGCTCCTTTCTGATTGCCTCAGTCCTTGTCTGCACTGTATAAACTCCACATCCAGGGCGTACATTATGAGAGAAAGCGTTAAACCAGCCTTCAAGCAAATGTTTCTGTTGGAAATCCAGGACCAAGTCAGTTTTCCCCATTCAATAATTTTTCCTTTAGAAGACACAGCTTCCTATAACCCTTTGGGGTTCATTTAAATTCTGACATTTCTCTATTGGAAAATGAACTGAAGCCATCAACCTACATTTCACTTCACAGATACCCTTCAATCACTATTAAGTACGGCTGAATTATAAAATCTCATAAGATAACTATCCCACATGACAAAAGCTTTCTCACCTATTATCCACTCAAAGTCATCTGGTTTCTCTGCCAAGACTTTGCTATTTTCATGAGCAATTTAAAAGTCACTTACAGCTCAGAAAATAGTTCACCTCTTATTTAGTTCTTGAAGTCAGCTGTAAGCACATTCTACGCTATGTCAAAGACCATTTCTTATTTTCACTGGACTCAAATTGCCAAAGCCTCTCTGGAACATAAAGACCATTCAAAATGAAATGGAATAGGAGGGAGGCATATATCCAGAACTAGATTTTTCCTTATTAAAAACAAATTTTGAGAAGAGCCCTAGAAGCTGAATATTGCTAAAATAAGAGGTAAGACCGCTGGAAAAAGAATAAAAACAGAATAAAGTTGAGTACCAGAAAGGGAAGCAATGAATTAAGAAATGACTAATGGAATTTGCATATAGAGTACATGCAAGAACAAGAAAACTGAAATTCCATTTGTAATTCAGACTTTTTTCTGTGGACATTAAGGATATATTAAATAAAAGTAAAACTTTGCCACCAGTAGTGGCTATGTTCCCCTAGGCCCCTGATGGGCCAAATCCCAGGTTAGGGGATGAGGATAATAATGAGGACACAGTCCTGCTCACAGCCTAATGGTGGAGACAAATGTGTATGCTACATAATACTATAGACATAAGAATGACAAAAATGCTCAAATTGAGGAAATAGAAATATTTTTGAAAGTGCTAGGGGAGCATTAAAGTGAGAATACTTAATTCAAATTAGGGAGGATTAGGAAAATCACCCTGTAAGAGTTAAAGTTTCATTTGGCCCTTGAAATGAGGAATTCATTTGGTAGGAAAAGGGGGGAAGGCATGTGCACATTTAGGAAGCAGCAAGTGGTCCCACATGACTGAATGTGAGGCCAAGAGAAGAGATGGGAGAGGACACTGAAAAATAGGTTGAGACTCTATTGAACCAGCAAAAGTTTTTGTTCAGTCATATCTGTGCTCTAGAAAGGCCACATCTGGTAGCATTATCAAGAAATTAGAAGAGTCACTATAATATTCTAGAATCTAATAGTGATATTGGGATAAAGGAGGCAATTACTATAAAGGACATTAGAACATATTTCAATTGGGTTTAATAATTCCTGAGCTATAGAAGGTAAAGAGGAAGAAGAAAGTGAAGCTAGGAATATATTTTATACTTTTATAGAGCTTTGATGGACAATGAAGTAGTTGTTGGATACATTAATTGGGAATTTAGAAATAGGAAGAAAAGGCCTTGAAAAGAGGGGCACAGTATACTACCCAAAGCAATCTACAGGTTTAATGCAATCCCCATCAAGATATCAATGTCATTTTTCACAAAACTAAAACAAATGCTAAAATTTGCATGGAACTACAAAAGACCCCAAATAGCCAAAAGCAATCTTAAGAAAGAAGAACAAAACTAGAGATACCACAATTCCATATTTCAAACTATACCACAAAGCTGTAGTAACTAATATAACATGGTACTGGCACAAACATAGACATATAGATCCAGAGAATAGAGAGCCCAGGAATAAACTCATATTTTAGAGTCAATTAATCTGTGACAAAGGGGGCAAGAATATACAATGGGGGAAAGACAATCTCTTCAACAAATAGTGTTGGGAAAAATTGGACAGCTACATGCGAAAGAATGAAACTGAACCACTTTCTTACGCCATCCACGAAAATAAACTGAAAATGGACTAAACACCTAAATGAGATCTGAAACTGTAAAACTCTTAAAAGAAAATATAGGCAGTAATTTAAAACATCAGCCTAGCAATATTTTTCTGGATCTCTCTCCTAAGGCAAAGGAAATGGGAGCAAAAATAAACTATTAGGACTACATCAATTAAGAAGCTTTGCACAGCAAAGAAAACCACCAACAGAACAAAATGGTAAGCAACCGAGGAGGAGGAGGAGGAGGAGGAGGAGAAGGAGGAAGAGAAGATATTTGCACATGACATATCTAATAAGGGGTTAATACCCCAAATATATAAAGAACTTCTACAACTCAACACCAAAAAAACCCCAAATAATCTGATTAGGAAATATGCAGAAGAACTGAATAGGCATTTTTCAAAGATGACATACAGATGGCCAACAGTTACATGAAAAGATGCTCAACATTACTAATCATCAGGGAAATGCAAATTAAAGCCACAATGAGATGTCGCCTCACACCAGTCAGGATAACTAGTATCAAAAAGACAAGAAATAACACATGTTGGCAAAGACATAGAGAAAAGGGAACCCTTGTACACTTCGGTAGGAATGTAAATTTGTGCAGCCATTATGGAAAACAGTATGGAGGTCCCTCAAAAAATTAAAAATAGAATTACCAGATGATCAGTAATTCCACTACTAGGTGTTTACCTAAAGAAAACAAAAACACTAATTTGAAAAGATAAGCACCCTTCTGTTTATTGCAGCATTATTTATAATAACCAAGATAGGGAAACAACCTAAGTGTCCATCGATAGATGAATGGATAAGGAAGATGTGGTACATCAACTTAATATAGGATGCCATAAACCTAGGATGTTATATATGAACCTCATTGTAAACACAAACTTAAACCTTCAATACACAAAAAATAAAAGAAAGCCAAACATAACACTACAGAAATTCAGTCATAAAGAGAGCAAGAAACTGAAAATCCACAAGAACAAGTAGAAAACAGTGAAAATGGCAGAAAGTACATACCTATCAATAATTACTTTAAATGTAAATAGTCTCAATGCTCCAATCAAAAGACATGGGGGGTGGCAGGAAGAATGGATTAAAAAAAAAAAAGACCCATTTATATGCTGCCTACAAAAGACTCACTTCAGATCTAAAGACCCATACAGACTTAAAGGGCTGGAAAACATTTGCCATGCAAATGGAAGCAGGAAAAAAAAAAAAAAGCCAGGTAGCAGTAGTTAATCAGACAAAATAGACTTCAAAACAAAGACCAAAAAAGGGCATTACATAATGATAAAGAGATTAATCAATAAGAGGATATAACAATTATAAATATTTACACATCCAACATCAGAGCACCTAAACACATAAAGCAAATATTAACGGACATAAAGAGAAAAATTTATGTTAACACATAACAGTAGGGGACTTTAACACCCCACTTACATCATCCGGGCAGAAAAATCAATAAGGAAACAGTGTTTTTGAATTACACATTAGACCAGATGGACATAGCAAATATATACAGATCATTCCATCAAAAACAACAGAATACACATTTTTTTCAATTACACATGGAACACTCCAGAATAGATCACATGTTAAGCTGCAAAAGAAGTCTCAATAAATTTATGGAGACTGGAATTATATATGCATCTTTTCTGACCACGGCAGTATGAAACTAGAAATCAATTACAAGAAAAAAACTCACAAACACACAGAGGCTAAAAAACAGAGTACCTAACAACCAGTAGGTCAAGGAGAAATAAAAAAAAAAATACACAGAAACAAATGAAATGAAAATACAATAGTCCAAAATCTTTGGGATGCCACCAAAGCAGTTCTAAAGAAGGAAATATATGATACAGGTCTACCTCGAAACAAGAAAAAGCACAAATAAACAATCTAACCTTACACCTAAAGGAACTAGTGAAGAAAGCCCAAGGTGACTAAAGGAAAAAAAGATTAAAGCAGAAATAAAAGACAGAGACTAAAAAGAGAGAAAGAGAGAGTGTGTGAACCCAAACGCTGGGTGTTTGAAAAGGTAAACAAAATTCATAAACCCTTAGCCAGACTTATCAAGAAAAAAAAGAAGACCCAAATAAATAAAATCAGAAACAAAAGAGAGGTAACAACTGACACCAAAGAAATATAAAAATGAGAATACTAAGAAAAATTGTATGCCAACAAATCGGACAAACTAGAAGAAATAGATAAATTCCCAGAAACCTATAATCTTTCAAAACTGAGTCAGAAAGAAATAGAAAATCTGAGCAGACCAACTACTAGTAACAAAACTGAAACTCTAATAAAAAAACTACTAAAAAATAAAAGTCTAGAACTAGATGGATTCACAGCTGAATTCTACCAAATACTTAAAGAAGAGTTAATATCTATTCTCCTCAAACTGTTCTGGGGTGAGGAAGGACACAGATGAAGGAAAGCTTCCAAATACATCCTATGAGGCCAGCATTACCTGGGTACCAAAAATAGACAAAGACACCATGAAAAAAAAAACAAAAACTACAGGCCAATATCCTTGATGAACATAGATGCAAAGATACTCAACAAAATATTAGCAAACCACACTCAGCAATATATTAAAAGGATCATTAACCACAATTAAGTGGAATTTATTCTGGGGATGCAAGGAAAATTTATTATTCACAAATCGATGTGATACACATCAACAAAATGAAGGATCAAAATCATATGGTCAACACAATAGATGCAGAAAAAGCATTTGGCAAAATTCAATATCAGTTCTTGATAAAAACTCTTAAAGTGGTTTTAAAAGAAATACACCTTGACATAAAAAAAGGCTACGTAAAAGCAAAAATGAAAACAAAAAAAACTCCACAGCTAACATCATGCTCAATGATGAAAAACTGAGAGCTTTTCCTCTAAGATCAGGAACAAGACAAAGATGTCAAATCTCACCACTTTTATTCAACATAGTACTGGAAGTCCTAGCCACAACAGTCAGACAAGAAATAAAAGGGATCCATACTGATCGAGAAATTAAACTGTCACTACTTGCAGATGACATATTATACATAGAAAACCCCAAAGACTCTACCAGAAAACTGTTAGATGTAATAAATGAACTCAGTAAAGTTACAGGATACAAAATTAATACCCAGAAATCAGTAGTGTTTCTATACACTAATAATGAAGTAGCAGAAAGAAAAATTAGGGAAAAATTCAGTTTACAAATGCACCAAAAAGAATAAAATAATCAGAATAAATTTAACCAAGGAGGTGATAGACCTGTAACGTGAAATTGAAGATGACTCAAACAAATGGAAATATATTCCATGCTCATGGTTTGGAAGAATTAATATTGTTAAGATGCCTATACTTCCCAAAACGGTATAAAGATTCAATGTAATCTCTATCAAAATTGTAACCGTCCCTCAGAATAATATACTGCTGAAGATTAATTATGAAGAGTTCTGCTGGTCATGCGAGCAGCTTAAAGATAACCTTGAGAAAAACATGTACTCGCAGCAGGCCGCAGGTGGAGGGGATGATATACGTTCTTGAAGCGGAGCAGCTGGGGAGGCCCAGCTCGCTGAGGGCAGAACACCGCCTGCTTCATGGAAGCCCAACAGCTGGGAACATCTGGTCCTCTCAGGGCAGAATACGGCCTGCTTCCCTTTTTCGTTATCTCCCCTGCCTCCGGGAGAGCTTGCTGATGGGGTTATCCATTTAAGTGCTAAGTGCACTTACGCTACAGTGAATTCCATGCTGACTGATCAGGCACACCCTTCTTTTCTTCTTGTTTAATCTATAAGACTCAATGTACGACTCACATTCCTTCTTATTTACCTACAAACAATGTATAATCTTCTTCTCCTTTGTTGGTTGTTATTTTGTATCTAATAAATACGGGATTAAGGAGTTGTTCAGGGCGGCAATCTTCTCAACTGCCGACCCCTGCTCCCAATCTCTCCTGAAGCTGATTTGTTTGTGCCTCATTCTTCTCCCCACCGTCAGGAAGTGGCAAAAATACCAAAGCAGTGTTCATAGAACTAGAGCAAATAAATCCTAAAATTTTTATGGAACCACAAAAGACCTCAAATAACCAAAATGATCTTATAAAGAACAAGCTAGAAGTATCACAATTCCAGACTTCAAGATATCGTAAAAACCTATATAATCAAAACATAGTACTGGCACAAAATTAGACGCATGTATCATTAGAACAGAATAGAGAACCCAGGAATAAACGAATGTTTATATGGTCATTTAATCTACAACAAAAGTGACAAGAATATACAAAGGGAAAGATGGTCTCTTCAACAAATGGTGTTGGGAAAACTGAACAGCTACATGCAAAAGAACGAAACTGAACCACTTTATAATGCCATCCACAAAAATAAACTCAAAATGGATTAAAGACCTAAATGTGAGACCTGAATCCATAAAAATCTTACAAGAGAACATAGTAATTTTTCCAACAATAGCCATGGCAACATTTTTCTAGATATGTCTCCTAAGGAAAGGGAAACAAAGGCAAAATTAAACTACTTGAACTACATCAAAATAAAAAGCTTCTGCATAATGAATAAAATGAAAAGGCAACCTACTGAGGGGGAGAAGATATTTACAAATAATATCTCCGATAAAGGATTAACATCCAAAATGTATAAAGAACTCATACAATTCAACACCACAAAAGCAAACATTCCAATTTTAAAATGGGCAGAAGACCTGAATAAACATTCTATAAAGAATATATACAGATGGCCAACAGTCACATGAAAAGATGCTCAACATCACTAATCATTAGGGAAATGCAAACCAAAACTACAATAAGATATCACCTTGCACCTGTCAGAATGGCTAAAATACAAAAAAGACCAGAAATAGAAAGTGTTGCGAGGATGTGGAAAAAAAAGAAACTTCACGCACTGTTGGTGGGAATGTAAACTGGTGATACCACTATGGAAAACCATACGGAGGTTCTTCAAAAAATTAAAAATAGTAATACCACATGATCCAGTAATTCCACTACTGGTTATTTACTCAAAACAAAAACACTCATTCAAAAACGTATATGCACCTTTATGTTTCTTGCAGCATTACTTACAATAGCCAAGATATAGAAGTGACCTATCAATAGACAAATGGATAAGAAAGATGTGATATATTTATTAAAGAATATTACACAGCCACACACACACACACAAAAGAATGAGAGCATGTCATTCAAGACAACATGGATGGACCTAGAGGGTATCACGCTGAGAAATAAGTCAGATAAAGACAAATACTACATGATTTCCCCTGTTTTTGGAAGCTAAAAAAATGAATGAACAACGAAAATGCAGAATCAGGCCTATAAAAACAGAAACAAACTGATGGTTGCAGAGGGGAGGGAGGTGGGGGAGATGGGCAAAATGGGTAAAGGAGAATGGGAAATAGACAGGTTTCCAGTTATGGAATAAGTCACAGATAAAAAAAAAGGCACAGCATAGGGAATATGGTCAATGATATTGTAATAGTATCGTATGGTGAAAGATGGTAGGTACACTTGCGGTGAGCACAGCATAACATAGAGAAGTTGAATCACTATATTGTACACCAGTAACTAACACTGTACATCAACTATACTCAAAAAGAGCAAAATAAATGTGGCGTGTGTGTGTATGCAATGGAAAATTACTCAGCCATTAAAAAAGAAAAGTTGGCATTTGTGATAACATAGATGAACCCAGAGGATATTACATTAAGTGAAGTGAGACAGAAAAATAAATACTATATAGGTTCACCTCTATGTGGAATCTAATAAACAAATGAACAAAAAAACAGAAGTTGATTCATAAAAACAGAGAACTGGTGGTTGGCAGAGGGAAAGAGGATGGGAAGATGGACAAAATAGGTGAAGGAGGTTAAGAAATACAAATTCTAGTTATAAAATAAGTCCAAAACAGGGATGGAAAGTACACCATAAGGAATATGGTCAAAATACTGTAACAACGTTATATGGTAACTTGCCATAGTGACATTTTGTAATGTTTATATTCTCTGAAAGGGAGTTATATACCCAACCCTCTCCGAAGGCACTGTAAGACCTAAGAAAAGGCCCGACAAGTCCAGCTTGACAAGAAGTCATTTAGTAAGGGGACTTACAAACTGAAGTGGGTCTTGGGAAGGGATAAAATGAACAGATCTCCACAAATTCACCACCCCTTAGACCTGCTTTTATAGCCTTAGAAGCTGAGAAATATGCGCTGGTTGACCACCCAGGAGGAAATGCTTGTGAATCACAGTCCTATCTCCAAAGCGGAGCAAAGCCATTATGGCCTACGGGTGTGATTAAAGAAAGGAGAGGGAGTGACTGTACTGAAGAAAGTGTCACGTCACATAGTGGTCGTCACAGCGGATTTGTCCAAGATGGTGTTATTTTGTTTCACACCGTGTATAATCGTTGGATAACTATGTTATACACCTTAAACTAATATTGTATCTCAACTATAGCTCAATTTTAGAAAAGAGGGGTACAGTAGATGGAGCTGACTTACATTTAGTTGAAAATGTTGCATCATTGACATGAAGGCAACAGTTGAAATCATAGGAATGGTCCTGACATATTAGAAAGGAACCCTTTACACTGACTAACAGATTGCTGCAATAGAATTAGTAAGTAATTTAAATCAGTTAAACTATCACTAACTTGGGTAGGTGTGTTCTGCTTTACCAGCATAGAATACAGGAAACTTCTAGTATTCAAAATACAGACCTAGCATCTCCCCATCCTCCTTATGACCTGAATGCCTGTTTTTCCTTATTAGGGAGTTCTAGGGAATCTGTCCTTCATAGTAAAAAATGAAAACATCTCATTTAATCTACCAGAATTCACCTTCTCTGCCACAGAGTCTGTCTAGAAGGCAGTAGTTCCCAAAAGGGCAGGCCTCCACCTTGTGAGGGAAGCTCCCTCAGAGGCCTACCAACCTGAAATTAACCAAGCTGGAGCGTCAGGGCCTCTCACTTACCAAGGCCCTTTCCATGTTCCTGGGAGGGGGCTCTGGAGTTTTGTATTTGGAATTTTGTATTCTTTTAATCTTAAAGAAGGAACCCAACAGTTTATAAATTCAAGTCCAACAAAACCCTGTATCAGCCTTCACCCAGACCTCCATTGCTGCTCTAAGAGCAGCTTCTCCATGATGGGAAAGGAAAAAGCAGCCTCCCGCCTCTCAATCCAGTTTTTGGTTGTGCCACACCACGGGCTTCTCAGTTACAACTCTAATGACAGCAGGTGGAATTTAATGGTGAACAAATGCAGGAAGCCCACACTGGCCTCATCTAAGATGGTTAGGTCATTCCACACATGCTACAATATGATATTGTGTCTCCCTAATCAACCCAGGCTTTGTATGGAGCCAGGTACCACTTCCAGTTTTCTCTTCCCACAGGGTTCCTCTCAGAGCCTCTGCTGTTCTTACTGCCAACTGGTCTTATCTAGACCGCCTCAGGAATCAGGCACATTGTAGTGACTTTGAAACTCAAAGTGTCAGCCTCTCTTTCCTATTCCTCTTGAAAGGCTCCTTGGCTTCTATGCAGATTTGACCAACTCTTTTTCCCTCAGAAACTTTCAAGCATAATAGTTTTGAAGGGTGGACAGCCAGAAGCCATCTGCCTTCAGAGCTAAGGTTCCAAATTTTATAAGCCTAAGGGGGAAAATTGTCTCCATCTACCTTTCCTTCACAAAAATCAATGCTCATTTATGCCAATAAAATGAAATGGGCCATTAAAAGGTCTTTTTCTCCCTAGAACAAAGAAAGGCAGCTTCTGTAACATCTTTCTAGTTCCAAGTACATATGTACTACAACCTTTAAGTACACTGATCTCATTCTCATTCTCTCTCTAACACACACACACACACACACACACACACACACTCCTCTCTCCCTCCTTGCATTTTAAAGATCTGCCTCACTGAATTCTTTTCAAAAGGACTACATGGATATAAGTAAATTTAATCAGAAGCTTCACCTAGTACAAACTAGGGTTACCCACTACCAAGAGCAAGCCTGTACAGTTCTGGGACTTGTAAGATTCCTTTGAACTCCCAAGATACTGCCTAGATTGTATCAACCACACAGTAGAAATCTCTGGCTTTAAGTACCTTGGACACAATCCTTTCACTACTGCTATAGATGAAAATGAACTTTAATGAGAACCCGAACTGAACAGGACCACGTGCATTTAAACCTTAGTAGAAACATAAGGCATATTCAGGATTTACCTTTATATCAGAAAGGATAGATGTCTCATTAACTTGTCTTCTAATACAATTAACTTAAACGAGGTAAGAGGTCATATTTCATTGAAAACTTATTTTTTCACTCTTGATTTTTCTGGAAAAAGTCAAGAATCTTACCATATTTGATTTAAAAAAATGTTTTTAGGGGAAATTTTACCTTCTCTAAACCTTTAAAAAGTCATGTGGGAATAGGCTTTATGAATTATTTTTAAGAGTTGGGGATAAGCAAACTCTTAAATAAGGTATTGAAAAGAAACAGTAAAAATCTCAAGAAATTTTAAAAATGAGTAGTTAGGGGAAGACTAACTCTAGAAATTATTAAACACGTTTAAAGTTAAAATAAGTCAGTGTGGCACTAACAAAAGACTATCACTAATACACATGAGCTATTGTTTCCAATGATAATATTATAGGAACTCCTCATAGCGCCCTCCCCCCCAACATAGCATTAGTAACTTGAGGCTTCTGAACCTCTCTGGTCAGAATTCTCAGTTTAGAGGATTGCATGTCTGCTTTTATACAAGAAGATATGTTGAATGACCGGTCCTGATCCAGTTCTTCAGCCTACTGTCAATAGGCTGTTCCTTCTGCTAGTCTATATAGCCCTAGTGTGAGATTATTTTGCAGTTCTCCTGGGGAAATTCATTTTTTTAAGGACCCTCTTTTCCTTCTATACCAGTCCCTCACCTTTGTTAGCTCATGATTGATCTGTTTGCTTCTGCTTTATGTACTCCAGAAACCTCTTGCTGCTCTGGCCTACAGGTCGGGTCCTCTTGGATTTCCAGAATTTCTGTGGATTTTATTTTTCCAGAGTTTCTGTGTATTTTAAAATACATTATTGTAATTTCAATGGCATTTGGGGTGAAGGTGAGGCTTTCAAATGGGAGTTCATTCAGTCTACTTTCTTGAAGAACTCTTATGTTAGTCAAATCACCTCCCCACCACACACATGCACGCGCGCACGCGTGTGCACGCGCGCACACACACACACACACACACACACACACAATGAGTTCTTTCTTTGCTCTTCTGTTTTTTGCTGGATAACTTTTGACTTTTTATATCTAATTCTTTAATTAGTTTTTTTTTTTTTTGGTCCCAAATGCCTATTGTCCCGGTATCATTTATAAAATTATTTGCGTTTCTTTTTTTTGAAGGAAACTCATATGGAATTTTATGTTAAACACATGTCTAAAATACAGTAATCAAAAAGGAATTTTCAGATAAATGTTTCTATTTTAAAAAGGAATTTTATGTGTAGATCACTATATATTATGTATTATATGTACTTGCATGTGGATAGAAATTTATGGAAGGCTATAAATCAAACTGTTAATTGGAGCGTGGAAATGGGAGGAAATCAGAGATAAGGAAGGAATTTCCTTAGGGAAAAGCTTCAGATTGGAGACCTTGTGAACTAAGAGAAAAAACAGCCTATAGGTAGTTGGCAGAAGAAAGTTCTAGGATAAGCTGACTCCAGTATTTGCTCAAAAATAAAAACCACAACTGCACATATTCACAAAATGAATATTACCACAATAAAATAGCTAACATGTATTAAACTCTTACTATATATATATGTCGTATATATATATATATGTCAGGCACTGTTCTAAGAGCTTTATATGTACTGATTCATTTAATCCCCATAACTCTAGGAGATTGAGGCTACTCTTATCACAATTTTAGAGATATGGAAACAGGCACAGAGTGGTTAGGTCAAGTTTCCAAAGTCACACAGCTGTACATGGTAGAGCCAGGATTTGACCCCGATTGATCTGGTATTAGGGCCTACCCTTAACCTGTGCTCCATTGCACAGCCTAAAAGACCATCTCCCCAGTCGACAGCCTGTCTCCTACCCTTCTTATAACTGCCATCACTCCTGAAAGCAGAATCTATATTCCAGTCACGGAAATGGAAACCTCATGTTGCAGGAGAAAAAGAAAATCACCCTGAATGTAAATATTATCTAAACATTTGTTCATCTAAAAGTATAATCTAGAAAAGAGTCACCAAATATTTGAGAAAAACCTACAGCAGAGGAAGCATGAACTCCAACAAGAAGAACTAACTCCCAAGAGAAGAGTTAACATAGAAAATACTGAAGTATGTATAATTCATATTTTCAGAGAGATACAAGAGATTGTGTTCACAAAATCTACACAAAAGTCAGTTCTTGGAAATCAAAAACATGGTTACCAAAATTACAACCTTATTAACTCTACAGCAGAATGAACAAGACAAAAGATCCAATTAGTGAATTGAAAGACTAAGGCATTCTCTCAAAACACATAAAAATATAAGAAAAAACATTGAGATAGAGTCAGAAGTTCTGTGATAGGCAGAATAGTGATCCCACAAAGATATCCACATCCCCAGAACCTGTGAATATGTACTTTACATGGCAAAAGGGACTTTGCAGATGCGATTAAATGAAAGGCTTTGAGAGATTATCCCAGATTATCCATGTGGGCCCACTGTCATCACAAGGATCCTTATAAGTAAAGGAACAAGGAAGGAGAGTCAGAGGCTTAAAACAACACAAATTATTTTATAATTCTGTAGTTCAAGAGACTAAAATGGAGCTCACAGAGCTAAAAAAATCAAGGAACCAGCAGAACCGCATTCCTTTCTGGAAGATTCTCCAGGGGAAAATCCATTTCTCTGCCCTTTCTAGCTTCCAGAGGCTCCCTACATTCCTTGGCTCTAGGCCTCTTTTCATCTTCAAAGGCAACAATAGTAGGTGGAGTTCTTCTCAGATCCTAGCACACTGACTTCCTCTTTGGCTCCCTCTTCCCCATTTAAGAACCTTGGGCCAACCCCCAATAATCCAAAATAATCTCATTATAGGGCCAGCTGATTAGTAAACTTAATTCCATCTGATATCTTAATTCTTTTTTGCCACATAAGCTATTCATAGATTCTGGAGATTAGAACATGGACCTTCATGTGGGCCACTTTTCTGCATACTCAAGCCCCACTCCCAACTTCAAGTGCCTCTTGCCTTTACAATGTAGGTCATTGCAGCCATGCCAACTTCTACCTTTAAACTTTCACATTCTAATATACCCTTGGAAGGCAGGAGTAGGGAGGGGGCAGTATGGATTAATGTAAGGAGACATACTTACGTGTCCTGTCTAGTGCATTCAAGGTTATTTCAGTCTTTTATGGTCTTTGAGCTAGCTATTCAATTCTACACGTAAGTTGTAGAAAACTAAAAACTGATGGTAATGCAAAGAGTCTTATTTATAGAAATGCAAATACTGTCTAGAGGAATGCAATCGACTGTTGCCTTATGGATATCGACCAGTTTTGTCAGTTTGCATCCATTTGTCAATTCTTAGCATAACTATATATTTGTTTTCTCTTTGAATTTTCCTTTGAACCAGCTATAGTATTTTATGAATTCTCTTATTAATGAATGAAATAAAATTTGACCTTTTCAATTGACTCCAAAGTTCCTAATTAGCTACATCAGACAGATTCTACCAGTACAATTGTTGTCTGGGTAGGGAAACAGATTCCTTATGCTTCCCACTCTGCCATCTTCCTAGAATCCTCTGCATTGTTTTTAGCAATTTGCTGGTACATTTCTGTCTATTTCACCATTTTCCATGGCACATTGTTCCAAGGGAACTCCTGTTAAGCAGGATATTTTCCCCTACAATCTAAGCATAGAGGAATTTAACTCCAAATATATTATTCTGTTTGGGTTTATTCCTGTAATCTTATTTTAAGTCTTCTATATAATATTCTTTCTTCCTTTTTGGTTGTTGTTCTGTTTGGTTTGCCCCCCTATCTTTTGTTAAGCAGATGGAATTTTTTCCTTTCATTTGTTCTCTACTGGAGGAGCACATTTTCTGTAAAGAGCCAGGTGATAGATACTTTGTGAATCATACAGTGTCATAATTACTCAACCCTGTTGTAATGTGAAAACAGCCACATACAATACATAAATGAACATATCTGTATACCAAAACTATTAAAAAAAATAGGGAGGTGGGCCACATTTAGCCCATGGGTTTTGGTTCTGAACCCTTACTCTAGTGTTTTCTAAGTTACAGAAACTATTTGAGAGCCATCTAGTAAGTAGAATTCCTCTGATTTTCCTCTATCGCCTCCTAATACAATATTAGACTGTAGTGGTCTTTCATCTGTCAATCTTCTCCTCATGTTTTAGATCTGTTACCTCCCCAGAGAATTTGTTAATGATAGTAATGCATGGACACAGTAACAAATGAAATAGTACAGGAAAACTTCAATCTCCAATCATATCAGTTCCTACCTACAGATGTTCTGCTATTTGAACTTTTAGAAAATTTTCCTAGTCATTAACTCTATGCTAAATGTTTGCACCTCTATTTCTTGTCTTGCTAATATGAAAGACAGAGGCTTAGTCCATTTTTATCTTTGTCTTTGTTACAATTCTTTCATCTCTTCCCCAAGTTTTATATCTGTGACATTCTCCTTAGGTCTACTAATGGTCATCGTAATCCAATCAACTTTGATATTTCTTCATTCCACACTTTGTAACATAAGATACTAAACACTTATCGCTTCCTTTCACTTCCCTCACTCATCTTTAAACTCCAAAAGTTAGGTACACTACAGGTTTTTCTTTTACCTGATTAAGACAGTTAAATTTATATTTCATCCTGAAACTCAACTCAACCTGAAACTCAACCTAGGCTTCCATGCTTCATTCGCAGGTTTACTCTAAAAGGTGAAAATCCACAAAGATGTGAGCATTTGTGTGTGTGTATGTGTGTGTATAATGTGCTACCAAGCCAAGCATGGTGATGGTATTATCTTTCAATATTGTGACTCCTAGATGAATTGTAATAGTGATCTTAAAATCAAAGAAATGGACTTTCTTACACTAATTGATTAAAATCGAGGCTTATTTTCCTTTTTTCTTTTTTAATATTCAGACTATGGTTTTCTTATTCACCTTTTCCATTATATCTCTTTATCACATCATGCTTTTTTCATACTTTCCATCACACCATATAGTCTCATGAGGCCCCTGTCATTTTCCTGAAGACATCCTTCCTGAGGATCTGTCCATCCGTCTTCCTGCTCCACTCTGTACTGATTGCTCGTTCAGCCTGTTGCGTAGCTGTTTTCCCTCACTGCTCTTCTGGATGGAGGTTTCTGTTCTCAGAATCCCATGTTGTTTTACTCTTCCTTGCTTTGCCCTTACTTCTAGTGGAGCACATCCTGCAGGGCAATTAATTACATTTTAACTACTAAAATTCTCTTGTGTTCTCTGGTTGCTTTTTTTCCTAAAATCTTTTATATATTTTTCTTTGCACTGTCCCACAGAGAATATCAGTTAGAATTTTTCTTTCAAGTTCTGTGTCCTTAGATTTTTTTTTTTTTTCTTCTAGGGTCAGTTGGCAAATTTACTGGTTTATTCATATCAGTCCTCCTTTTCATTTAGTTTCTTTTCCTCAAATATCTCATGATCTTTTGTTGTTCATTTGCATCTATGAATGAGAAACTGATTATTTTTAGCTCGTGTGGGTTCTCCCTCCCCGGATGGCAGAGCTGATTGCCGGGTTTATATAACTGGGTGCAGCCTATCCGCTGGGAGGCTTCACTTTAGGGCACCTGGGTGTGGAGCAGGCAGGCAAGCTGGAGTTCCCCATTACTAAAATAAGAAAGGCTTTTCTCTGGTAGCAGCAGTCCTTAGTGTTTCTGCCTCCCGAACAGGGCTGCCTTATTCCTTTAGCTTGGCAACGCTTCTTGCTCATCTATACCTTCCCCTGGAACTCGCTCCTAGCAAGTATATTATTTTCTTTGGAAAATATCTTGGACATTTTAGACTCAGGTTAGTACTGCTTTTCTCACTGTTAGAGCTACTGTTCTAATTATTAGCCTCTTTATTGCACCACTACTCAGTCTAGTTATTGATATTTGTTCACCCTATTTTTGGAGTATCGGTGGATCTGGTCTTCTCAGGGTTTCTTTCATGCACATGTTTTGTGTTTCCTTGACTCTTGTCCATTCAAGCCCACGGATTTCTTTCTTCTGGGTGTACCCTGCAATTTCTAGTCTGCTATGGTGACTTTTCTTGCTTACCAGTGTTGATAGCACTATGCCTACACAAATTCTGTGAATGTAAGGGATTGGGGTATATATTTAGGTACAGCTTAGTCCCCCAATTTCTTCATTCTACTTGAGGCCATTTAGGCTAGTCATTTGCTGGGATAGTTTTAATCTCTTGCTTCAAGCCACAATATTATTAGCCTGCCCTAAAAATGTTACGTTGACTTTTAAAATATATACCTTAAGTCATATTTTAATCCATTAACATATTCAACTAATACTGGTAATACAAAGTCCTCCTTGGCCTCCCACTCCCATCCTAGGGATAATCACTTATCAACTTTCAATGTTTGCTTGCAAAACTTTTTCTATATATTTGTAAAGCTAATAAAAGCACCTAGAAATAGTTTTAAAATGTAAATGTTATCATAATGTTAATTTTGTTTTACAATTGTTTTATTTAATGATATATCTTAGAGCTTTACCTACGATCAATAAGTATGTATCTACCTCATTCCACTTAATTCTACATAGTTTGGACTATAGTTTAACCATTAGTTTTGCTATTTGCTGTAACTAGTTTTGCTAGTTTTGCCACAGACATCCCTATACACTTCTACTTAAACATATGGGTATTTAACTGGTCAAGAACTGGCATTGCTGGTTGTAAGGGTATGCATACCAGGTTAAATTTTATTTTAATTTAGTAATCATTTAAAAATAAACTATTAATAGAGAATATTAAAAAATAGATCAAGTAGAGATGACAAGTGGTTAAACTAAGAAGTGGTGCTGCATTTATAAAGAGTAAATTTATTCTGAGAATCCAAGCATTTCATTATTTTCCTCTATATTTAGAAAAAATGATTTGACATCCTAAAAAGAAAAACTCTCCACAAAGGATTTTTATATCTACAGGAAAAGTATCTTTGAGGGAGAAAGGATTATATTATCATAAATGTATAAGTCTTTCAGGAGGATACATGAATGTGCTATCTTTTTATGTAGTATAAAAATATATAAAATACCATATGTGTTTTGGGGAACTATATGTAATATTGTATAAAGAGACCAGAACAATGGTTGCCTCCAATGGTGGAGAATAAAGGAAGAATATATAGGAAGTGCAATGTATAATGTTTGATTTCTCAAGGTGGTAAGTTTATGGGCTTTCCTCTATACTTTTTGCGGTCAAACTAAATACAGGTAGGTCAAGGATTAGATTTATTCTACTTAATTCCAATGTGGTAAGATGGACAATCCTATTCACCGGGAAAAGAGAACATGCTTACCAAAATATAGAAGTCTATAACTCTGGTGCTAAGAAACATGTATCAAGCTAGAAAATACCCGATGAAAGAGGAACACTCAGGTGTAGAGAAAAAGCTTGACAAGAAAATGTTATAGGCAGTCTTCACGAAGGACATTACATCAGTAGATGGTCCTTATTTATGAGGCTATCATATTTTCTAGAAACTTGAGTGTCTAAACCTTTATATTTATTCATGGCTATTGTTATAGGTGTAATTGTATGTTGTATGTATAATTAATAAGCCAACATCAAAGCCTATGATGCCCAATTGTTATATTTTAAGAACAAAGATATCCTTAAAATGAGGCTGAATATCTTAGTTTTCCTTTTTAGCACTTTGGGTCTTCTTAGACTCTCATTCAGCAATTGCTGTTTCATTAAATTTACAGCCTTCAACCTACTGAGCTCCCGATATCTGTAGGCCACCCCCCTTTTTTTAACCTTTAGCAAAGACCCACAGTGGTAGAAGAGGGTCTTTTTCTTAACAGAAAAAAAGCTCCACTTCCTGCCCAGTGGAGCTTAATCTATCAGTCAGTTCTTGAAAGAGGAACTGACTAGAATAGTATTAACACAAATTCCCAAGAGCTCAAGGCCTCCCCAGAGAGGCTGACACAATTTCTGGATTGCTCTCCAACACAAATTTTTCAACCATATAATATTTTAGAGAATTTTACATGACACAAGAGAACCACATCTCTTCCACATTTGACCTCAGAGATTCATGTTGTGATATATTATATATAATTTTCTATTATGTGTACTACAAATGAAAAATCTCAAAATGGAAATTTGGGAACTTTGCTGGTCTTACAAAAACAGAAAACAAAACAGTGGCTGGGTTCTCGTATTGAATTGAGTGATGAAGTTGCCTCTTACAAGCTTCAGGGGAGAGATGGTATTTTTATGTGAGTGACTTTTAAGAACCAGCTAATCCTAAGAAGACTGGGCACCCAAATTCCCAATCTTAAGAATATTTTGGGAGTGTAATTTTAAGATTAAAATATAAGTCCACAAACACATAGCTAAGAACATGAACTCCTAAGATGAGCCAAGAAAAAAAAATTACTGATGTTTGACTTAGTTAGCTCTTCTTTCTGACAGGAGATTAAAGCTGCCTGTGAGATTTCTTTGACTCTGACTCATTTAATTCATTTAGACATTGCCAGCAGAGCAAGCTACAACAAAGCAGATCTATTTTAACAAGCTCACTCCTGGCTGTTCTAATAAAGAAAAATAATTGAATTGCTGATTTTGATTTTTTTTTTTTTTTTTAAGGTACTCAGCATTTGAGTATTTGGCTTCACGCACCAAATAAACAGAAATATTTATTACATCATCTTCCCCACAGAATTAACTCTAGGTAACCACCCTTTGGACTAGTGTAGTATGAAAATACCATCTTCGAGTTCAGTTTATTGTAATTGCACTTTTAAATAAAACCTTAGGATCTTATTTGGAGCCAGCACCCGTTCTGAGCACGCAGATCTGCATGAATAAGTGACTACATTGCTGTTAAGCATATCTATAGTCAGTGGCTTGCTCAAGAGGCATCCGTGGCAGCGGAGAGGGAGTCCGGCAAAGCAGGCAGTGTGGACAGCCGCGGCAGCAAGCTAGCGACCACAGACAGGGTTTTAGTCCACCCGAACGCAGTTTAAAAAATAAAAGCAAAAGCTGAATATTTTAAAAAAACAGGAGATCACACATAAAAATTCAGACTTGCAATTCCCTAGAAAATGTAGAAGAACTAGCAACAGGGAGTCTCATCCCAAATCAGCAGAGGCAGAGTAGCCAAAGCCTGCGCAGTCTATGCACGTGGACTTCACCAAGCCAGCCTCTCCTGTGGCTCATGCCCAACCTCTAACACCCGGGACCACGGGACCACGAAGGCAGAGAACAGAACAGAAAACAGAATTAAAGGACATCTCCCCATCCCATAGTTGGCACAAAGAGGATCTTTATGTTTGTATATCAGCTAGCTCGCACCCTGTCCCCTGATAGGGCAGGCCGCGTACATCCGCTAAATAGCAGCTCCACACGGCGAGGTCAGGGAAGCTCGCTCAAGTAACAAATTACACTTTGCTGTAGAGTGGATGCACCCCTAGCTTGCCAAAGGGACGGGGGAGGAGGTTATCAGGAAAACTGTGCCAACGACCTAGACCTTTAGATATTACCTAATTTGAACCTTACAATAAGGTCAGGAGACAGGTATTTTACAGATCGAGAAGTCAAGTTAGGCAAAGTAAAGCAACATACTCAATGCTAAACAATTACTGAGTGGTAGGACCAATGTTCAAAGCCAGATCTTGTGAACAATAACAAAAAAAAATATGTTTTATTAAATTTTACCAAAAAAAAATAAATTTTACCATCGTTTCTTAAACCTATTTCTCTGTCTCTAATAAAGTATTAATCATTTGACTCTCAGAGGTATACATTAATGATATTTGTATGATGCTTGTGATTCTATGGGGGACTGTTGGCTCATAATACAAATATTTCAAGCTTAAAAATGTAGAACTTTAAAAAGAACCTTTTTATCAAATTCCCAGTAAACAGTTATCCTTCCTTATATTAGTTGGCAGCAGCTATAACAGAAACCCAATTAACAGTGGTTCAAACACATTAGAAATGTATTTCTTTTCCGATGTAGTCTAGGAAGAAGTCTACAGCTGGTATTGTGGTTCCAAGTAATCAGGTCCTAGGTTTTTTACTTCCACCACCCTAGACTGAAGCTCTCATCCCCCCTGGTATAAGACGGCTTGCCAGCAGTTTTCCACCCTAAGCACAGGATGGAGAGGATGGAAGAAAAGCTTACCCTTCCCTCGAAAAATAGGATCCTGAGGTTGCACATATTATTTTCACTCAAAGCTCATTAATAAGAACTTGGGCCACGTAGCCACATCTAGATGTAAGGGAGTCTAGGAAACAATCATTAGCAAGGGGGCCATGTATCCAGCTAAAATGAGTTTATGGTAGAAGGAGGAAATGAATACTGTGAGACAGGCACATATCTTGGGCACATTCTTTAAAACTTACATAAGGTACTTCGGCAAACCACACTTTCCTTTCTGAGGTGAGTACCCCTGTTTCTTACAACCTGACTTGGCCTGTCCTTCCAATTTTGTTTCACTGTTAAAGTCCTGAGCCTATTAAAAAGTCCTCCCTACGTTAGATATCTTATATTCACATTTAACTGCAAATTTCATTCTTTTTCAGCGTTTCCCTCTCCCAACTCCATGAATTTTCCTGCACTATTCTCACTTGGGAATTACTATTCCCCTATGTTTCAAAAGTGTCAGTCTTCCTCCAGATTAATTCAAAATGCCAATTTCTGATTACTTTCTGTGTGGAGGTAGGATAATAATCTTAGGTGGTATGTGTGTAAATATATATTCAATGGCGTACTCTTTTGACTAGAAAAAGGCAAGACTGTTTATGTTTACATTTCTTCGTTAGCATCAGGTGTATAGAGGCATTTAACAAGTAGCAATCAGTGATAGCAATGCTCACATTTTAACAGAATCTTTGGGCATCCTTTAGGCAAGCAAAATCACAACAATTATCAACAATACTCATTTTGCAAATTTATCTGTAGAATCAACGCAGTCCTAATCAAAAATCTCAGCAGGCTTTTTGTAGATATTGACAAGCTGATTCTAAAATTCATATGGAAATGCAAAGAGCCCATAATAGCCAGAACAACCTGAAAAAGAGCAAAGTTGGAGGACAACCATTACCTTGTTTCAAGTTTCATCATCGAGAGGCAGTCATCAAGGCATTGTGGTGTCAAAAATAGACAAATAAGTCACTGGAACTGAATAGAGAATCCAGAAATAGGCCTGCACATACTTGGACAACTATTTCGATAAGAGTGTAAAAGCAATTGAGTGGGGGAAAAATGGTCTTTTCCATACATGATGATGAAATTGAATATACGTATGAAAAAATAAACTTCCATCAATAGCTCACATCATATGCAAATATTAACTCAAAATGGATCATAGACTTAAATGACCAAAACAATAAATCAAAGAATAAACTGCTAAATTAGACTTTGTCAAAATTGAAAACTTCTAAAGACATTGTTAGGAGAATGAAGAGACAAACCACACAGAAAATATCTGCAAATTATTTATCTGGTAAAACACTTGTATCTGGAATATAAAAAGAATTCTCAATTCATTAATTTAAAAAAATAACCCAATTTAAAATGGGGGTGAGTATGCAAAAGATTTAAACAGATACGTCACCAAAATAGGTAGCAAATAAGCATGCGAAAAAATGCTCAACATCCTCAGTCATTAGGGACATGCAAACTAAAACCACAATGTGATGTCATTACAAATTGATTCGAATGGTTAGAATTTTTAAGACTGATCCTGCCAAGGGTTAGCAAGGATGTGGTGCAACTGCTGGTAAGAATATAAGTGGTACAACGATTTTGGAAAAGGTTGGGCGATTTCTTACAAAGTTAAGTGTACACCTTCCACATGATCCAGCCAATCCACTCGAATATTTTTTCCAAAAGAAATAAAAACAGATGTTAATACAAAAACTTGTACATAAGTGTCCATAGCAGATTTGTAATAACCCCAAACTACAAACAACTCAAATGTCCATGGACAGATAAGTGGCTAAACAAATTGTAGCATATCCATAAAATGGAAAAACCATTCAGCAATAAAAAATAAGTTAGAGAGATGCAAAAACTTTAATCAATTTCAAAATAATTATGCAGAGTAAAACAAGCCAGACAAGAACACATACTATGAGTTCATTTATATAAAAGTCTAGAAAATGCAAACTAATTCATAGTGACAAAAATCAGGTCAGTGGTTTTCTTAAGTGAAGTTGCAGGGAGGGGCTTACTACAAAGGGACAACAGGAAGAAGGGTTGTGTCTGTGTGTGTGCGCACATGTGTGCGCATGCACATGTGCACTTTTGGCGTACAATATAGTGATTCAACATTCCCATACATTGCCCTGTGCTCATCCCAAGTGCACTCCTTAATCCCTATCACCCATCCCCTCTGGTAACCTTCCATTTGTTCTCTATAGTCAAGAGTCTGTTTCTTGATTTACCATTCTTTTTTTCCCATCTGCTCATTTGTTTTGTTTCTTAAATTTTACGGGGAGAAGGTTTTCTGAGTGGTGGGTAATGTTCTGTATCTGAGAGTATCATACTATGTGTCAAAACTCACAGAATTGAATTGTCTCTATGATAGTATAGGTTAAAATAATAAATGAATTGCTGGGCCTTTTGTGTGTACAATGAAACAAAACCAATTTTTACTAGAAAATAATCTAAAATACTCATGAATTTTCTCCACTTTCCTTGATGCTGGTCTGTAACATAATACCAAAGTATAATTCAGGAAAGGCAAAATCCAAGAGTTCAGAAAGAGAGAGAGAGAGTCACAAAGGTAATGATGATCTTACTTGTTTCAAAGAAAATTTCAAACACCTAAAAGAATGAGTAGACCACTTAACCCAGGCAATTCCTCAATATTATTTCTTCCAACAATACTTGTGATAACATTTGAGAGTTCAATGCAAGAACCTGGGGTGCAGATCTATGTATTACCCAAGCAAGATGAGAAGCCTAACCTGGACATATCCGATCTCTGTTTCCTCAGAAATATTGTTCCACACCAAAAGAAAAATGGATGAACAAGTTCTAGCTTAATAGTTTTGAAACCCTTAGCAAGTTCTCCTTATGATGAAATACCAATTAAAACAGATAAAAGTGATGGATAGGTACTTATTCGTTAAGTTTAAATTTTCACATTTTAGTAGAAAACGTATATTATTGCTTACATTTGAGTTACCATCTGGGCTCTAGAATTCAGAAAGAACTAGTCCATTCAATTATTTAGAAAACATTCACTGAAAACAGCTTATGTCAAGCACTATGATAGATGATAGAGCTACATCAGCTACCAAGAAAGATTCACCCCTTCAAGCAGTTTACTTCTGGCATAGTTTAGAATCTCTTCCAGAAAACATAGCCACAGTGATTTTAGCTTTGAAAATTGTCAAAACAAAAATAACCAATTACTAATCTTCATCCCTCTCTCTCTCCCTCTCTCTCCACACACACACACACACACACCGCTACCTATGATGGGGTTATATCCCAATAAACCCATTGTAAGTTGAAGATTCATTTAATACACCTGAAATATCAAACATTTTTTAGCCTAGCCTAGCCTAAACATGCTCAGAATACTTAGGTTAGCCTAGTGTTGGGCTAAGTCATGTAATGCAAAGCCTATTTTATAGTTAAGTGTTGAATATCTCATGTAATTTATTGAATACGATACTGAAAGTGAAAAACAGAATGGTTCTATTGGTTGTTTACACTCCTGATCATAGGGTTGAGTGGAAGCTGTGGCTCACTGTCCCTGCCCAGCATCAGGAGAAATTATAGACTGCACATTGTTAGCCCAGGAAGAAAAAAAAAAAAAAAAATCAAAATTCTAAGTATGGTGTCTAATGAATGCACATCATTTTCACACCATCGTAAAATCAAAAAATTGTCAGTTGAACCACTATAAGTCATGGACCATCTGTATATTTATATTTTAGTG
Organism: Potos flavus; assembly: GCA_028534135.1. Taxonomy (NCBI): domain Eukaryota; kingdom Metazoa; phylum Chordata; class Mammalia; order Carnivora; family Procyonidae; genus Potos; species Potos flavus. Next base: position 70,424,455 of record CM052886.1, read on the forward strand.
TTGCTAGATAAAATACAGAACTTCTACTCTAATTTGAATTTCAGCTAAATTATGAATAAAATTTTAATATAAGTATGTCTCAAATATTGCATGGGAAATACACTAAAATTTTAATTTATTATTTAGCTGAAATCCAAATTTAACTGAACATCCTGGTCGTTTTGGACTAAATCTGGCACTCCTGATATATTTTGGGGTTACCAGACATTTTTATCTACAGAAATATAGATACACATATCTATATGATATATTTCATGTATATTTTTAAGCAACTTAACTTCTTGCAGAAACTTCCAAAATGAACTATGTGAAAATTATTATCTTAAGTAATTAAACACAATGACGAGTGATTTAAAATTATTTGGTATAAACCAATTAAGTACTGTAGGCCAATTACCAAAAATGATAATTTTATTTAAATTAAACCATTATGATTGGAAATAGTGGGCTATCAGACCAGTTTTCTCTGAGGTCACTGATAGTTCAGTTATAAAACATTAGCATATATCACAGAGGGGTTCATACAAAAAGGGGATTAAAAAAAAAAATCACTAAGCTACTGGGGAAGCAAAGAGGAAAGAAAAACATTTCCCTGTTTTACCCTACTAAAATTAACATCTTTCATGCTAACAGGGGATTCCAGGAAATGATTGCTGCTACCTACTGTCTTCTCCCAACTCCAGGCAACATGCCAATTTTTGACCTGCTACTCTAACCAATGCAGAGCTGAGTGTTGGTATGGTTTGGGGCTCTGAGGACATCCAGGGAGAGACCCAAAGTGAGGCTTTCCTCTGGGGCTAGGCAAGAGCTAGAGACATACTATATCAGACTGCCCAGGACAAGGATTAGAAAGAAGTTTTGGAAAAAGCTTGTCCCCTAGGGATCTTCTTACCATGGAGAAAAGATCATTCTATGCCCCCACATTAAGAGGTCAGATTCCCCCACTGATTAAGCCAACCAAGTGCTGAATGGCTGTGCTAGCTGGACGTAAGACGAGATTGGGACCCTGGTGGCTTCTTTCGGTAGCTGACCTGGACGCTGGCAACTTTGCTAACACTTGCACTGCCGGCCTGTGCAGGCCTGCCACCACCCACCATACTGCTACAAGTTGGGGTAATGGGGTACCCGGCCCAGAAGGAGTCAGTGATGTAAAAACCCAGCTAAAGGGCCCAGCAGCCAGGGCAGAAGATCAATATGGACAAATGCAACTATCCTGGTGAAAAAGAATTGTTATAGGAGAAAGATAAAGAAAAAAGTGTTCAAGAAGATTCAGATGAAGCATACCACATACATATGAACACATTTTCTGGATGTAAAACAAGTCATAATTTCCCTATGATGATCTCTATGGAGTCTAAAAAAAATGCCCTAGAAGACTACGGAAGAAATAGTTCAAAGCACAAGCATGTGAAATTAGGAAAGGGCAGGTAAGACAATCTGAGGATAGATTTATAACATCTAGTAGGAATTCCTGGAAGATAAAGTATTGGATTAATAGAAAAAGAATTCTTCAGCTGAAGAGGAGTCTGCAGGCTGAAAGAAATTCCTGAGTATTAGGCAGGACTGGTGAGAAAAGGACATGTACCTGGGAATAGTCATGTGAATTCCTGATACTACCCCCCCAACTGTAAAAATTTCCAAGCATAAAAAGCAAGTTATCTAAATGTAAAATGATGGTACAGAAAAAATATAACAAATTGTTATTGTTAGAATTAATAGACCAGACGTAATATTCACATTAACAAGGGAGGAAATAGCATGAGGAGTGAGTTGACCAAATCAGCAAAAAGGAAAAAAGAAAACATTGTTAAAAAAAAGTAGACATAAAAGATAAAATGAAATATATTATTACATTAAATATCGATGGACTGATTTCTTCCATTAGAAGTCAGAGCTTGTCATACTGTGTAAAATGCAAAGCCCAACTGCAAATAACTTATAGCAACACAGAAAGGTTAAAGGTAAAGGGATACACAAAAATATCAAACTAATGCAAATAAAAGTTAAGAGTGAAGATATTAACATCGAACAAGGTCAATTTGCCATATGGTAAAATTTTCATTTTTTGAAATTAATTTTAACAATAAATTGGAAAACAAATTGAAGGAAGGAGCAAGACTAGATGGAGGAAAAGACACTAAGTAACCATAACTTCAGGTTAACTTTGGCCTGTATCAATTTAAAATGGAGAACGTGTGTTTTAAAATGTTGGTAGTTCCAAAAAAAAATAAATAAATAAAATTTTGGTAGTTCAAGGAAATAAGCAAAATCAAATAGTTTGTAATTTGGTGTGGTCCTCAGCAGCTTTAACATCACCTGAGAACTTGTTAGATTTTAGGGCCCCACCCTGGACTCATAAAGACTCTGGCCTCCAGGGGATTCTGATGACATTGAAGTTAAACACTTATCAAGATCATTAAGCTGTTTTTTTTTCTTTTGAAAAAATTTTTATTTATCTGAGAGAGAGAGAGAGAGAAGTACAAGCAGGGGGAGACAGAGGGAGAGGGAGAAGCAGGCTCCCCAAAGAGCAGAGAGCCCGATGCGGAGCTCGATTCCGGGATGCTGGGATCATGACCTGAGCCAAAGACAGATGCTTAACCAACTGAGTTGCTTTCTAACCCCTTAAGTTGCTTCCTATGCCAACTAACTTTTAAGAACAAAATGTTAAAAACGTTTACTATTTAACAAGGTAACACCCTGTAACATTGGTTCAAAATTTCAGTGAAAGTCAGGCTCACATAATATGTTAGCTAAAAAATATAAGCGAAAATTATTGGAAATGTAAGGAGAATTGATAAAACTACAATTAGACTTAAATAGAGGTCTTCCAGAATTGGATACACCTACTAGACAATTCCATAATTTTATCTGATATATGTAGAACCTTAAATCCCTTTTAGTAGAGAATATATATTTTCTCCCATGGGTTCATGAAACATTTACAAATACAATCATGTATTTTGGCCAAAGAGAAAAGCTTCACAAATTGAAGTTTCAAAAAATATGGAGAGAAAAATATATTTAATTATCTTCCTTGGCCACACCCCAATAAAGTTAAATTATAAAGCGTCAGCTTTCAGAAAGTTAATCTATGAATCAAAAAGACATCAAAAGTGAACAAATTATTGAGAAAACAATTAGGGATTAAAATCTACATGCTGAGTGAATTCATTGCCTTAAATGTCTTTATTGTTAAAAAAGCAGAAAAACAAAAACCTTGTATTCATTTATCAGAAATTAGGAAATGGATAAGAAACAAAGTAAAAGCTGAAATAAACTAGAAGACAAAACAAACCAAAATAAAGCAGATAAAGGATAAATAAATCCAAAAGGCAAAAAAAAAAAAAA